>JBBGZY010002558.1:0-430672 GCA_037952925.1 Lithobates clamitans | reverse complement strand
AAAATTTTATGCATGACTTCACAATGGTCCATTGTGGTGTTAAAAAGCTTGCTGTATTTTTGGTCAGTTAAACAAAAAAAACCTGCACCTCCCAGTTGAAATGCATTGAGAGTGCATCAATAATGCACCCATGTTACGTTTTTTTTATCATGGTTTTTGAGTCACATGGCCTATGAAAAACATACCATAAGCACAGTAAAATTGTGTGCATTTTTTGGCACCATTGTCTGCACCTTTTTCTCTATCAACAAAATGCAAAAAACACAATTTTCAGCCGATATGTTTCGGCCGCGGAAATTTAGGCGCATTTCTAATACCCAGTGAAGTGCCTGGCCTCAGAGTGATGCACAGAGATGAAACCAATCCTCCTACATAAGTTGTACCTGTTTATCTTTTTTCCATCTTCCGCCTACATCTGTGCAGACTTTACACAAGATCTCTCTGCTCTGAAAAGCAGGGGCGGGGAGCTGAGGTTACGTCAGTGAGGAGAGCTCTGAGAGCTGATTGGAGGGAAGGGGCATGCCCCCCCCCTGCACACAGGAACAGAGCTGAGGCTGTCAATGTGCTGGAGGTCCCTCCCCTGTCACAATTTTTCTCTTGGTGTCAGGAAAATTCCTCATAAGGGACTTGTGCTTAAAGCAGAGGAATGGGACAGCGGACAGAAATGACACTTAGTGCTCTAAATTGAGACAAGTACACACTATAGAGGGATATGCTTTGTACATATTTCATGTTTGAGATTTACAACCACTAACCACTTGCCGACGGCCTTCCGCATGTATACTGTGGCAAACCAACGTACCTATACATCGGTCTGTGCATGAGATGCAGTGGGCACGCGCGGTGGACTTTATGTCCG
Source organism: Lithobates clamitans (assembly GCA_037952925.1). Lineage (NCBI taxonomy): Eukaryota > Metazoa > Chordata > Amphibia > Anura > Ranidae > Lithobates > Lithobates clamitans. The sequence goes on along the minus strand of JBBGZY010002558.1, from coordinate 429,813 downwards.
CCGGCCACCCGCGATCGCGGTACAGAGAGGCAGAACGGGGATCTGCCTATGTAAACAAGGCGGATCCTCATTCTGACAGGAGACAGCACTGGTGTTCCTAGTGATCAGGAACAGCAATCTCTGTGTTGTCCCAGTAAGCCCATCCCCCACACAGAACACACCCAGGGAACACAGTTAACCCCTTGATTGCCCCCTAGTGTTAACCCCTTCCCTGCCAGTGTCATTTATACATTGATCAGTGCATTGTTTTAGCACTGATCACTGTAATAATGTCTCTGGTCCCCAAAAAGTGTCACTTGGGGTCAGATATGTCCGCCGCAATGTCGCAGTCTTGCTAAAAATCAATTTGCCGCCATCACCAGTGAAAACATAAAAAAAAGAAAAAAAAGTCCATAAATCTATCCCATAGTTTGTAGATGTTATAACTTTTACGCAAACCAATCAATATACGCTTATTTTTTAAAATTTTTTTTTTTTTACCAAAAGTATGTAGAAGAATACATATTGGCCTAAACTGATGAATACATTTTTTTTTTTTTTTTTGGATATGTAAAGTAAAAAATATTGTGTTTTTTTTCCAAAATTGACGCTTTTTTTTGTTTATAGTGTTAAAAATAAAAACCGCAGAGGTGATCAAATACCACCAAAAGAAAGCTCTATTTGTGGGGGGGAGGACGTCAATTGTTTGGGTATAACGTTGCACAACCGCGCAATTGTCAGTTAAAGCGACGCAGTAGCAAAAAATGGTCTGGTCATTAAGGGGGTAAATCCTTCCGGGGCTGAAGTGGTTAAATACAAAAATTTAGCACAGGACAAAGGCTCTGATGAATGTCCCACGGCGCTCAATGCTTTCTCAAAGAAGAAAGCGAGAGAGGATGATGTGGTCCAAGGCACCATAAGTAATTGGCCTCCATCACAAATTTGAACAAAAAGAGAAAAAGTTTGGTCGGCGGGACTTTGAATGAGGCCAATCACTATATAGAGTAAGCATATGGGATATAAAACACAGTATTGCTTATATGGGTTCTGACAAAAAGGGGAGAGTCCCCAAAAAACTCGCCCCTTTTTGTCGGAACCCATATAAGCAATACTGTGTTTTATATCATACATGCTTACTCCATATAGTGATTGGCCTCATTCAAAGTCCCGCTGACCAAACTTTCTCTCTTTTTTTTTTTTTCTCAAAGAATTTCCAACCAGTTGCAGCAGATTACAATGAGGAAATTGTGTTGTTCTACAAGAGCACCTCCTGAAGGACATGTCAGGCCTAGGAGGTCAAAAATCACTCCGTTCTAGTAAACCGTGCCGGGAATGGGGAGCATTGCTTGCTGTCATTGGGTGGTTTCTGGTTCGCTTACAATAGTTTTACGGTTATTGCTTATCTGATTATGGTTTATTTTCTTTGCGGCTCTGTCCCTATTGGAAAGCTTTCACTTACTTGCCTAGAGAAAGGAAGAGAGAAATCTCCCCAAGTGTATTATATCCTACCCAAGACCCAATTGGAAGATTTTCCCTCTCTACTGGCCAGTGGCCACCAGGACAGAGTGGATCTCCCTAACCGGGTTACAGAGGACCATAAAGTGCTAACCCTTCTGGCCTCCATCCAAAACTAGGAAAAAAACTTTTGGTTGGAGTTCCACATTAGGCAAGTGACTTTCCATGATCCTCTGGCTATCCTTTAATTTATAGACCTTGAGCTAGCCTTGCGGATGAGAATATAGATTAGCAATTAGAATGAGACCCCAATGGAATTCATTGTTTATTTTTATTACGGGTACTTCTATAGCGCTGACCATTTATGCAGCGCTTTCGACATATATTGTACATTCATATCAGTTCCTGCCCTCGAGGAGCTTACAATCTAAGGTCACACATGCTCTTAGTCATATCGCAGAGCAGCTCTGCATTGCTGGCTGGCTAGGGGGCAGTGTGGTGCAACCCCCCCCCCCTTTTTTTTTTTTGTTTTGTTTTGTACAAGCTTTATTTGAAGTAGACAAAATGCACATTTTATTCACTGCAATATCAGGGAGCGTGCTGTGGGACCGTTCATGGAGTCCAGTTTTAATATTTTTACTTTTGAGACAAAGAAAGAAGGGGTTTGGGACTTTAGATGAAGCATGTATCTGGACGCAAAAACGCACTGTGGGTCTGTAAAGTGTTTTTTTTTTTTTTTTATTACATATACTAATACAGATAAAGTAAAACCACAATGCAAGTAAAATGAGTATTGCTGTAACATAAATTCAATATATACACATAGTAACATAACATGGAGGTGCAAATGGTATCGTGCCCGCTGTCAACATCCATGTTACCATAGGTGTGCGCAGCCTATTGCATTAGGGTGTGCACATCAAATCTCAAACACACGTGCATTTCTCTGCAGCCTCAGCTGAACTGAACAGTGAATGAATGGGAAGTGCTCTGTGCTGAGCAGCTTCCTGTTCATTCGCAAACTGAAGCATGGTAAAAACAGCTTACTATGCTTCATTTATGAAATAACACAGTGAGTGAGTGTGTTCACTATATTCATTTAGAAAAGTAAGGGGCTGGTGAATGACATATTGACTAGCCCTTTCCCTCGCTCTCCATCCTGAAACATCCATGCAGTAGCAGAGGGGAGAGGAGAGGAAGGAAGCCAGCAGTACTGCAGGAGGGGAAAAACATGGGGGGAAGCCTGGGGAAAGGGGGGATTGGCACCGCACGGGGTGATTAGGGTGTGCCCAGGCACACCTGGCACACCCCCTGCGCACGCCTATGCATGTTACACATGATATAGCACAACTCATAGTTAGTAAAATTGTAACATAGTCAGGCATAGTTGGTAAAAAATATATAAATATGTTTGCATGTAATGATCTAGCTGTGGCATCAGAGAAAGCTCGTCGCGTTTCGTGGATCTGTCCACTCATTAGGAGCGTATGTGACAGAAATATCTATGGAGTATATATAGATATAATGAACATGAGTCTGACTAGGAAAAGAAGCAAAGAAGGCAGATAAAAAAAAGTAAACATCATCTACCCATACTTACAAAGATGGACAATGAACGTGGCATGTGGTGGCAGGCACAAGGTGGACTGAGAACATCACATCTCACGGGAGCTGAGGTGGAGATATACCAAGGCTTAGCATCAGGGGATGTTAAAAGGTGAGGTGTGTAAGGGAATGTATTCCCCATGTGAAGAAAGGTGATGGAATGTAACTCATCAACAGGGACCTATGGGAACAATTGTTAATGTGTGTGTGTGTGTGAGTATATCACTGATAAATAATATATGGGTATAAACAGTGTTGAACCCAGTATAGGTCCTAAAAAGTAATGAAAAAATTAGAAGAGGTGGTGGTAAACCATATCTAAAGATAAGTGCTAAAATAACATGTGTGGTCTATTTACAATGTGTTTCAAAGTGACGGAGTCACCAGGATAGACTTTCTTAAAGAGGAAGTAAACCCTGGTGGCTTTTACTTCCTCTTTATTTCCCAGCAAAGGTAAAGCATAATGGGCTACTATGCATCGCATAGTAGCCCACTATGTGTCACTTACCTGAAACCAAAGCCCGCAATGTCACCGCTGTCCCCACTGGCAGGGAGTGTCCATCTTCAACCCCTCTTCCTTCCGGGGCCACGAACTCTGGCTCTGTGACTGGCCCAAGTCACGTGATGTCACGGCATGACCCCTATTAGAAACGGCACAATGTGCCCTTTCTAAAGTGCCCATGTGCCGATGACATTGGGGCATGTGCCGTAGTCATCGGTGCTCGGCTTTTTCGTATATATCTCTTAAACTATGGAGGTTTAGGAGATATTTCCAGCACCTACAGGTAAGCCTTAATATAGGCTTACCTGTATGTAAAGTGGTTGTACAGGGTCTACAACCACTTTAATGGTGAAATGTACTTCAAAAAAGGTGGAAAGGGGGATAGTGATGGAAAAGGAAAGGACTAACCACCAAATTGAATACCACGGACAAAAAATGAAGCCTACCATGATAATAATATTTTTACTTTTGTTGGTGTGAAGAGTTGTGAATAATACGACCTCTTAGTGGTCACGGAGGAGTGATTTCGGAAACGCTGCCCCAGGAGGGATAAACGATGGTATATTTACAATACATACTAGTTCATTATATTGTAAGAGCTAATAGATGGTCAAGTCAGCCTAATTGACCACATAAACCTGCTGGTACTCGCAGTGCTGAGGATAAGGATTTAACTTAATCAGCGTCCACAATCTGCTTACTAATTCAACAGAAGTGTTTGTCGTCCTGTGAGTAGGTATAATAAAGCTTGTTTATAGTGAAAATATTGCTGGGTCCTGTGTTCATAATTGTCCAGGCTGTGTAATCTTGAAATGCGCTGGATGGAAAAATGATGCATCTCTGGCTTCAATGCCTGTAAACCCTAAGGCTACTTTCACACTTTTTTCAGGCACTAAAGGGCTAAAAATTGCACCTGTAAAGCACCTGAGGGCCCGAGTGCTTTCACACTGTGATGTCATTGCGGCTCCGGCCAATCTTTGGGAAAGATGTCGGCTGGGGAGCCTGAGTGCGGGCGGCACTGCAGGGCATTGTTCTAAGGTAAGTATAGTATAATGAGCTAGTATGCAATACATACTAGCTAATTATGCTATTGTCCTGCAGGGTTTTTTTTTTCTTTTTTCGGAGTTTTACAACCTCTTTTAAGCTGCAATGTTACATTGTTCTTGGGAATGTTTGATTTGCCTGTCCATGATGTGCATTTCATTGCATTTGCTGTGTATTTACTATTTGTTGTGCAGTTATGTGGTTGATGTTTATCACATTTTCTGCATGTTGATAGGATCTGGCTGATTTGTTTAATGTGCAACTACAGTGTCTGCAGACATTGCTGCAGTCCTATAAATGCTGTGGCAGGAAAGATGTCAGGTGCAGCAGCTACTCAGCCTCCTCCCCTTCCTTCACCAACTTGCATAACCTTTTATTTAACTGCCAGGAGAGTAGAGAAGAGGAATACTATAACTCAGGGGTCTCAACTTTCGAAACAAAGGGCCAGTTTACTGTTCTTTATACTTTAAAGGGGCCAGAGTGGGGCCATTGGGAGTAAACAATGCCCCATCTTTAGTAATAGGGGGAGGAATAATGCCCCATCTTTAGTATTAGGGGGAGGAATAATGCCCCATAATTGGGGTCAGTGGGAAGATTGGTGCCCCATCATTGGGGTCAGTGGGAGGATTGGTGCCCCATCATTGGGGTCAGTGGGAGGAGGGTCAGTGGGAGGATTGGTGCCCCATCATTGGGGTCAGTGGGAGGATTGGTGCCCCATCATTGGGGTCAGTGGGAGGATTGGTGCCCCATCATTGGGGTCAGTGGGAGGATTGGTGCCCCATCATTGGGGTCAGTGGGAGGATTGGTGCCCCATCATTGGGGTCAGTGGGAGGATTGGTGCCACATCATTGGGGTCAGTGGGAGGATTGGTGCCCCATCATTGGTATCAGCAGGAGGAATGGTGCCCCATCATTAGTGGGAGAAATAGTCCCCCATCATTGGTGTCAGCAGGAGGAATGGTGCCCCATCATTGGTGTCGGTGGGAGAAATGGTGCCCCATCATTGGTGTCGGTGGGAGAAATGGTGCCCCATCATTGGTGTCAGTGGGAGAAATAGTCCCCCATCACATTGGTGTCAGTGGGAGGAATAGTGCCCCATTGTTGTTAGTGAGAGAAACCGTGCCAGCTCTGAGTCAGCTGGAGCTGCTGACCTCACATGCAGATGGTGGCGTCCAGTAGCAGTCTTTTGGCTTTTTTGGTCTACACAAAAAAAGCTTTCACGCATTTTGTGCTTTTTCTTTTTTTTTTTTTTTTTTTAAACTACACCAGTCAGCCATAACTTTATGACCACTTACAGGTAAAGGGAATAACATTGATTATCTCATTACAATGACATCAGAAAGTGAGTGGGATATATTTAGGCAACAAGTACACATGTTATCTCTGAAGGTGATGTGTTGAAAGCAAAAAAAAAGGGCAATACAGTTAGTTGTGTATAACCTGGACTGTAGATGATAACTGCTGCGGAACAACTTCCTTTTTAACCTTCTGCAATGTAGACAGGGTTAAACTGAGTATTCATGAATGCAGAAATGCAGCAGCCATCTTTACAGAGACCACTTAGCAATGCTCGTCTATGGAGTGTCTCTAGTGTAAGGGGCAGCCATCTTGGATGGCTCTAATTCAATCCTAGAGGACGGTGATTGACTGAATTAACAGAGCACAGAGATGGAGTCTGCAGGATGCTGAGGAAAAAGGAGAGGATTGGCTTGAAGCAAGCAGGTTTGTGGGGAAATGACTGAGCTGCTGCTCCTGGATGAATGAATCCCTGCCATAGATGACCACAATCAGATCAGACTGTACTGGAAAAGTGCTTCTACTTTTTGTGAGGAAGGAAAGGAGGGATTGTCTCAGCAGGCTTGAAAGGGGACACAACAGCAGTCACATCCTTGTCTGAGGACTTGATAATGTGTCAAGAGACCTGGAAACTGTTACTGACCAGTGGGATAAAACTGGGACTTATAGCAATCTAGTACTGTCTTTTATATACTGTTGCTAGGTAAATGCAGTTCATGTTTAGTAATTACTGCTAAAATACTGCAGGTGTTTAACCATATCTGTCAGAGTAATATTATTGTCTTATTGATTGATGTATAAGCACACTTGCTAATCCTTTCTTCTCTTCGGCTATGCTTGTCCTAATAAATTCTTTGTGTCTCTAAGTGCTGGGTGAGCGAGGTGTGTCATCAGGTGTGTAGAGAAATCACAAAACAATAAAGAATCCAGCGGCTTCTCTGGGGGTAGTGTTGCTACATGTGTATGGGGATGCATAGCCACATACTGGTGAGGGTGCCCGTGCTGACCCATGTCCACAGCCAAAAGCACCTGCAATGGGCATGTGAACATCAGAACTGGAAATTGGATTAATAGAAGGTGGTGGCCTGGTCTGATGAATCACGTTTTCTTTTATATCATGTGGATGGCCCGGTGCATGTGCGTCACTTTCCTGGGGAATTGGTGGTACTAGGAAGCAGTATGGGAAGAAGGCAAGCCGGCAGAGGCAGTGTGATGCTTTGGGCAATTTTCTGCTGGCAAACCTTGGGTCCTGCCATGCATGTGGATAATACTTTGACACATACCACCTGCCTGCACATTGTTGCTGACCAAGTACACCCTTCATGGAAACAGTATTCCCTGATGGCAGTGGCCTCTTTCAGCAGGTAAATGCACTCTACCACACTGCAAAAATGGTTCACGAATAGTTTGAGAAACATGGCAACTAGTTTGAGGTGTTCATCTGGCCTCCAAATTCTCTAGCTCTGAGACCAGTCAAGCATCTGTAGGATGTGTTAGAAAAACAAGTCCAATCCATGGAGGCCCCACCTCACAACTTACAGGACTTAAAGGATCTGCTATTGACGGCTTGGTGCCAGATAAACAGTATAGAGGTCTAGTGGCATCCATGCCTCAAGGTCAGGGCTGTTTTAGGCTGGATTCACACCTATGCATTTTTAGTGCTTTTTACATTTTGCAGATTTGCACTACAGAACGTGTTCCATAGGAAACCATGTTAAATGGACTGTAGTGCAAATATGCAAAAAGCACTAAAAATGCATAGGTGTGATTCAAGCCTTAGAGACAAAAGTGGGACCTACTCAATATTAGGTGGATGGTCATAAAGTTATGGCTGACTGGTGTATTTTAAATGCATTTATATTTTTATATGAACATTTTTTTTTGTTAAAATTAATGGTATGGCAACATGGTCTCTTGAAATTAAAATGCAGATTTTTTTAAATGTACTTTTTTTATTATTATTCAAGCTGCTTTTTCTAAAAATAAAAAAATAAAAGTTTAAAAAAGATGCTAACTAAAATTGTCATGCAGAAAAATGAGGACATTCGTGAGAACGCATAAAAGGGACAAACCTGAAAACAAAGTCACTTACTGCTGGATATCTATAATAGTGTGCAGCCGTGCTTTATTAAAACATTATTATTTTTTTATTTTTATTTTTTTATCTATTTGTTTGCTTGGCGTCTCTGTGGATGACCAGTGATTGAGATTCCATCGTGAAGATGTGTCTTGACTTTCAGTAGCTTAATACAGTTCTGTATAATCATGAGGAGACACTTACCAGAACATAGATGACTTAATACTGAAGGCATGAAGGCAGATTGAGACCTGGTAGATAATTAATCAGTGTCATACCCATGTTTCACTGTGATTTTTACCTTGCTTTAAAGGGCATTGTATTTTTCATTTACTTTTGAATTTTTAGGAGTTGTCCTTAAAATATTTTTTTTTGTTTCCTTCTGTCATTCTTAAAAGGTCATTCTACTCAAATGTTGTATTTTTGTTGTGTGATTGCTGATGAGCTGAAAACACCCAGAGGTTTCTCTCGTAGTTTTGGAACTCCAGGTGCAGTTTTGAAGAAAACTCTTTCACTGATGGGAAGATCTTATAATGAGGTGGTCTTGAGAACCCAGGACTGGAATTGTCAAAGTCCCAAAAAGAACAAAAAAAAAGCTGATGAGTACTACTAGTCTGTGGACCTATCTTCCTGCCCATAAGGCCATATAGGGAGGTAGTCTTGGTGTACTCGCTCCCGTACTCATCAAGCAAGCAGAAAGTCTTGGTAGTCTGTGTACTTGCTCCCTTAGCTTCCATCCTCACCAAGCAAGCAGGAAGCCTTGGTCGTCTTGGTGTACTTGCTTCCTTAGCTTCTATCCTCACCAAGCAAGCAGAAAGCATTTGTAGTCTTGGTGCACTTGCTCCCTTAGCTTCCGTCCTCACTAGGCAAGCAGAAAGTTTTGGTAGTCTTTGTGTACTTGCTCCCTTAGCTTCCATCCTCACCAAGCAAGCAGGAAGCCTTGGTAGTCTTGTGCCTCGTTTCCACTGAGCGGATCGGTTCGGTACGGTACGCTATTTTGGGTGTTTCCATTATGAAAGCGGCCCATACAACCGAACCGTTCCATTCAGGGTCCTGCTTCAGATGTGGGGCCATAGAAAATGGAACGGTTCGGTTAGGGCGGTGCTACGATACATTACACTGATTGGTGGACGTGTGACGCCATGACAGCATTTTTTCTAAACCCACGTATGGCCCCTGTCGGTCCGACTTGCAGTGGAAACGCTCGCCTGAATAGGCCGGACCATTCTAGGCCTTCCAAACTGATCCGACCCGAACCGATCCGCTCGGTGGAAACGAGGCATTGGTGTACTTGCTTCCTTAGCTTCTATCCTCACTAAGCAAGCAGAAAGCATTTGTAGTCTTGGTGCACTTGCTCCCTTAGCTTCCGTCCTCACTAGGCAAGCAGAAAGTTTCGGTAGTTGTGGGGTACTTGCTCCCTTTCTGTCCACACCAAACAAGCAAAAAATCTTGGTAGTCTTGGTGTACTTGCTCCCTTAGCTTCCATCCTCACCAAGCAAGCAGGAAGTCTTGGTGTACTTGCTCCCCTAATTTCCATCTTCACCAAGCAAGCTAAAAGTCTAGCTTAGCATATCTTTTCCAACAAATAGGGGTGAATGCAGCTTGTGGTTTCATACACGAGGCGCGTAGCAACTGCAGAACACTGTGGCTAAAGTAAACCACAGCACACAATGGATAACAGGCATCCAGCCCACCCGAAAGTACATCAGATACTGAAGATTTGTTGGAGGCCATAACTCTTGAGGACAACGAAGGCTCCCAACAAGGCTACCTCTTCTTTTGCAGGCAGGTTTATTTGGACTTTTTTTTGTAGTGAAAGTGTCTCTTTAGGCTGGATTCACACCTATGCATTTTTAGTGCTTTTTGCATTTTGCAGATTTGCACTACAGAATGTGTTCCATAGGAAACCATGTTAGATGGACTGTAGTGCAAATCTGCAAAATGCAAAAAGCACTAAAAATGCATAGGTGTGAATCCAGCCTAAAGGTACATGTTATTCAGAGATATACTGTAGTACATAGTGTACGTAATGGAATTGAGATCAACCTTAATCTGAACTCAGATGTTTCACCTACATATGGTTGCAATATGGTAATGTGCATTACAAGTATGTCTGTCATTTAGAGGGAGTGGCGTCAGTTCATGAATCTGTGTTTTAGTAGGTAGTTCTCAATAGGACCTATATCTCTGGATCTATTGATTTTGGAACACGTCCTGACATCCTTTCTGGCTGTCAGCTTGCAGTTCTCAATGAACTACTACCGTACGGTGCTGTTGAGCACTGTGGTATTTTATTGAGTCTTCCTGTCAGTGTGAAACTGCCTGGCCGTATGATGTACGGGGCAGACAGTTCACACTGACAGTCCGCAGGAGGCCTGCATGGCATCCATGATCTGCTGATTGCTGCTGCAATGCTTTCCAGGCTCCTAAAAAAAAAAAAAAAAAAAAAGAAGGTAAATACACATTTTTTAAAATTTTTAAAATTTTTTTTAAGTGAACTTTTCCTTTTAAAGAGTGGTGCTGTGTGGAAGACCTGTGTATGGATAGACTTAAAGGGGTTGTAAAGGTAAAAGTTTTTTCACCTTAATGCATTCTATGCATTAAGGTGAAAAAACATCCAACAATCCCGCCCCCACCAGCCCCCCCGTTTTACTTACCTGACCCCTCGAAAGTCCCACGCTCGCCCCCGACATCCTCTTCGCCGCTCAGCCTGGTCGTTGATTGGCTAGAGTGGATGACAGCGCTGCTGTCAATCGCATCCAATGACGCAGCGCGGGGCCGAGTGATACAGTGAGCGGCTATGGCCGCCGGCTGTATCACGGGAGCGTGCCCGCAAGCACTCAACACCATGCGAGGGAGCTCACATGAAGGTGTTGAGTCCTTGCAGGGGGGAGCCGAGACAGCCGCCGAGGGACCCCAGAAGACAAGGTTCGGGGCCACTCTGTGGAAAACAAGCTGCACAGTGGAGGTAAGTATAACATGTTTGTTATTTAAAAAAAAAAAAATAACTTTAGTGATCATTTAAGCCTGGTGCACACTACAAAAACTGACAGCTCCGGTCTGAGCCGCTGTACTAACCATGCAAGGTTAGTTCAGCGATCTCCCCCGCTGAGCTGTTGTGCTCTGACAGGGGGACGGCCCCCCCGCCAGAACACTCCGATCAGCGCTGTCTGCCATTGGCTGAGAGCGCTGATCGGGAGTCTGTCGGCTGCTGGTTTTCCAGCATGCATGTCCGACAGAAGCCGACCAGACTGACATGCACACGGGTAGAATGTCGGCATTTTTTGTACTGGCAAATGTCTCCTGACATTTTACCCAGTTATACGGGGCTTTACCAATTATTTAAAAGGTAAAACCGGTCCAATGTATTTATTTTATTTATGTAATTAGCTATTTGTTTTTCTTTAGCCTAACCTTAATTATATGCGCAATTTGAATTACCCAGGTTGGTGTTCATTTACATGGGCAAACATACACTGATGCAAGAGCCAAGTTTGCCTGCAAGGGCATGCATCCCCATGTAAGCAATACCATTCATGTCAATTTGGGCACTGCGGCTGCACAGACACAGTCGCTGCTCGCAATTTGACATACGTGCATGTCCCTGAACTCACACTGTCTGCACCCACACAGATGTCAAACTGGGAGCAGTGGATGTTCGTGCAACTGCTGCCTCCCAGTTTAGATCAATAGAACTGCCTACACAGGGATGCACAGAACCCCAGTGCACCCCTGTGTGAGAAAATATGGCCCCACACAGGTGTATGCCTAAGCATGCTTGTGTATGAGGCCTAAGGCCCCGTTCACATCTTGCATAGTGGGAATACTTGTTCCTGTTTTGCAAATAGTTTTTTTTTTTTTTTAGCACTATTTAAAGTGGTTGTAAAGGCAGAAGTTTTTTTTTTTATCTTGATGCATTCTATGCATTAAGATAAACCGTGTGTGTGTGTAGAGTGCCTCGACCGCCCGGGACTCTCCCTCCTGATTGGCTGGGACATAGCAGTGGCGCCATTGGCTCCCGCTGCTGTCAGTCAAAGTCGGTTAGCAATCAGGAGTGGGGCCGAACCACGGCTCCATGTCTGAATGGACACACGGAGCTGCAGCTCGGCTCGGGTGCCCCCATAGCAAGGTGCTTGCTGTAGGGGCACTCGACAGGGGGAGGGGCCGAGAAGTGGAGCATCTGGGCTGCTCTGTGCAAAACCACTGCACAGAGCAGAGTATCACCAAGAATAACATGTTTTATGTGGGAAGGTTGCAGCACCTATACACTTCTTTTCCAAATATAACATGTTGGTTATTTTCATACAAAAAAAAAACAAGACTTTGCAATCACTTTAAACGATCACTTTAAAAGTGTTTCCACGGAATGGGCTGTCCTAGGCGCATTTGTCATGGAAAAGAAGCCATTTTGAGCGACGAGCTGAGCAAATTTCTTAAGTGCATTTTGTTGCAATCGCACCGTGTTTGAGGTTCCATTAAGAACAAATGACATGCCCAAACGTGCATCAGGAATCGCAAGCAGAATCACACAGATTCTGCCTGCGATTCCTAATCGCTAGACGTGAATGGGGCCTAAGATACCGCATGCTGGACTTTTTTTTTTTTTGTTCCAGCACACTAACCTAATAACAGGTTGGTAGGGTTACAAAGCAACAGATGTAAAATAGTGAGATAGTAAACAACAAAAAACAATTTTTATAAGAGGTAGCACATACTAGTGTGTAGATGTTACAAAATGTTCTGGCATATATTCAGAGTTTATAGTTTAGCTATGGATTTATGTTAATTATAAAAAGTCTGTATGTAAAACCAGTCATTTGGAGGAACCACCCTTTCTCATAAAGTGAAAGGAGAACTTTTTTCGGTTCCTTTTTGTTCTGGGAAGATTTCTTTTCTGTATAGAGGTTTGTTTCAGATGTATCTTTTGAAGTTGTTCAGTGTACCTAATCCTTGCATTCTGGGAATGCAAGTTACAATGCGTCTGTGTAAATTTTGCTTTTAGCTACCCATTCTTATGTGGATTAAAGGGAAACTATTATTTCCTTTAGAATGCTGTCTGTTATTTTTGCATTTATTTTTTTGCTACAATTTGCAAGTTTTACTCACTTGATATGTAATATTTTTATGTTTAGCTTGTACACACAGCTTCTGTGTGTACAAGCTACATCAGCCTGCTGTAGGACTGACTGCTGTGGGATGGTAAAGAATTGTGTTTTCTGGACTGTAAAGCTGGCCATAGATGTGTTTCCTTTTTTTCTTTAACCAGTGGGCTGAATGAAAAAAAACTGACCCGGGGGATGGGGGAATGTTCCATGCTGAGTCGTATTCTGACAGTGGGGAGACTTCCCTGCTGTCAGAATACACTGGATCAGCAGTGTAGGCTATAACCTGCAGCGCTGATCAAATGGAAATTTTCCAACAGGGCAGTTGTACAGAAGTTGATTGGTAGATCAACTTCTGTTCGACATCTGTTCAACAACCATGCCTATACTGCACAACAGGCGAAAATTGCTTTGATGCTCTGTTTGTCTTATTTGAACCCTCTTACTTGTAGATGGTTTGAATCTCAGACGGTCCCTGCGGAGCCTGCCAAGATTCGAACCATCTATGACCAGCCTTAGGCTGTCTCGTATATTAGATTATTGAAAATGACCAGATCAGGAGATATGCATTTAAGGTGTCTGTAAATATTAAATAACTAGGTCTTGGCAGTTTTTCTTCTGCCAATGGCTGCATCAGCTACGAGACCACCTTTTCAGAGCCTAGAAAAAAATCTTTATGGAGCCTCAGAACTGCCTTCTGACACTTACCTGAACCCTGTATGTAGCATATACATCTTGTTAAGTGAATGACTGTGTCAGATTTAAATTCTGACGCTTCAGGTTTTTATATATATATATATATATATATATATATATATATATATATATATATATATATATATATATATATATATATATATATATATATATATATATATATATATATATATATATATATATATATATATATATATATATATATATATATATATAGCATTGGCTTCTGCTCGTCTCAAATCGTAAACCAATGCTTCCTCCTTCCTTTTTTTTTTTTTTTTTTTTTTTTTTTTTTTAACCTGATGTGAAACTTTAGATGTGGACAGGATGAGGAATCATATATAGTTTATAACAAGTTATACACAGCATAGTGTAGAGAGGGTTAGCAGTTCTGATCTTTTTTGGACATTTGCCTGGATTTCTTCTACAAGATTTTGTCTTAGAAGTCTTAGAATAAGCACATTAGAACATTGAGGAAGGATTGTGAACAGTGTTTCATAGGGTAAATGAGATTATGCAGTTGAACATTTTAGTGACGTCAAACGTCCATATTTCTTAGCACTTCAGTTAGTGTTCTGACCAGCTCAGCTGTTTCCCCTGCTCATGACCAAAACATGTAAACTGAATAATACATTGTATATATATTGTCCATTATATTGCATTATAGGCTAGCAATAAAACAGATCTTATTGACTTCTTGTTTCAGATCTGTAAATTCTAGCTGATGTAAGGTGATTATCGGTGCACTTAATAAAAGAGAATACTTTTTTCCATTAAGAGTTTTATTTTTTGAGTGTCAGAAACCATGAACCAGACCGAGATAGAAGTACAGTAAAATCACACTTGTTTATTAATAAACATAAAAAGGTAAATGGAGTAAGCGTAGTCAAAGCATAGCCAGAATCCAGAAGCGGATCGGGTGGTCAGCCAAGCCAGAGTTCAGTAACCAGATCGGGTAGTCAGCCAAGCCAGAGTTTTGTAACCAGATCAGGTAATCAGCCAGAAGTCAGGGAGGGAAAAAAATAATCTTCGATTCTCTTAAAAAAAACTTGATTCAAATCGATTTTTTTTTTTTCTTTGGAAACCGGGCCGGTCCAAAGGCACTGCGGGCATGAGCTTTTAGGCGAGGCCACGGCTTTGGCCTAGTCCGCGGCATCCGGCCTCGCGGACTAGGCCAAAGCCACGGCCTCACCTAAGAACTCCTTGCCCGCAGCTCCTTAGGACCGGCGCGGTGTCAGCGCCGGTCCTGAGGCACTGCGGGCATGAGTTTTAAGGCAAGGCCGCGGCTTCGGCCTAGTCCGCGGCGTCCGGCTGAAGCCGTGGACTAGGCCGAAGCCGCGGCCTCGCCTAAAAACTCATGCCCGCCTCGCCTAAAAACTCATGCCCGCAGCGCCTCAGGACTGGCGCAGTGAAAAAAAAAAATCTAAAATCGATTTGCTTTAATTTTGAATCGATTTGACCTCTCAACTCGATTCAAGATTTAAATCGATTTTTTTCCCCAACCCTACTTGTGATGTGACCAAGGCGAAGGCAGGAATGAAGTGAGCTGGAGATCTTTAAGTAGGTGGGACTGACGAGCAGATTCACAACAGCTGGTTAACTGTGGAGAGAGATGAGAGCTGGCAATTAGCTGACAGCTGAGCGGCCAGCTCAGAGAAGGAAGGGCTGAGCCAGCCCTGACATTGAGACACTTTTCATTAGGTACTTCTCAAACCTGGTAAAGAGATTGGATCTCTTAAAGCCCAACTCTGGGCTCATTGCTGACCCTCTCCTTCCCCCTGTCATTTTGACAGCCGGTAATTGGCAGTGATAGCAGGAGGAAGAGAAGAGCTGATTGTAAGAGATATTGTTCTTGGAACTTTTTGTTGAAGTTTGTAGGACATTCCTCTCTATGTAAAATCCTCAAGTTGATAAAGTGTAACTATCTAAAAGAAAACATTATTTTTAGTTATGGACAGAGTAGAGACAGACTAGAATGCCTATTATTAGGTTTTTATTGCTGTCTGTGACTCGGTTAAGGAGATTCACCCTCTTCTCCATTTGTCCTGTTTACCATTATCCTCAAAAGTGAAAGTAAAGAATCACAAATTTTGTAGGAAACATTTACTTTTGTAGGATGTTTACTTGAGGAAGCTAGTCTTGATACTACACAGCCTAGTCTAAAACATTCCAATATTTTAATATTCTTTTAATAAATGTGGGCCAAATACAGTATTTCTTTTCTTAATCACCTGCCAAAACCGTGTCTAGCATTTGTTTTTTCTTTTCATACACAATTCAGCAAGGTATTGGTCCAGGCCTCAAAATACCTGCTCAATATCAGTTAAAGTCCAGCCAAATCACTTTTATTTTTCTAATGTAACTGTTGGTACAAAGCCTATTTCGCTTCCTTCCTTCAGCCAGGTACCTGTCTCTCTGTACCAAAATCCCAGCATATTTAAACACTACAAATGTTAAAAAAATAAAAAAATAAAAAATCACATATTTTGGGTTGTCCCCAGAAATATAATGGAGGGGAAATTTTCCACTGGGGACACTAGTTCTGTTGACCTGGGGGTCCCCAAGGAATTTCCTTAAAGCGGTTGTATACCCGCTGTTTTTTTTTTTTTTTTTGCTACACCTGCAAGGGAAAAGGCATAATGAGCTAGTATGCGGTGCATTCTAGCTCATTATGAGATACTTACCTTAGAACGAGGCGCCGGGCATTTCATCCTGTCCACACCGAGGGAGCTGACATTTCCCCTCGGCGTTTCTTCCAGGTATTGTGGCTCCGGCGCTGTGAGTGGCCAGAGCCGCAATGTCGTCACTCCCGCGCGCGCGCGGGAGACTTCTGTCCGGCAAGCTCCGGAGTTTGCTGGGCTGTCAGCCGAGAATCCCCTGTGCGCATGCGCCGCTGCAGTCAGCGGCTCATTGCGAGGGGAATATCTCCTAAACCGTACAGGTTTAGGAGACATTTTTTTTTACCTACAGGTAAGCCTTATTATAGGCTTACCTGTAGGTAAAAGTTTAAAAAAAAGGTATACAACCACTTTAACTTGTGGGGATTATCTCTCACTTCCTGTTTTGGCTATGGGACAGGAATTGAAGGGAAATCTCCTCAAATGCACAGATGGCAAAAAAAAAAAACTGATGGGGGATATAAGCCTCCCTTACTCTATCCAAAATAAAAATAAGTTTTGCCCACAGTTCTACTTTAAAGGACAACTATTGTTGGTTCAAGTTGTCTTCTAGGCCATACCTCCACACCCCTGTGTGTAGCCCACCAGTTCACCTTTTGGAAGAAAGTCTGTGCAGCTCCAGAAAAGGCTGCATAGTGAAAATCGCCTGAAAGGTGGACAGAGGTAAGTACTGGACTGGACAGGCTGTTCTTTGGGGGGGATGGGGCAATGCCTTAATGTACTGGTTCCCAACTTCAGTCCTCAAATACCCGCAACAAGTCCTATTGTTAGGATTTCCTTCACCTTGCACAGATGCCTAAAGTCAGTGTCAATGGATTGGTATTTCTGACAGCTATTTTATCTCAGGGAAGTTTCCAAAATAGGGCCTGTTGTGGGTACTCGAGGAATGAGCTTGGGAAACAATGCCTTAAAGGACAACATGTTCCAAAGGTACAAGGCAAGGAGCAAAATTGGTTTGGGTGCCTTGGGTATTGTTGTTTTGCATTTAGCTCTTTGCTCCTTTTGCATTTGTGGTAATCATTCCTAGTCTTCATGTTCTCATTCCAGTGCAAGTAGTCTAACTGAATTGAAATTGCAGCTAGTGCAGAAGACAGTGGTTTAGAATGATGTAACCTACTTATGTGGCGTACCAGGAGATTTATACAATTTGCCTTCAGTTCTGTACAGATGTGTATGGTTGGTTTGTGCTCTAAATGCTAAACCTCATCAAACGTAGAAATGTATGTCTATTGCTGATATTTACAGACACATACAAAATTGATTAAACACCAAAAAATTTGGGTGATGGAAAGGCACCAACTTGACCATTGACAATGATAACTGGGGAGTGCCTTGCTAAATTGTTTATACCACTGATCACTTTGTCTCTATTTTTTTAGTATAGTTTTAGTTAGCCTTGAGCTTTCACAAAACAGGGTTAGACAACTCTACCTATGTGATCGGCATTATTTTTTTATTTACTTTTTCCCAAGTTCTTTTATTTTTTATAATGAAATCTAAAACATAATTCCAGTGAAATTAAATATTTATGGGGACATCCGAGTTCCACTAATGCAAATGTACCCCAATTAATGTGGCAAAGTCTACCTTTCTGACTTCGCTTTTATAGGTATTTAACGCAGGTGTCAATCCAGTCATTGAAATTGCATAAAATCTTTTAAGAAGTACTTTTCAGTCTTTTTAAATGTCTGATAAAATACCTATTGATTCTGCCATTGGGGTCTTTTGTTCAAGCCCTTTAAGTAATGGGGTGGGGTGACAACCCTCTGATCCTGTTTCCCAATTTCTTAGCTGTGTTGTCTTTTGTTACATGCGCTTCCAAGACTATAGATGGCCATAATCATGCTCATTGTGCAGGCATAATCCATTTTTATTACTATCAGGAAGCCAGCTGAGCAATGACATGCAGCCGCCAAATGTGCGATTGCGGATAGACTGAAAATGAGCAATTAAAAAAAAAAAGAGGTTAACGTAGTAAAAGAAAAAAAATTGACAGATGTTTATGATATCCTTGCTTTAGCAAATTAAATGTCATCCAGTATACATCTACTTTCAGCTGTGTAGGGGAGGGTGAGTTTAATGTGTTACTAAACCCACAACAGTAAAATCAGTCTGTATATGCAGCGTAGCATGCTTGTTATACTCACAGTGGAACTTAAGGGGTTAATCATCTACATTGTTTAAAAAGTTTTTTTTTTTTTTCCTGTATGTACAGATCCCCCCTCCTGCACTGTCTATCTGGGGAAGGCCAGCTAACACAGGCAGGGTAGCCGACCTGCACATGCTCAGTTGTGTCTTTTATGCTGGAGAGAACATTTACTTTTTCTCAGAGCTAGCCAGGTCACATGATATTGGCATCACACATGTGGTTGTGTATACAGGCTGTAGTGGAAATCTCCTCCTACCTGAACTCTCATTACTGGAGAAACTGCAGTTTATCACTGACCGTGGTATACAGATCAGCCAAAAAGGTATATAGTGGCAGTATTTTAATGTAAAAAGATTTATAAACTGTGGGCACTGTGGGGGGGCAGATGAACTATTTCCATATTACTAGGTTTAGTAACACTTTAAGGTCATCAATTTATCCTTTGTTTTTATATTACTTTTTGGTCGTCTTCCTTTTTTTTTTTTTTTTTCTTTTTTTTTTTTTTTTTTGTGCCTGTGGGATAGACCTATTTTAATCCAGTTAATTATACAACAGTATGCTCTTAGCCGTATTGTTCCACAGAAACCCTGAAGGAAGATTGTGTTTCATTGGAATAGAAAGGAAATTAGGCAGGAACTGTATGCCATCACATGCTTCTATCAATAGATAAAGTACAGACCTTTATTAAAGCAGGCACACAGATATAGTGTGAGCCTATTCTATGAGTTACTACCCTGGAAAGCCAGCTATACATTAGTTGGTCCAGCAGGGATCAGTGAATTTCGGTCCATGTATTGGCAGGCTGGTTGTACGCAAGTTGATCTATTAAATGACTTGTGTGCAACCAGCCTGTCTGGTTTTATCTGAACCATCAGTGCAGGCAACATTGATCATTGTATTCTGATAGAGGGGAAGGCTGAATACAGAGGGTCAGCGGGAAGGTTTCGGCTCACCCACTGGTAGAATGGAAAAAAAAGAATCTTTGACCAACTTAAAGTATAACTTAAGGCAAAACACTTTTTTTTTTTTTTTAGATCGTGGAGAGAGATTAGGACACCTATTTTTATTGTCTGCGCCCCCGCTAAGGAGGTTCACCCTCTCTATTTGTCCTGTTTACCATTATCATTGAAAGTGAAAGAAAAAGAAAATCCCAAATTTTGGGTTGTCTCCAGAAAAGTAATAGAGTGGAAATCTTCCAATGGGGACCCCTGGGGGTCCACATCAGTGCCTGACCTCACAAATGCGCTTCTGGCAGATAGGTCAAACATTCCCATATACACACACTCCTAAACCTTGTGGAAAGCCTTCCCAGAAGAGCTGCAAAGGGTGGGCCAACTCAATACTGAACCCCTACAGACTAAGACTGGGATGCCATTAAAGTTCATGTGCGTGTAAAGACAGGCATCCCAATATTTCGGGTAATGTAGTGCACGTCCTTGCTAAAACGGAGCATTTATTATTATTATTATTATTATTATTATTATTCAGGATTTATTTAGTGCCAAAAGTTTGTGCAGCGCTTTACAATGTAGGCAGACACCAACAGTACAATTCAAAACAAGAGGGTTAGAGAAGCCCTGCTCCTGCGAGCTTACAATCTAAGAGGGAGGGGCTGGTAAAGCAAAAGGTAGGGACTGAGGGATGAACTGATGAAGGGAGTAGAAGATTCGGTTGTTAGATGGAGGCAGGATAGGCCAACCTGAAGAGATGAGTTTTCAGGGATCGCCTAAAAGTGGACAGAGTAAGAGATAGCTGGACAGAGTGGGGTAGTGAGTTCCAGAAGTTGGGAGAGGCTCTGGACAAGTCCTGGAGATGAGCATGGGAGGAGGAGACAAGTGTCACGACTATATTCACTGAGGCCAAGATGCCGAGAGCGGCTCGCCCTTACGACCACGCGCACTCGAACCCCTGGAAGTGATACAGGGAGTTGGGGGCACGCGGAGGCACGGGCTTCCGGTAGTAGCAGAATTCCTGGAAGGCCTGATGGAAGTCCGGATTGCCGTTTGGTACTGAAGAACTGAAAAGACAAGAAGTTAGGTCAGAACCGAGGTATCAGGCAGAGCAGAGTCCGTTAATCAAGCAGAGGTCAGAACCGGGGTATCAGGCAGAGCATAGTCCGTTAATCAAGCAGAGGTCAGAACCGGGGTATCAGGCAGGCAGAGTAATCCGTGGTACAGGCAGAGGTCAGGTTTATCAGGCAGGCAGAGTAGTCCGTGGTACAGGCAGAGGTTCAGCACAGGGTTAACAGGATTTTACAGAAACTGCAGAGGTACAGGGGACAGGACACAGCTGACGACAAACCAGCAACCCGACTGGGTGCTGGAGCCGTCAGATATAGCCCTCCGGCGAGCGCGTCAGCGTGACGCCCTACCGGGCACCCGCACGGGCTACAGCGCGCACACGGGGACCGCTGTGCACCCGCGTGCGCCGCACCATCGGGCCGCGAACGGGTGTGCGGCGCGGCGCAGCGCGAGTTCACCGCGCATGCGCCCTGAAGCCCGGCGGACGGAGGCGACCTGCGCCTCCTGACAACAAGGGAGCTAGAGAGCAGAGGGGTTTTGGGAGGAGCGGAGAGGACGGTTTGGGTGATATTTAAAGATAAGATTGGTGATGTAGCTCGGGGCAGAATTGTGAATGGCTTTGTATGTTATTGTTGGGATTGGCAGAGAAGAGTGGCGGACGCTGAGCGGTTGGTAAGGTGGATGAGTCTGGCAGCGGCATTCATGATAGACTGAAGAAGGGGGATAGCTTGCGGAGAGGTAGGCCAATGAGGAGGTAGTTACAATAGTCAAGGCGAGAGATAACTAGGGAGTAAATAAGTTGCTTAGTGGTCACAACGGTTAGAAAGGGGCATATTTTGGAGATGTTTCGGAGGTGAAGTCTGGACGATTTGGACAGTGATTGGATTTGGGGCTGAAAGGACAGGTCAGAGTTTAGGATTACACCTAGTACCTTGGCATGAGGAGAGGGACTGATGGTTGTATTATTGATCTTGATGGAAAAGTCGGGGGGGGGGGGGGGGGGACAGGCTGGAGGAAACATTAGGAGCTCAGTTTTAGAAAGATTGAGTTTGAGGAAGTGGTGTGACATCCATGTTGATATGTCAGTTAGTAAGTTAGTAATGCGAGAGGAGACTGAAGGATTTGGGTGAGAAGTAGAGAGATAGATTTATGTGTCGTCAGCATAGAGGTGGTACTGGAAGCCATGGGAGTTTATTAACAGACCAAGGGAGGAGGTGTAAAGGGAGAAGAGAAGGGGTCTGAATTTTTTGAGAAGGAGGGGATGGTCAACAGTATCAAAGGCTGCAGAGAGGTTGAGTAGTATGAGTTTGGAGTAGTGGCCATTTATGAGGACAACTGGTAAAATTACAGCAAAAGAAGCTTACATGTTTTGGCAAACAGTCTTCGTCATAGCATAGTTTAAAACCAAGTCTGATCCGGCATTATAGGAGCACATGATCTGAAAATACGGATCAGGTGTACCAAATGACTAGAACTAAAAGCACACATGGAGCATAGAATCAACAGTGAATGTGGGATAACCCACAATAATCCTAAGGCCTAATGCACACTGGTTTCTTGGAAACGCTGTTTATCTGACAGGAGGAAATCAGCATTATAAACTCACCTGAGCTGCATTTTTTCAAAACACTTTTTAGGTGAGTTTAGCAGAGTTTACCTAGCTTTACCTTAAATTATAAATGCAAATTTCTACAGGTAAAAGAAATGTGCCTTTTAATATTTTTTGTTGCAGGGGCCTGTAAAGCATTGCACCAGCGATCATTAGATCACTGGTGCCATGCAGGTCTCCTGCAGACCTGTCGGTGTATAGGCTTGCTCGTATCACGTGGGTTAAAAGCACCCCGCTAGCGGTCGAAAAGCGCTGCTAAAACTAGCGGCGCTTTACCGCTAAAGCCCTGCACGGCTCAGTGTGAAAGGGCTCTAAGGGCAGAAAAGAAAAACGCCTAAACTCACAAAAGCATGAGTTCAACAGCAACAAGGTACATGAGGCATTAAAGCGGCGTTCCACCCATTTAAAAGTCAACAGCTACAAAAAGTTGCTGACTTTTAATAATCAGACACTCACCTGTCCCAGGATCCAGCGATGCGGGTGCACAAAGCCCCACTCCTCTCCCCCTCCTCTCCGCGGTGCCGACATTCTAACTGTGGGCGCCTGACTGTGGGGCTTCAGAGACAGGCGTGCACTGCACATGCGTGAGGCAAGCTGTGAATGGCTGGGCAATCTTCTGGGACCTGTGACATGTCCCAGAAGATGGGAGGGAGGGGGGAGAGGTGATCCTCCTTCCGGCGCCAGGGAAGGAAGTGGGAGCTGGGTGCCTCTAAAAACAGGGTACCCGCTCCCCCCCCCCCCCAAAAAAAGGGGGTCACAGCACTTAAAGAGGAAGTTCCATTTTTGGGTGGCATGCCCCTTTAAGAAAAGCACAATATTCACCAATCTTAATTGTAACCACCACTTTATTGCTAAAGGTCCATTCACATACATAAAATATATATTGCACGCATGCTTATGTACATTGCTATGTATTCATATGCTGTATTGCATTTTAAAATGTATTCTAGCAACTTCAACTAATTACATTAATTCACGCATTTCTGTATTACAGTACGCTCACATGCTTTACCATGCAATGCATTATGTTGATTTCCCAATATACACTATATTGTCATAAGTATTTCAGGCGTCCATCTTAGAGCCCGGTCGCCTTGTCATAAGTATTGAGATGCCTGCCTTTACACACAAACTTTAACGGGCTCTTAGTCCGCAGGGGTTCAATATTGAGTTGGCCCACCTTTGCAGCTATAACAGGTTCAACTGTTCTGGGAAGGCTGTCCACAAGGTTTAGGAGTGTGTCTATGGGAGTGTTTGTTCATTCTTCCAGAAGCGCATTTGTGAGGTCAGGCACGGATGTTCGACGAGAAGGCCTGAATCGCATTCTCCGCTCTGGGATGCCAAAGTTCATGTGCCTGTAAAGTAGAGCTGCACGATTCTGGCTAAAATGAGAATCACGATTTTTTGCTTAGAAGATAGATCACGATTCTCTCACAACATCGTAACATCATCTCGAGGATCGAGATCACGATTTTTTAATGATTTATTGTGCAGCTCTAGTGGAAAGGCACGCGTCCCAATACTTTTGACAATATAGTGTATGTTCTAACAGACCTGTTAAACATGCATTAGGTCGATTTCACAATATATGTGTGCTAACATGAATTAATACATACAGGTACATGTCCAGAAAAAAAGGAAAAATAAATGAATGATGTGATGGACCTCTGACTCGTTTTTAGAAAAAGATTTGGTGGTCCATCATGGGGACTCTCCAGGGTGTAAATCCACCAAGCCTCACGCTGAAGAAGTCGTCTTTGATAGAGGTGCCCCATTCCACAAAGCAGAGGAGTAACATTCTATCCCATGAAACTGAATAGATCTCATGTTGCCACCATGTGTGTCTTTAAAGTGATGAGAGACGTTAGAAATATTTTTGGCATTAGGATTGCCAGAGTCGCAATAATGTTTCCCTATACGTAATCCCATGCCCCGTACACACGATAGGATTTTCTGATGGAAAATGTGTGATAGGACCTTGTTGTTGGAAATTCCGACTGTGTGTAGGCTCCATCACACATTTTCCAAAGGAATTTCCGTCACACAAAGTTTGAGAGCAGGCTATAAAATTTTCCGACAACAAAATCCGTTGTCGGAAATTCCGATCGTGTGTACACAAATCCGACGCACAAAGTGCTCAGAATAAATTAAGAGCCGAAAGCTATTGGCTACTGCCCCGTTTATAGTCCTGCATTCAGAACGATCGGATTTTCCGACAACTTTGTGTGACCGTGTGTATGCAAGACAAGTTTGAGCCAACATCCGTTGGAAAAAATCCTAGGATTTTGTTGTCGGAATGTCCGATCAATGTCCGATCGTGTGTACGGGGCATAAGGGGGTGGACCACACATACTGAAAAATACACAATAGGCATTCCACCAGATACACAACGTATTTTTAATTGCAATTAATATATTGTATATGGTATGTCTGATAAGTAGCAAAAGACTTGAATTTAGTACTTCTACTATGGATCCTACAATAGCAGCAGGTGTTTACTCCGCACTTGTAAGAGGCATGAACATCCAAATAAAAGGTTTTGCTGGTATTGCTGTGGAAATAGCTAGGGGACAATATTGTTCCCAGATTGGGTGTCCTACTAGAGAAGCAACATCCAGCTTTCAATACAAAGTGCTACAAGGCACTAAGCCACTATATAATGGTAATAGGGGAAGTACATAGTAACATCAGAATCTTGTTCCCACTATTAGTTTCGACTTCCCAACCAGCAATGCCATATAATTAAGATCTCTTTATCAAGTTCCTTAGTTGCCTAGTTCTCCTAGGGGACCCCACAACCCTCATTTATGTACCCTTCCCTTCACCCATGTACAGTCAGCTCTTTCTATAACTCAACAGATATTATGTACAGTGAAAAGAAACAGGACTTGAAAGACCCAACCGGTTTATCCAGGCTTTCACTTATTATATATTGCTTTCTCAGGTTCCTGGATGTGAACCAGATTGCTATGATACATCCAGAACACCTACAGTGCTCCTTTTGTGTTTACTTTCAATAATATGTATTGCCAACATTCTTATTGTGATATGTGTAGCTTCAAGTCTGTTTAGTACAATGAGCATTTCTAATTTATCATACCGTGGATAATGGTGTGGCTTAAAAAATCAGCAGCAGCAGTGTTGATGGGGTTCCTTATTATTGTTACCCTTGAAAATCCCATCAAGGATGGAATGTTTGTTTTAACTGTATCCAAAGCACATGGAGGGCTGAGCTGCTTATTTTGTAAAGTTGCGCGATGGCGGGCAAAATTTGGTATATCTGAAGACGAAAGTCCACAAACCACTTCAGCTCCGGAAGGTTCACCCCCCCTTTTCGTGACCTGGCCATTTTTTGCGATACAGCCCTGCGTTACTTTAACTGACAATTGCGCCATGTTATGACACTGTACCCAAATAAAATAGTTGTCTTTTTTTTTTTTACCACAAATAGAGTGGTAGGGTATTTGATCACCTCTGAGTAAAGTCCTGGAAGGGGCGTCACAATTAAGTATTTCTTGTGGTGTAAAGGTTTCTTAAAAGGTAGAGAGAGCAGGGTCCTGGCTCGATGTGTGTCCTAATAAGGTTAATGGTATAAAGGGGAGAGCGCCAAACTGATTTGTTTCCATAATATAGTTTGACTCTCACTCTGTACAAAGCCAGCGCAGTGCAGGGGTACACAGGAGCCGCCTCCATCGGGGCTTATAACAGGTTAATGACCTAGCGTAGCATGGCTGATAAAATTAGTCAAAATGAAATGTCTTTTGTAAGCATGAAGAATTTATAGTTTATAATATTTGCCTGATTATCATTGTGTAAATAGTGTAGAGAAGGCCGTGATAAGTGTGCAGATAAAGGCAATGTGCCAGTAAAATCACTCATGGAGTGAAAGGTCTTCTATCCCCATGTTCTCTTATAGTGCTGCCAAAAGCAAAATACAAATGTCCAAGTTTGCTAATCCTGAATACTGTAATGACTCTGCAACAGTGGCTAACAATAGTGATAGCAGCACATGTGGCTGCTATGTGGCCTGGGATAGGAGAGGGCCCCGATTATGGAAAACTGTTTCCAGTATAGGAGTGTGAAGTCAGACCTCAGGATCTTCCCTAGCCACAGACCTCCCTATGCAGTAGGCAGCATTTACTTAATTGTCTTAGCAGTGTAGGTTTATTGCCCTTGGAGCTTCTGCTACAGATTGAAATTAACATAGTATGCCTAATGTAGTCCAAAATTCCAGAGTTTCTCCTCTGCCAAAACCTTAAAGGATAAGTTTGCCTTTTGTAACGTTACACCCATATTCAGGGCGTAACATTTGTAACTCATTTGTGAGAATTTGAAAATTTGCTGTATTTAAGTGGAACACCACTCTCTCAATCAACATTGGCTAATTGTAATACTTATGCTGCTAGCATTAGCAAATAGGAAGGTATGTTGTATTTATGTGTATTAACCTCCTTCTTTCTTTTTTTTTTTTTTTTTTTTTTTTACATTTCTTCAGTTACTTCCTAGTTTCCATGCCTAGGCAAATGATGTCATACATCCCAGGAGTCTTTAGGAGGGGAGAATGGGTTTTCTCAGTTAAGCATACCCTCCTGTCTGCATGCCTGGGCTAAGGGCAGGTGATTTCCAGCAAGTAAATGCTAGATTATCACCTGCCCTTACTCAAGATGGCCAAGGCCAGAAATGCTAGGGGGTGTTTCAAAGTGATTTCTCAACCAAATAAAGCATGGAGACACAGATGGGGGAGGTTGTGTTGAATATTAAAAATTAATTAAAAAGCATTTTTTGGTTTGTGGTGCTCAGATGCAGTGTAGTTCCATATGCACACATCAAAAACACTGCATTTCCTTTTTTTACAGGTTTTTCTTTTTCTGCTGCTAAACACCCGTCTATGTGTCCATGCACACATACGGGTTTACAGGCATTTAGAGACAGGAGCATTTGGAGGCAGACCAAAACAAACTTACTTGCACTCTCAGAAGAGGAGCATTTGAGCGAAAAAAACACCAAACGAGTAATAATGCTAGATGTGTTTTGGTGCATTTGCAAGTTAATGCATCCTAATGCCCAGAATAAATAAATATTATGGCTAATAGAATGCATTAATGCCAAACGCACATGCAAAATGTGGCTTTAGCTACATTTTAAAGCTGCGTTTCTCTTTCGTTCATCAACGGACACAGCGCCTCCTTAATCTTGACCTTTGAGTTATATCGCCTCTGCAGGAGTAGGATTGGCAGAACAAAAAAAAACACCTGGCTATGCCCATGGGCTGTCCCCAGTCAGTACATAACCCCCTCCCTGCTCTAGGTATTCAGTTTTTTTTCTGTCTAGTCAGGAGTAAGGACCTAGATCCTTACTGGGATCTTTCGGTCCTAGCAAATTTCACTTTTTTGTCTCTTTTTTTCCATGCATTTTCTCCTGGGAGATCTGCAATCAACTGCCGGGCTGGGTGACGTGCTGGATAATCTAGATCCAGTGGTCTCCCCAGTCCAGTCAGCGAGTGTGTGCAGACCGCAGCTACGCGCTAGGTTGGCCACGACATAGCCTCAACGGACGGAGGCTGGCCCGCGAGTTAAATGTCTCGCAGGGTCGCATATGAACGGGCTCGGGTCCGAGTCACATCGGTCCCTTGGCCGACAGCCCCCCACTTCAGTGGCGAGGAGTTCTGTCTGGAGGGTCACCCGCACCATGGATCGGTAAGTACAGTCCCCCCTTTCCCCCTTTGTGAGGTTTGGGGTGGATGCGGGTACCCTCTAGGGATGGTCGGACCTGCCTGCAGGATCCCTCCTCCGGTCCTAAAGTCCCCGGGTTAAACTGGGCTTCCCCCTCCCCCCATGGATTGGTGGGAGTCCCAGGGCAGGCAGCACAGACCCCTGGGGGTCTCCCCTGCCATTTCCCTTCTGGGTGGTGTGTGTCCTGCCCTGGGTTTCCAGTGCAGAGGGTGCAGTGGAGACCCCTAGGTGCATGCCCTGCAGCGTGAGGTAGTGTGCAGTTTGGGGGTCCCAGTGCAGAGTGCACAGCGGTGTCCCCTTAAATGTTCACCCTGCCTGGTGGAGTACAGTACCTTTTTTGGAAGGGGGTCCCCTTGCAGAGGGTGCAGCAATGTTGAAAGCACAGAGAGTATCCTAGCAGCATGCTTCAGCATGTGGAAAGGCCGGTGGCTATTTTTGGGTGGTCTGTAACATCACGGCTTGGTCTGGATTGGACCACATATTTGGATTGGATGCGTTCTGAACCACATCAGATGGACAAGTGAAAATGTCCAAATTGGGACCAAAGTGTCAATATTTTGTGTGGCCACCATTATTTTCCAGCACTGCCTTAACCCTCTTGGGCATGGAGTTCACCAGAGCTTCACAAGTTGCCACTGGAATCCTCTTTCACCCCTCCATGACAACATCACAGAGCTGGTGGATGTTATAGACCTTGCGCTCCTCCACCTTCCGTTTGAGGATGCCCCACAGATGCTCAATAGGGTTTAGGTCTGGAGACATGCTTGGCCAGTCCATCACCTTTATCCTCAGCTTCTTTAGCAAGGCAGTGGTTGTCTTGGAGGTGTGTTTTGGGTCGTTATTATGTTGGAATACTGCCCTGCAGCCCAGTCTCCAAAGAGAGGGGATCATGCTCTGCTTTAGCATGTCACAGTACATGTTGGCATTCATGGTTCCCTCAATGAACTGTAGCTCCCCAGTGCCAGTAGCACTAATGCAGCCCCAGATAATGACACTCCCACCACCATGCTTTACTGTAGGCAAGACACACTTGTCTTTGTACTCCCCACCTGGTTGCTGACACACACGTTTGACACCATCTGAACCAAATAAGTTTATCTTGGTCTCATTAGACCACAGGACATGGTTCCAGTAATCTGTGTCCTTAGTCTGCTTGTCTTCAGCAAACTATTTGCGGGCTTTCTTGTGCATCATCTTTAGAAGAGGCTTCCTTCTGGGACGACAGCCATGCAGACCAATTTGAAGCAGTGTGTGGCATATGGTCTGAGCACTGACAGGCTGATCCCCCACCCCTTCAACCTCTGCAGCAATGCTGGCAGCACTCATACGTCTATTAACCAAAGATAACCTCTGGATATGACGCTGAGCACGTGCACTCAACTTTGACCATGGCGAGGCCTGTTCTGAGTGGAACCTGTCCTTTTAAACCGCTGTATGGTCTTGGCCACTGTACCGCAGCTCAGTTTCAGGGTCTTGGCAATCTTCTTATAGCCTAGGCCATCTTTATGTAGAGCAACAATTCTATTTTTCAGATCCTCAGAGTTCTTTGCCATGAGATGCCACGTTGAACTTCCAGTGACCAGTATGAGAGGGTGAGAGCGATAACACCAAATTTAACACACCTGCTCCCCATTTACACCTGAGACCTTGTAACACTAACGAGTCACATGACACCGGGGAGGGAAAATGGCTAATTGGGCCCAATTTGGACATTATCACTTAGGGGTGTACTCACTTTTGTTGCCAGCAGTTTAGACATTAATGGCTGTGTGTTGAGTTATTTTGAGGGGAAAGCAAATTTACACTGTTATACAAGCTGTACACTCACTACTTTACATTGTAGCAAAGTGTCATTTCTTCAGTGTTGTCACTTGGAACTATATAAGAAAAATGTGAGGGGTGTACTCACTTTTGTGAGATACTGTGTGTGCGTGTGTGTGTGTGTATATATATATATATATAATATATGTGTGTATATATATATATGTATATGTATGTGTGTGTGTGTGTGTGTGTATATATATATATATATATATATATATATATATATCTATATCATTTATACTATATTGTCAAAAGTATTAAGACACCTCCCTTTACATGAACATTAATGGCATCCCAGTCTTAATCCGTAGGGTTCAATATTGAGTTGGTCCACCCTTTGCGGCTATAACAGCTTCAACTCTTCTGAGAAGGCTGTCCACAAGGTTCAGGAGTGTGTCTATGGGAATGTTTGACCATTCTTCCAATAGCGCATTTGTGAGGTCAGGCACTGATGTTGGACAAGAAGGCCTGGCTCGCAGTTTCCGCTCTAATTCATCCCAAAGGTGTTCTATCGGGTGGAGGTCAAGACTCTGTGCAGACCAGTCACGTTCCTCCATCCAAACTTGCTCATCCATGTCCTTATGGACCTTGCATATAGGGCTACCCAGCTGTAGTGTGTCCTTGCTGTCCCTCCCTTTTTAGTGACATGTGCAGTGTCCAGCTCCGCTGAAGGCTGTATGGCGCGGTACTGGCGTTTAGGTCCCCAACATAGAAGACATTCATTCTGGATCTTCCAACCTATACGCAGACCCTAAATGCCACTCGGTATGCTGTTCAGCCCCATCCAACTGCAGCAGGGCTGGACTCTGCACCTGTCACTAATGGGCGCACTAAAACGCCTGGAGGTACACTCTGCAGATGGATGGGCCCTGTTAGCAAGGAGCCTAATGGTTTTGATGGAATCACAGGATTAATTGTAGTAAAACAGTATGTCATTTTCCATGTCTCACGCTTACCGTACTTTTTATGTCACCAACACATTTCTCCCACATATGCTTTTCGTTTGAGGTTTGTGTATTGCACACAGTCGGGACTGGCCGGCTTTTCTTGGTATAGTTGAAGAATTTTGAGATAATATGTATGAACCTTTCTTGGTCAAGTGGTCAATAGCTGTTGAAGTGGCGTTTTAAGGGCCGGAATTAAGCAGGAGGGTGGGCTTCTTCAATGTAAATTTTTAACCAGATGGCTTATAAAATGACACTTGTATAACCACAAAGTACAGGCAAACACGCCAGGTCAATAGCAGACTCCTGAAACTTTTCATGTTTATATTATAGCGTTACTTAATATCCAGGAAAGAAAAACCAGCGGTGAGTGTTTAGCATCAGGGTATTAAGGGCTATAGAGAAAGCACTTTAACTGAAGCATGTACCTTAGATATGTGGATAAGGGCCAAATTTCTGCAAGGTTACGTTATTTGTTGGCCATTTTTTATAGTCATGATTCTTTTAGAATGTCATATCAGGTGGTTTTAAAGGCCTTACCTCAACAACAAACACGACTGCTGAGGAACTAATAAACCAATATCTTGCCCCCAAAAAATGATCTTGCCCTCCCTGATTAAGTTGAAAATAGGGCAAGGCCACAGCTTTATTGAACTTTGCAAATGTAACAGCTTTCCAAATGTACCAAACAATGATGCTAGTCAATTATACTGTGAGCACCCATAGTCTAAGAGGCTTGTCCTTACCATCAGTGCCAGACAGGCCTTAACCACTTGCCGCCTGCCCACCGTCAAATGATGAAGGAGCAGTGCGGCTCTCGTTCTGGGTGGACGTCATATGACGTCACCCCAGAATGGCCACTCTCGCAGGGGCGCGCATCGCGGTGATTGCGGCTGCGCCTTGTTTCTTGGACACGGCGTGACCCCTGTGAAGAGCCGATGACGTGGCTCTTTATCCATGTGATCAGCTGTGTCCAATCACAGCCGGTCACATGTAAATGCGGAAGTGCCAGTAATCGTCTCTGATCGCCTCACACCGACAGAGCGTGTGGCGAGGAGAGCCAATCAGCGGCATCTCCTCACAGGGGACACCCGAACAGGTAATCGGGGCACTGATCATCAGTGTCCTGATTAGTGAAGCCCATCATTGACACCAATCAGTGCCCATTAATGATGCCAGTCAGTGCCCGCCCATCAGTGCTGCCTATCAGTGCAGCATATTAGTGCCTCCTCATCAGTGTCACCTAATCAGTGCAGCCTCATCAGAGCACATCAGTGAAGGAGAAAAATTACTTATTTACCGACAACTAAGAAAAACGTTCAAAATTTTCAGTATTTTTTCTTTTTTTACTTAAAAAAAAAAAACAGCAGTGATTAAATACCACCAAAAGAAAGCTCTATTTGGTTAAAAATTAATTTGGGTACAGTGTTGCATGACTGCGCAATTGTCATTCAAAGTGCAACAGCGCTGAAAGCTGAAAAATGACATGGGCAGGAAGGGGGTGAAAGTGCCTTGTATTGAAGTGGTTAAACTGATCCCAGAATTTAACTTGAGGGCAAAGTCCATAAAGCAACATCAGTTGTTGGCAAGGTCAAAACCGCCATTAAAGCTGTGACAAAACATCACAACGGTTGGGAGGGTGGGTAACTCCTGTGAATCCCCTCAGAGCAGTTGGACATGCTCCTCCAGCGTAGCCTTTTTTCTTAGAGTTCGGGCTCCACCCAGTCACCTCAGGTCT
Organism: Lithobates clamitans; assembly: GCA_037952925.1. NCBI lineage: Eukaryota > Metazoa > Chordata > Amphibia > Anura > Ranidae > Lithobates > Lithobates clamitans. Next base: position 397,342 of record JBBGZY010002558.1, on the reverse strand, counting down.
TTGTAGACAATCCTAAGGGGGTCATTTAATTTCCCATTTAGGTTCACTTGTGAGTATCGTCTCTTTTCTCTAACCCCTTCACCTGTTGGGAGTGGAGGGGCTCCTAACCAATTTCACAATCTGATTGGCTGCGCAATGATAACCTTACCGGGAGCCTGTCCTTTCAATGATCCGTATCATCAGTGACAGTTCAGGCACACTTCTGGGGGCACCAGTGACGCGTGGCCCAGAAGAAGACGGCAATGCAAATATGTGATTCCTGAGCATTAGAGGACACCCCACTCTATAAACCTGGCAGTAATGTATAGGGGGAAATAAACAATCTAATCATACTTACAGTATATTCTTGTGATTTTTTTTTTTTTTTTTTAATTTTTTTTTTTATATATACCTATTTCTGTCCTGCCTATATGCTGCCCGAGACCCGGCTTCCACACTGCCATATGTAAAATGTTGCTTAATACCGCGCATGCGTAAGAGGAAGTGCATGACTGTACAGCAATACATGCAACTATTGGAAAAAAACTTTAGTTCAACTTTAATAATTTTCAGATATGCTCTAAAGCACACGTGTCAAACACAAGGCCCGCGGGCCGAATCCGGCCCTCCAGGCAATTTCATTTGGCCCTCGCTCCTTTCCTGCAGCTGCAGGAGAGCTCTGGTCCTCCTCCAGACCCCCACTTTCTGCTTTCAAGCAATGCATCCAACTTCTTCCCAGCAGCAGCATAAGGAAAAGGGGGTGCACTGTGATGTAAGGGAGAGTGGGGGACTCAACTTCTGATGGTCATAATACTGATGCGGCCCACGATGAAATTGAGTTTGACACCCCTGCTCTAAAGCATATATGAGTGAGAGGGGAAGTCAATGTTTCTCATCACAAACCTTCCTGATACTTGTTAGACTTGTCTAGCAGAGACTACATTTTTCCAAGATATGTTTCTGCATATTTTTCCCAAGCTTCTCTCAGAATTTCACATTTTCATAATGTCTCAACCTGACAAGTACTACTTAAAAATCTTCATTTCATTTACCAACAGTTTCCTCACATAGGAATGTTCTCTTAAAGTGGTGTTCCGGCCGAAATTATACTTTTTAAATAAAAATACCCCTATAATACACAAGCTTAATGTATTCTAGTAAAGTTAGTCTGTAAACTAAGGTCTGTTTTGTTAGTTTATAGCAGTAGTTTGTTATTTTATAAACTTACAGCAGGCCGTGGCCATCTTAAGTGTGGGCATCTGAAGCCAGACTGTATTTTTTCCTGGATCTCATCCTTGCAGATCTCGCACATGCTCAGTGCAGCACAAGCAGTGTAATAGGTTTCAGGTCGGGTTTCCATAGCAACGGCAGTTTCAGGAAGTTGCCACTCCTTCCCAGAAGGCATTGCAAACAGGAAATGATGCGATGGGCCGCGGCCAGGGAGGAGGAAGTGAAAAATTAATACAGCAGATATACAGTAGGTGCTGAGAAAAAAAAAAAAATATCCAATTTGTTTACAGTGCACAGTTTAGTGAGGGATGCTGAAGAGTTGTAAAAGTGGGTGGAACTCCACTTTAAAATTTCCAAATTCAAATAATGTTTCTTGCATCTCAGGTAAATCAGATCTTAGTAGTCGTACTATCATGCCTTTGTTTCAGACATTTGTAATGCAAATTTTTTTTTAAGTAAAAATATATTAACCAGCTGTACCTTCATGGCTGTACCAAGGCTTCAGGTACACGGGACGTTGTTCAACCCCCTCCTGAACAATTTAACTTGACAGCTAAAAACCGGTGTTCTGACAAAAACTGTCCTCCTATCATATAGTGTCCGGCCCGTACTGCGCAGGCGCAGCGCCTGCGCAGTACGGAGGAGAAGGAGATGCCGAAAATGTCCGAAGTTGATCAGCTGACCATCAGCTGTACACGGCGCTCGGGCACTTGTTAGTGATGGCTTTGCAAGAGGGCCCCTCGCGGGATCGCTTCGCTCGCCACGCTTCGGGCACGGCCTCGCTGCGCTCGGCAACTATTTATTCTAACTCTATGTCCACTTAGATAGTAGGGAATGATCCTGGACATAGGGTAAGAATAAATGCGCAGGCGCCGTGTACAGCTGACGATCAGCTGTTGAACTTCGGAGACTTTCGGCGTCTCGTTTGTCCTCCGTACTGCGCCTGCGCAGTACAGGGCGGACACTTTTGGATAGGGGACTGTGTTCGACAAGACACCGGCATCTAAAAACAGTCATTTAGCTGCATTTACATGTCGCATTTAGCTGCGTTTGCATCTAGGAGTGTTTGAAAAAAAAATTATTTTTTTTCCTAAATAGCCAAAAATTAAAAACGGCTGTAAACGGAATGCGGCTAAATGCGAGTTACCACGTTTAGCTGCATTTGGCGTTTGAAATGCCTCTAAACACAGCTTCTGAACACATTTTTTTTGGGTTCCAAAAAAAGCCTCTAAACGCAACTGCCTAGAAACGACTATAAACGACCCTGTGTACATGTATTGATAAGATAACATAGAGGAGAGTTCAGGGGCAGCTGAAAAAAATGCCCAACTGCTCCTAAACGTCCGTTTACCAGCAGCAGTGTACATGAGGCCTTAGTTGATTTTAAAATGTCAAATAATTGAAGAAATGAAAGTGATTTGCAAATGGTTCCATTTTTTTTTTAATTTTTTTTTTTTAAATAACAAATTTGTCATACTTACCTGCTCTGTTTGTTATGCACAGAGCAGCCCTGATCCTTTAAGTTCTCCCGCTGGCGATGTCCGCTCCTCCCCCCCTGCCAAGTGTCCCCATAGCAAACTGCTTGCTATATGGATACTCAGGCATGCTCGCTCCTGAGCCGCCTCTGTGTGTGACATAGAACTCGGCCCTGCCCCTCGCTCCCTCATTGGCTGTGTTTGACAGCAGCAGGAGCCAGCAGGTTCTTCCTTCCTTCCGTCCGTCCGTTTGATCCTTCCGTCCGTTCGATCCTTCAGTTCCTTCCTTCCTTCCGTCCTTCCTTCCCCTCTCAGCAACTTCTTGTACACATCCACTTCGCTACACTTCAGGCGGCACATTCTTGCTCTGGACAAGATTCCAGATGGTGGTAACAGGGGGCCATGTCTGCATAATGTGTTGGCACGTTTGCTCATATACCTCACTGGAGGCGCGTGTGACAGGGTGACAATAGTTGGAAGAAGTGGCTGAACAGGGTCTTTCATGGCAGGATCACCAGGTATTGTTTCAAGAGAGAAAACATGAAAGTGGCCACAGTTGCACATGTCAATAAAAGCATGTATCCATTTTCTGCACAACCGAAGTAAACACTTACATTCAAGTACATGCAGTTCTGCTTGAGCTTGGAACAGAGGAGAGCTGAGTGCAGCACAGCCAGTGAACTGGTAGGCTGCTGTCATGTAAAGGATTCCGGAGCCGCCAAAGGGATGTGAAGACAGCGATGTCTACGGTCTCATAGGACCAAGACAGCAGACATGGGGAAGTAAAGAGGCATATTATTAAAGGGTATTACTTCAAAGCTGAACTCCAGCACTACCACCAGTCTTGCACAGGTTTAAAGGCTCCTCTCCTGTACTACAATTAACTGTACTCTGATTTCTCTGCACACTGTATACTTCTCAGTGTGCACTGCAAGCTTCAACAAGTCTATTTAATTTCCTGTGTGTTTGGGCATCCCACATTTCCTGTGTGGAGGGCATCCCACATTTCCTGTGTGGAGGGCATCCCACATTTCCTGTGTGGGGGGCATCCCACATTTCCTGTGTGGGGGGGCATCCCACATTTCCTGTGTGGAGGGCATCCCACATTTCCTGTGTGGAGGGCATCCCACATTTCCTGTGTGGGGGGCATCCCACATTTCCTGTGTGGGGGGGCATCCCACATTTCCTGTGTGGAGGGCATCCCACATTTCCTGTGTGGAGGGCATCCCACATTTCCTGTGTGGGGGGCATCCCACATTTCCTGTGTGGGGGGGCATCCCACATTTCCTGTGTGGGGGGGCATCCCGCATTTCGGCATTTCCTGTGTGGGGGGCATCCCGCATTTCCTGTGTGGGGGGGCATCCCGCATTTCCTGTGTGGGGGGGCATCCCGCATTTCCTGTGTGGGGGGGCATCCCGCATTTCCTGTGTGGGGGGCATCCCACATTTCCTCTGTGGGGGGCATCCCACATTTCCTCTGTGGGGGGCATCCCACATTTCCCTCTGTGGAGGGCATCCCACATTACCTGTGTGGAGGGCATCCCACATTTCTTGTGTGGAGGGCATCCCACATTTCTTGTGTGGAGGGCATCCCACATTTCCTCTGTGGAGCATTATCCCTGACCTGGCATATAAATTCATTGAATTCCAGCTCCTTCAGTTAGAGAGGCTCAGCTCTCATGTGGGCATTACCTAAGGTGGTCTACATGGAAACAAACAGAACAGTGAGGAAGCGAGGAAAAGTTATCATATTTAGCTGGAGGTGATGGTGGTGGTGGTGGGGGGTTGTTAGTGACACCTCACCGTTTCCTGTATTGGCTTTAGAAAGGGAAACTATATTCTGTATTTCGGTGTTCCTCTTCAGTATGATCAATTGCACTATTCCTCTGGTTTATTGCAGGACCATGAAGCTGGGCCTCTTGGACATCCACAAGGCCCTAGGCTACTGCCAATGTTACCTTGTAGATGATCCAGCTCTGGTACCATGGGCCACGCTTTCAAAAACTAGCTCCTTAAAAAGCTGCACTTTACAAAATAATGGAGCTAAATGACACAGTGAATTATTTTATTAGTACAAAGTGGGGGAATTTATCGAAACTGGAGTAGCAGTGCATGGCAACCAATTAGCTTTTCTCTTAAGCTTGTTCGGTTAAAGCGGAGGTCCGCCCACCGCAAGCCAGCAGCTGCACATACTGCAGCTGCTGACTTTTAATAATCGGACACTTACCTGTCCTGCAGTCCAGCGAAGTCGGCACCGCAGCTGATGTTTCCATCAGCTGTCGGGTGCATGCCGCCTCCATTGCAAGTAAGGGAACCCGGCAGTGTAGCCTTATGACTTCACGCCAGGAACCCTACTGCGTATGTGCGAGGCTCCGCTCTTCTCTCCTACTGTCCCGGCGGTCGGGGGAAGGAGGACTGAGCCCGAGCGGTGATGCAAATATCCACAACTGTGGATCCTGGAAGTGGGGACAGGATACCTGTGAAAGACGCGTATCCTGTCCCCCCTCCCCCCCGAAAGGTGCCAAATGTTGCACCAGAGGGGAGAAGGAGTACACTTTTGTATGGAACTCCGCTTTAAGCTTTGAAAATGAAACATAGAAGCTGATTGAAAATCTAAAATATCAAAAGGAAATATGTCTTTTCTGTTCTTAGCGCTCTTGCTCCTATACCTGAAAATCAGTACATTATAATGTGATATACCTGCAAAAGAAAAAAGATATGGGGAGAGAGGCGCCAAGCCACCAATAGTGTAGCAAGTTTTATTAGTAGCAAACGTTAAAATACAAAGCTTATATACTCAGACATCACTGGTGTTAAGCATTGAAATAAGCTCCATGTAAAAGTCATCAGTTCTGAATCCAGTCCACACCAGAGCCACTGACAGGAAGGCTTTGATGCCGGGGCAGGATTCCAAGCTAGCCACTGGGGAACCGTCGCAGGAGACTCGATCTGTCAAGAAGCTGTCAACCATCCGGGGTGCTGTGACCAATCGGAACACTTTTTCGAAGGCCAAACCTTGCCTTTTGATAACGGCTCTAGTTTCTTTGTTCAGATTTCCCTAAACCTGTCCAGTGTTCCAAAGGTTCACTCCTGTCATTAAAAATGATGTATAACTGAAGACCTTTTTTGGATAGTGGCTATGGATTAGAACACCTATCAAGTTTCATTGTGGTCTATGTCCCCATTAGGGAGATTCACTCTTTAATTCACTTTTGGTGATAACGGTCACCAGGACAAAGTTGAAAAAACAAATTTTGAGTAGCCACCACAGAAAGGAAATCTTCCAAAGGGGAAAGTTAGTTCTGGTGACTACCAGGGATTCCCTCACTTTTGAGGCATTTCCCCCCCACTTCTATGGGACAGGAAGTGAAGGAAAATCTCCCCAATGTGACACAGATGGCAAAAAAGAAGAAAAAAAAACTCTTGCAGGTGTTACAACCCTCCCTTTCACTATCCAGAACAAAAACAAAAAGTTTTGCTTTCAGTTCTACTTTCTACTTCAGTTCTACCAGCCTTAAAGTGATACTACACACATTACTGTTTAATTTACATTGTCCCTTCTATTTCAGTATATCGATGATGGCACAATAATTTTAATTAAAAAAAATATCTAAGTACATTTTTCCTAATCGATATACAGCTGTCACATGACCCAGCTCTCTCTCTCTCTCTGTCTGCAGGGAAACATAAGCAGGAGAAGCTTCTAGTTCTCTGCTGCTGGTCATATGTTAAAAAAAAACAGCCAATCCCCACCCCTAATTGCCACTAATTTGGCTCTTGGGGAACAGATGGTATTGATCTTTCTCTTTTAAAATATTAGTATATCAAGATGGTCTGAGTGACATGTAAAGAATAGTTTTCCTTATGGTAAATTCCTACTGTACCCATGTGGAATGTAATACTGTAATGTTTGTTGTATTGCTGAAAACTAAATAAACACCTTTCAAAAAAAAAAAAAAAAAAAAAACAGCCTGTGGAATACAGTAAAAATAAATAACTGTTTTAAATTGTCCTACAAATATATACACTATATTACCAAAAGTATTGGGACGCCTGCCTTTACACGCACATGAACTTTAATGGCATCTCAGTCTTAGTCCGTAGGGTTCAATATTGAGTTGGCCCACCCTTTGCAGCTATAACAGCTTTAACTCTTCTGGGAAGGCTGTCCACAAGGTCACAGTCTGTGTTACGCCCCTCCAGCCTGTGTCTTAGAAAAAGAGGGAGGTGAAGCCTTCATTAATCTACATGGAATATCCCACCCCCATTGTATTTAGCTGGTTAGTGGGGAGGGCGGGAGTGGGCTGTCATTTAGCACTGTGTATACGCCCACACGTGTGACTCTATAGTCATATGGGCTGCTCAGATGTGATAGGGAAGGAATTCTCAGCATAGAAACTCACTTATAACGGAGCATGTGCAGATTTGCCACCACAGCTGCAAAATCCCTGCATTGGGGACACTCCAAAGACATGCTGGCAGGTTAATTGGCTTCTGTCCAAAATTGGCCCTAGTATATGAATGTGGGTTGGGGACCTTGGATTGTGGACTCCTTGAGGGTAGGGTGCGATGTATGTGTGGAGCGCTGCGTAATTTGACGGCGCTATATGGGTACCTTTTAAACAAATAATATAATAGATGAGCATCTTAATGAGACGCAATGTACAGGGATAGGGACGATTGTAGACATGCACCCACACTCACTCAGGTTGAACTGGATGGACTGCTGTCTTTATTCAACCTTGCTAACTATGTAACAGAAGGTGAGGATAGAGAACAGCAGGATCAACCAGTTTTTTTGCAGAATACAGAAAACATAGTAAGAGTAAAAACGGCATGTTATACACCATTTATTGATTTTTTTTTTTTTTATGATGTGGATTTAGTGACACTTTAAAACTCCAGGACTTTCAGTAAGACATAATGTAATGCAAATACAGGGGCTTCCTAAAAATGTGGCTATATTAAATATGATAAATACCAAACCAGTTAGACTTGCTGACTTTAGCACAAATGTGATATTTCCCAATTCACTGACTCCGTTCATTGGCAGTAGTAATTGATCTTTATTTGAAGCCTATCATGAGTAAAATGCAGAGGTTGTCATTGTTTGACCTCCCAAAAATGGCAGTTGGCAGCCTGTCTGTGCCTTCAGTAGTTTCAGTCACTGAACAAATTTAGAAGAGGGAGTTCTGTCGTGCTGCAAATCTGTTCCGACAAAGGTAGATGGTTAGAATGATTTGCTTTTTCAGAACGCGGTCAGCATCGGGAGCTCCCAAATTTCTCATGTGACAGGTTTCCTTTAAATGCAATCCTCTCTAATTGAAAGTCCTAACAAGCAGGACATTGGGGAAGTGCTGACACAGCCGTTTTCACCTGGCCTCAGGACAGTTATTGTGATGGATTCTGCAAATCATTCATCGCTTGGGAGAAACACAGCACTGAGGACACACAATGAGAAATATTCCGCTTTCCACTGGCTTTATTACACACCAAAAGAAGGGGAGCCTTGGCATGGAAGGGAGAAGTAATTAGAGAAATCTGGTTGTGTGATCTATACTTACAGATGGTGTTTTTCTATCAGGCTCCTTCTCTGATCATTCCATGCAATTATTGGCACGGATTTTGCTTAGTGATACGTCACTTGAACCTGTCAATCCAGGAATCTGGGTTAGAGAGTCCCTCAATTGGCTGATTAACTCTTAGCTGTCGGTCCTGAGAACTTTTCCATCCTTTTTTTGAAGCTTCATAATTAAAGACCCTTTTTTATTACAGTTGAAAACTAAAAAATAGATTGTTTTAAATTAAGGGAGCACTTAAAGGGTAACTCCACTTTCGTGGGGGAAAAAAAATAGCAAATAAAAACATAATATAGCATATACAATTGCGACACAAGTCATATTGTAATTAAATGTTATTAAACGTTACCTTTCCTTTTCAATCTGCGGCTCTGTAATTTTCTGTAAAATGCAATACAATATGGCTACCTGGAGGTGTCCTGTACACAGAATGTGTGTACAGAACGTCCCCCAGAAACATCAATTCCTGCTTGTGTGATTGGCTCACTGTTTTTCTCAGACGTCTACACTAAGATACAAGTCAGATTTTTGGCATCCCCTGTAACTAAAATGTAATTTTTAGTGAGATAATCCTAATAAAAACACGTCTAAAGGGATGCAGACCCTGCAATTTTCCTCATTGGAGCCCTGCAGTTGCAGCTGCTGTTTTTTTCCAATAGGAACACATCTAAAGGGATGCAGGCCCAGCAGCTTTCCTCATTAGAACCCTGCAGCTGCCACAGCTGACTGATAATTCTCAAACCACTCCTATTAGACTAACTCAGCACAGAGAAACACACAGTGATTTCAGAATAACAAAAGGTAGGGATCTGCAATAAAGTTAGTTAAAATCCCTGCAATGTACACAGATCACCCAGAGGGGAATGTTTTTTTTTTTCTCAACAAAAGTGGAGATACTCTTTAAATTCACAATGTGATAAGTACAGTACTCTAATGCCCCGTACACACGGTCGGATTTTCCGATGGAAAATGTCCGATCGGAGCGTGTTGTCGGAAATTCCGACCATGTGTGGGCTCCATCGGACATTTTCCATCGGATTTTCCGACACACAAAGTTGGAGAGCAGGAGATAAAATTTTCCGACAAAAAAAATCCGTTGTCGGAAATTCCGATCGTGTGTACACAAATCCGACGGACAAAGTGCCACGCATGCTCAGAATAAATAAAGAGATGAAAGCTATTGGCCACTGCCCCGTTTATAGTCCCGACGTACGTGTTTTACGTCACCGCGTTTAGAACGATCGGATTTTCCGACAACTTTGTGTGACCGTGTGTATGCAAGACAAGTTTGAGCCAACATCCGTCGGAAAAAGTCCTAGGATTTTGTTGTCGGAATGTCCGAACAAAGTCCGACCGTGTGTACAGGGCATAAGAATTTCAACCCAACATAATAACAATAATAAAGTTCATGACATCTCCAACTCAGATGGTTGGTTGGAGGTAGGGACTGCACTGGACTGGTTCAGGTTTTCCTAATCAGTATTCGATGGTTCTGCAGATGAATGATGATGATGATTAACTCCCTTTGGAGATATGGGCTGCTATCTAACTGGTGAGAATGCGATATCGCTTCAGTGGCAAAGATATTTAGACAAGGACGAAGGAGCGCCCAGTGTCCAAAGTGATATCGCACTTGATGGGAAGTTAAGTCATTTACTGAGAGTCGCATATACAGTTCAAGCCAACGCGTTTCGGGGATGAGGTCTACCTCTTTAGAACTGACGAGAACATATAAATAAATAAATAAATATATATATATATATATATATATATATATATATACGCCTATGTCTGTTTAAGTTCTTGTGTTCCTTTCTGCCCTGAAGAAGGGGGAGGCATTATCCCCCCATACGAGTTGGCTTGATCTGTATATGTGACTCATTAAATGACTTGACTTCCCATCAAGTGTGATATCACTTTAGATGAGGAGGAAGGAGTGCCCAGAGTCCAAATACCATCTATTACTGTAAGACCCCATACACACTTTTAGATTTTCTGCAGATTTTTGTCTTTTCTGCAGATTTTTGTCTTCAGATTTACCAAAACCATATAATATGAGGTGAAACTTTAGGAATTTCAATTCGTATGCAATCAGGCAGGCCCTTGCTCTACATGGTTTTGGTAAATCTGAAGACAAAATCCTGTAGAAAATCTAATAGTGTGTATGGGGTATTAGTCTTTGTTGTATTTAGTGATTTCACCTGAAGTGGAACCTAAAGCTGAGCTATAGGTAAAACCCGCAGTACAGGTTTTATAAGGGGGCAGAAGGGGGGCAGAAGGGGGACCTGCCCTGGGCCCCTAACCGTAGGGGCCCGCCTCTGTACAAAATATAAAATTTTTTATAAAATAAATGATAAAATAATATTACATTTATAATAATAAAAAAAATATTTTTTTTTTAATTTTTTTTTTATTAAATATATCTTGGGTAACAATATTTTGCTGGCCATCATCTGTAAAAGTTTTCACTCTGCACTATTATATTGCATTGTTTTAAAAAATAATTTTAGCAGCTCAATTAAATCACACATAGAGCGCTATGACTGCTTGTGGGTGTGTGTACGCATGACCTCAGAAGGACTTTGTGTCATGCATTTTAAAAATGTATAACTGTCACTGAGAATGTAAACCAACACTGTGTATGAGGGGGCCCCCAAAACCAGAAATGCCCCTGGCCCACCAAGGTCTAAATATGCATCTAAGTAAGGGAAGGTTATAACCTCTGTTAGGGTTTTTAATTTTTTTATTTTTTTTTTATTTTTGGCCACCTGGGGCCCAATTATGGAGATTTACCTTCACTTCCTGTCCCATAGCCAAAACAGGAAGTGAGATCAAATACCTTCAAATTAAGGGGAATCCCCCGAATTTGGAATTTTCTTTTACTTTCATTTTCGATGATAATGGTAAACAGGAAAATTCCAAGGACATCGCAATGAAAGCCTAATAGGTGTTCTAACCTCTCTCCGCTCTGTGCAAAACTGAAAAAAAAACTAAAAAACTTTTACCTTTAGTTTAGACTTCACCTTGCCAAAAGCAAATAGCTGGAAGAAACTCTTTTTATTGCAGAAGAGACACACTAAAGGATTTCTTCTAAAGAAATGTGTAGAGCTATTCTTCCTGTGAAACTGCATGAACATTTGTTCTGTGCCAAGGGGGCAAATCGAATGTTATTAGGCCATTTTTCTCCCCAGGCCAAATGTTCTTTATAGTGTGAATTAGAAAAATACTGCATTATAAAGCAGATGATAATAGTAAAAAATACTTATTTACTCTGATTTACAACTCCATCTAGTGACCATAATGTGGTATTTTCCTGATTCACTCTATTAAAGGAACACTAAAGGTAATTTTTTTTTTTTAAATAACAAAACATGTTATACTTGCCTCCACTGTGCAGCTCGTTCTGCACAGAGTGGCCCCGAACCTGGTCTTCTGAGGTCCCTCGGCGGCTGTTTCAGCTCCTCCCCGCAAGAACTAATCACCTTCATGCGAGCTCCCTCGCATGGTGGTGAGTTCTTGTGGGCGCGCTCCCGTGATACAGCCGGCAGCCATAGCCGCTCACTGTATCACTCGGCCCCGCCCCCCCGGCGCGCTGCGTCATTGGCTTTGATTGACAGCAGCGCGAGCCAATGGCTGCGCTGCTTTCAATCCATCCACTCTAGCCAATCAGCGGTCAGGCTGGTCAGGATGTTGGGGGTGAGCGCGGGACTTTCGAGGGCTCAGGTAAGTAAAATGGGGGGGGCTGGGGGCGGCGGTATTGTCAGATGTTTTTTCACCTTAATGCATAGAATGCATTAAGGTGAAAATTTTTTTACCTTTACAACCCCTTTAAGGATAAATGTACATGCGGTTTCACAGGAGGGATAGCTCAGTAAAATTTTTATAAGTTTCTTCTGCAACAAACGCTTCTTACCTACTTCCAAACTTGTTTAGATTGTATGCTGTAGGAAGTTGTAGAACGTGGCTGTGTCTAGGGCAAAGGCATGATTACATTGCTGCCTCATCAGACTCAGCAAAAAAGGTTTACTTCTCTAATTAGTGAATTGCTCATATGGAGTGTTGGTTCACTTTTAGTACAGCTCTCCCACATAATTTAACATATTTGATGGGACAGATTTATTATGTGAAGTATTAAGTGACTGAAGACTAAATGACCTCTAATAAATCTCACTGGCTGTGCCGTATATATCATTTCATCCCTATAGGGCCCCAAGGGTCACATGAAATAGGCACAATTAAATTCCTCCATCCCCCATGTGATCTTAGTTGTAGAATCAAACCTTTTCTTTTTTTTTTACAGATAGTAATTACATTACACACCAGTAAAATCATGAGTTATTGCCTGAAGCCAGGCCCAACCAAGAACTAAGCTGAGGATCAGTCATTAAACACTGTGTGGTCTCTGTCTAGATTAAAGAATTAAATATTTTGTAAGAAAAAATGGCATGATGTGGTGTGTTTTATTTATTTTATTTTTTTTGTAAATTTCAAGACCGTACACTTTAGGCTGCATTCACACCTGAGCGTAGCGTCTTTGAGCGCTTTTCCGGCATTTTTTTTGGGGGGGGGGGGGCGTTTTTTGCGCGTTTATATGCAGCGTTTTTGGGCTTTGGTGTTTTTATATTAGCCAATAGAGAAAACTATTATCTGTTGCATCATTTGATGCTAGGTATTTCAGCCTTTTTAGCTTTTCTATTAGCTTTTATTTCTTCTTTTATTATTTATTATAATGTTTTTTTTCATTCGGGTAAGGGGTTTGAGTTTAGGTTTGGGTTAGGGTTATTTATTTTATTTATTATTTTTATACGAATAATAAAAAATGAATAAATGTAAAATAAATACACAAATAAAAATCATTAAAAAAAATTTAATACTAAGTAACAATAAATAATTAACCCTTAACTTTAACCCTTACCCCTTAAAAAAAAAATAACTAAAAACCCTAATACAAAAATTATTATTGTTTTTTTGTTTGAGTTTGGGTGTTATTTTATTATTGTTATTATTATTATTATTATTATTAAAATACTTAATATTTTTTAAGGTTATAGGTTATTTTTTTATTTTTTTTAATGTATTACATATTTATTTTACTTTTTATGATTTTTGGTTATTTGTGTGTTTATTTTACATTTATTTATTCATATATTGTTACCATTTTATTTGTAAAATTTTTAATTTGAGCAGAAAATTGCACAAAAACGTGAGACAAAACGCACAAAAAAGTTTTTTAGACGCGTTTCCATTAATCTCTGAATAAAAATGCCCAAATCTGTCCAATTCAAGCGACAAAAAAAGCTCCAGAACTTGTTTGAGCTTCAGGCGTTTGACTTCAGGTGTTTTGGAGTGGAGATGTGAACCATCTCCATAGAGAATAATTGATTTTTTTTTTTCCCCCTCCAGCGCTTTGGAGCTTCAGGCTTCAAACTACAAAACGCTGAGGTGTGAATGGGGCATTAAAGCTGAGCTGTGAGCAAACTGCTAAATACAAAGATAAAATACATATTAAAAAAGTGGTTTTACCTGCCGAGGGCTTTGTATTTGTCCATCCAGCTGTGAGATTTACACATCTCTGCAGCCCAGTCCAATCTAGCAGAGGGAGAGGACCTGATTTTCTCTGCAACAATTTCACTTTTACTTAGAGGTACACCGAATGGAAATTTTGATGCGGAAACCAAAAATTCAGAATGCTCTTTGCCGAAACTGAAAATGACAGTTTTTAAAAATATATATATATTTTTATATATACAGTGCCTTGCAAAAGTATTCACCCGCCTTGGTATTTTTCGTGTTTTGCTGCCTCACAACCTGGAATTAACATGAATTTTTTGAGGATTTGCATCATTTAATTTACAGAACATGCCCACAACTTTGAAGATGTTTTTTTTTTTTTTATTGTGACGCAAACAACAAATAAGACAAAATAACAGAAAAAGTAAATGTGCATAACTATTCACCCCCCTAAAGTCAATACTTTGTAGAGCCACCTTTTGCGGCTATCACAGCTCCAAGTCGCTTTGGATAAGTCTCTATGAGCTTGCCACATCTTACCACTGGGATCTTTGCCCATTCCTCCTTGCAAAACTGCTCCAGCTTCTTCAAGTTGGATGGTTTGCACTTGTGAACAGCAATCTTTAAGTCTGACCACATACTTTCTATTGGTTTGAGGTCTGGGCTTTGACTAGGCCATTCCAACACATTTAAGCCTGGGTTCACACATGTGCGGTGCAAATTGAAGCTCAGGTTTCACAGGGAAGATAAAAATCAGTTGTTCAAAGGCTTCTCTGCGTTGTAGCTGCGGATGAGTGAGCAGGGAGAGGGGAAGGGAGGGGGGAGATGAGGAGGTGTAGTGAGGAGAAGGAGAAAATCCTTGTTCAGAACGCAATGCATCTGCAAATCAGATGCGATCCCATAGGAGGTAATGGGCTTGTAATTCGCACCGCAATGCCCAAAAAACGCACAAGTTTTTTTGTGCAATGCGCAGTGCGAATGCAACGCACATATGTGAACCAGATACATTCAAATGAATGTATTTTAAAACGTCCTGCGAATTGGATGCGGTGTAATTCGCATAGGTGTGAACGGGGGCTAAATGTTTCCCCTAAACCACTCAAGTGTTGCTTTATCAGTGTGTTGGGGTCATTGTCCTGCTGGAAGGTGAACCTCCGTCCTAGCCTCAAATCACACACAGAGTGGTACAGGTTTTGCTCAAGAATATCCCTGTATTTAGCACCATCCATCTTTCCCTCAACTCTGACCAGTTTCCCAGTCCCGACTGCTGAAAAACATCCCCACAGCATGATGCTGCCACCACCATGTTTGGGAGTCTCCCACATGCCTTTTCGCAAACTCAAAACATACCATTTTGTTTTTTGCTGAAAGTAATGGCTTTCTTCTGGCAACTCTGCGATAAAGCCCAACTCTATGGAGCGTACGGCTTATTGTCATCCTATATACAGATACTCCAGTCTCTGCTGTGGAACTCTGCATCTCCTCCAGGGTTACCTTAGGTCTCTGTGCTGCCTCTCTGATTAATGCCCTCCTTGCTCGGTCCATGAGTTTTGGTGTGCGGTCGTCTCTTGGCAGGTTTGCTGTTGTGTCATGTTCTTTCCATTTGGTTATGATAGATTTGATGGTGCTCTTAGGGATCATCAAAGATTTGGATATTTATTTATAACCTAACCCTGACTTGTACTTCTCAACGACATTGTCCCTTACTTGTTTGGAGAGTTCCTTGGTCTTCATGGCAGTGTTTGGTTAGTGGTGCTTCTTGCTTAGGTGTTGCAGCCTCTGGGGACTTTCAAAAAGGCGTATATATGTAATGACAGATCATGTGACACTTAGATTGCACACAGGTGGGCATCATTTCACTATTTATGTGACTTCTGAAGGTAATTGGTTGCACCAGAGCTTTTTATGGGCTTCATAACAAAGGGGGTGAATACATACGCACATGCCAATTATCAGTTTTTTTGTTTCTGAAAAAGTTCTATGTATACATTTTTCTAATTTTACTTCACCAACTTAGCCTATTGTGTTCTGATCCATCACATATAATTCAGATTAAAAAACATTGAACTAAAGGCTGTAATGTAACAAAATAGGTAAAAAGCCAAGGGGGTGAATACTTTTGCAAGGCATTATATTCAACTTTTTAATTAATTTCATGAATTTAAATGAATATGATGTCGACCATTATTGGCACCTTTAACGCAAGAAAAGCTCAAGAAAAATGCATCCCTTTAAATTCTATGATTTGTCTTCACACTGGTCCGTTGCGCTTCCGTTGTGGTGTTAAAAATCTTGCTTGCAGCATTTTTGGTCAGTTAAAAAAAAACCACACCAAAAACACACATGCCCGTTGAAATACATTTAAAAATGCAGCAAGAATGCATCAACAACGCACCCGTGTTACACTTTTGATGCGGTTTTTGAGTCGCATGACCAATAAAAAACACACCATAAGCACAGTAAAATCACCGCAAAATTACATTTATCGGCACCCTTTTCTCTATCTAAAAAGGTGAACAAAGGTGAACTTTAGCCTTTAGAACTTTAACTTTAAAGTGGTTGTAAACCTCAATCCTGTACTTGTACCTCTAGGTATACCTATAATGAGGCTTACCTATAGGTACTGCAAACATCTCCTAAACGTGTGCCGTTTAGGAGATATTTACTATATATGCGTTATCGGCACGTGGCTGTTCCTTCAGACTCATGTGCCGTAAATGATGGCTCCCCCGTGCTTGCGTGGGAGTGACGTTATCGCAGCTCTGGCCAGTCACACAGCCGGAGTCCATGGACCTGGAAGAAAAACTGGTGACGATGGAAACGGCCTCCAGCAATGACATTGCATCGCTGGAATGCTTTGTTTTCAGGTAAGTTTCACATAATGTGCAAGTGTGCAAGTATGCAATACCTATTCACTAGCCCTTTCCAGTACGACAGTGAGGGCACCATGGTATCTTCCAGTATAGGATCAGTGCCTTGCATGCATAAAACAATAACAAGCTAAGCAAAATATTCTGGGCCCTAGTAGGTGCCAAGCCCTCCACCAAGCCAAGCAAGCATGTTGCCACCGTCAAGGGCACAGGCACAGATGTAATCCCCATTTATACAGCAGTGGCCCTTCATTTTTGACAGAAGTTGATCAGTGGATCGGCTGCTGTTAAACAGGATTGTTGAAAAACTTTCATTTGATCAGCAGCTGCAGTGCTGATCAGTGTATTCTGGGGTCCCTGCTGTCAGGATATAAGAGCGCAACAGGGAGGATTCCTTGCTTGTATAGATGAGGGTACGCCTCGATTCACACTGGGACGACTTGTCAGGCGACCTAGTCGCCTGACAAGTAGCGTCCCGTTCTGTGCAATGGAACCGTGCGTCGCTCCGATTTAGAAAAAGGTTCCTGTACGACTTTCGGGGCGACTTGCATTGACTTCTATACAGAAGTCGTCTTGCAAGTCGCCGCTGAGTCGTGTCCTGGGTCGCCTGAGGCAGTTGCGCTGTAAGTCGTGCTGCCTAGTGTGAACCGACCCTCTCTGTTCATTTGTTTTTTTGTTTTGTTTTTTTCGTTCAGCCTGCCAGCTGTATACCCAGCTTAGGCCATCTTTAGCCTAGGTCAGAGTGCCCCCCCAGGGGCCTTGGGCTTGGTAAGAGTTATTTCTCCATTGTTCTAAGATTTTTTTTATATCATGTGTGAACGGGGCCTGATTCAGCATGATTACATCAAGCCCACATACATTTGTATTTTGTTATTTTGTTATTTTGTTTTTTTGTACTTTTACTTGGCTCATCTGTCACACCGAACATTTAAACATCTAACATGAGTAATGGAAAAAAAGCTTCCTGTTCAGTAGTAGCGACTATATTAAGGTCACAGTTCCTGTGCAAAGAAACGACTTGTTTTAAAGATATGCAGCTTAATGCAGCCATGGTGCTGTTAGATTCCAGACTGTGATTAGATTATTCTAAACACTCTGTGTCCTCTATTCTATCAAAGGCCCACCTCTGTTCTAGAATATCACGTTTTCACCATTAATATAGTAATGAACCCAATCTGTAATGGACTGTTCGATCATATGTGTACTTTAAAGTGGAAGTAAACCCTGATGCAAAGTAAAAACATAATGGGCTAGTATGTAGGGCTGGGGAACAAGTTGAGAGGTCAAATCGATTCAAATTTTCAGCAAATCGATTTTTTTTAGATTTTTTTTTTTCGCTGACACAGCGCCGGTCCTGAGGAGCTGCAGGCAGGAGTTTTTAGGCGAGACGCCGCGGACTAGGCCGAAGCCGAGGCCTCGTCTAAAAACTCCTGCCTGCAGCTCCCCAGGACCGGCGCTGACACGACTGGACTGGACCAGGCCAAAGCCGCGGCCTCGCCTAAAAACTCCTGCCCGCAGCTCCTCAGGACATGCGCGGTGTCCATCAAAAAAACTCGAATTGTGAATCGAGTTTTTGGATAAAATCGCCCAGCTCTACTAGTATGCATCGCATACTAGCCCATCATGTGCCACTTACCTGCAAATGAAGCCCGCGTTGTCTCCGCTGGTGGCCGCATGCACGCGGGAGCCGTCAGTCACGGCACTTGCTAATAAATGGCACAGAGCCTGTCTCTTCACAGCGCATGTGCCGATGACATCGGCGCACTACAAGGCAAATATCTCCTAAACGGCGCACGTTTAGGAGATATTTAGAGTACCTATCTGTAAGCCTTATTATAGGCTTACCTATAGGTACAACTTCCGCATTGGGGGTATACAATCACTTTAACTGCCAGGTGTTGTACGAAAGTCAAGTCAGATATGACTAGTGTTGTCCATGGCAGCATTGGCTTAGAGCTTCTTCACCTTCATTCATGTTTGAACCCATTTACTATTGACTGATTCACTACCTCTACTGGAAGTCTATTCCAAGCATCAACTACTCTTTTAGCAAAATTATACTTTTTAAGTTTAGACTGGTGCTTTGCATCAGTCAAAAGACTTGTTTGCTCCCCTTTAGGGGTTTTGATCTGTATGCAGGTATACCCAAGTTATACATATACAGATATAAATAATCTCCCTGAATGGAATAGACTAAAACTGCCCTATAGAGAAAAGCTACATACCTAAAATCAGTCACTTTGCCTGTTCAAATTAATTTTGACAGGTTCATCCCCCCCACCCAACACACACACACACACACACACACACACACACACACACACACACACACCCCATCAGATATTTCCCTTTGCTTCTGTTCCATTATAGCCCTTGGGAAATCCCCAGTGCTTCCCCTTATGGAGTAGCATGTGGTCTTCTCCTATTTCTACCAGGAGACAGTGCTTGGATTAGATTGGTCAAAGCAGTAGAGACTGTAGTTCAATGTTTCTAAATGTAAAATAATGCACCTAGGGAAAAGCATCCCCTGAGAGAGTACAACATTGGGGGTACAGTGTTATCTAGCACTACAGAAGAAAAATATTTGGGGTGCCTATTTCAGATGGTTGCAAAATGAGCAAACCGTGTGACCAGGCAGTGGGAAAAGCGAATAGAATACTAGGATGTATCACTAGAGGGATCACCAGCAGGAGGAAGGAGATCCTGATTCCTCTATATCGATCTTTATATCACTAGAGGGATCACCCGCAGGATGAAGGAGATCCTGATTCCTCTATATCGATCTTTATATCACTAGAGGGATCACCATTAGAAGGAAGGAGATCCTGATTCCTCTATCGATCTTTATATCACGTGAGGGATCACCAGCAGGAGGAAGGATGTCCTGATTCCTCTATATTGATCTTTATATCACTAGAGGGATCACCATTAGAAGGAAGGAGATCCTGATTCCTCTATTGATCTTTATATCACTAGAGGGATCACCATTAGAAGGAAGGAGATCCTGATTCCTCTATTGATCTTTATATCACTAGAGGGATCACCAGCAGGAGGAAGGATGTCCTCATTCCTCTATCGATCTTTATATCACTAGAGGGATCACCAGCAGGAGGAAGGAGGTCTTGATTCCTCTATACAGTATAGATCTTTAGTGAGACCTCATTTAGAATACTGTATCCAGTTCTGGAGACCTCGCTTACACAAAGATATTGATGAGATAGAACGAGTCCAGAGACGGGTAACAAGAATGGTGAAAGGTTTGGGGGATAAAGCCCATCAAGAGGGACTTCATGAACTTAATATGTACAGTCTGGAGGAAAGAATGGGAAACATGATTGAAACCTTTAAATACATCAAATGGGTGAATAGGGTTCAGGGGGCCAGTTTTTTTCAATATGAAACCAAAATCAAGAACACGTGAACATGACCTCAAACTAACTGGAGGAAAGTTTAAAACTAATCTTAGAAACTATTATTTTTCTGAAAGGGTAGTTAAAGCTTGGAATAAACTACCAGCAGAGGTAGTGAGACAGTCAACAATAAATAGCTTCAAACATGCTTGGGATAAACATAAAACTATAGTCAGACAACAAAGTTAACGGGAAAAAACAAAAAACAAAAAATAATTAATTGGCAGACTCGATGGACTACTTGGTCTTTTTCTGCTATCACTTTTCTAAATCAATTGAACCTCCGTGGGTCTTTTCAAGCAGAAATAGAAGTCACAGAGGTATGTAATACATAAAATGTTCAAGACTTTATTTAAAAACACTAAAAGGTGAGCCACAAAGTCACAGTATCAAAATCATACTCATAAAAAAGTTATTAGACAATGTACATTACAGTAGCAAGATACCCTAATACTCATATAGCTGGAGCACTGGATTGGCCTTATGTAGCAGGTGGCCAAATCATAAGGGGTGTTCACAGATGCCATCCCAATGTGTTTCAAAAAATCGAAAGTTTCCTTCTTCAGGGGGAGAGTAGGGTTCAATGGTCTGAGGATATATTGCATATATACACGTGAGGTACACATGGTGAGAAACGAGAGGTCTCCAAAACTTTCTATACAAAGGGCCAGTTTACTGTCCTTCAGACTTTAGGGGGGTCGGACTGTGGGAGTAGAAAATGTTCCGGCATCAGTGGGAGTAAACAATGCCCTATCTTTGGTGTCAGCGAGAGGAACTATGCCCCATCATTGGTGTTATTGGTCCCCATTGTTGGTGTTATTGGGAGGAACTGTGCCCCATCATTGGTGTCATTGGGAAGAATTATGCCCCTTCATTGGTGTCAATGGGGGAATCATGCCCATTCATTGGTGTCAATGGGGCAATTATACACCATTGTTGGTGTCGGTGGATGAAATAGTGCTCCAAGGGCCAGATAAATGCAAGCAAAGGGCCGGATACGGCCCCCGGGCCACAGTTTGGAGACCACTGGTGTAAATCACAGGTACAGAAAATACAGGCTGATAAACACATACTTACAATTGTTTTTATGAAATGTGATTTTGATAATGTGACAAATGATCACTTTTTAGTGTTTGTACATAAAGCCTTGTACATTTTATTTATGACCTACCTCTGACTTCTATTTCTGCCTGAAAAGTCCCACAGGGTTCAATCTATTTGTGTGCACTACATAGGGATGTGTCAGATACATTTATGTTCTACACAGCACCCAACCATTATCTTGATTAACAAGCAAACATGGAGCACTGACAACTTTAATCTGATCTGTTGTGAAGATGGATGTTCTGTTAACTAGTTGAGGGGGGGGGAGAGAATCTCCTCATCGGGGATCGAGAAAAGTAAAATAGGGGTTCCTTGAGCAATTTTTGATTCTCAGATAAGTTCCCACTGATCCTTTTAGCTATCTGTATGGGGGTTATTCTTCCTAATGACCACAAGAGTAAGGAGCATTTTTCCTGGTGACTATCACACTAATGTATCATGAGTTGTAGATTTAGTCATTTTTAACAGGGATTCCCTGAGACTCGAAATTTTATTTCAAGGGTTCCTCTGTGTTAAAAAGGTTGAGAAAGACTGTTCTAGGAGAACAAAGGACATACTTCATTGGAGGCAAGTTATGTCCTTGGTGCTGGATCCACACATTTTTAACCAAACTTTATCTTTGATTAAATTGTTTTTTTTTTTTTTAAGAGATGGCTGGAGTTACACTTTAATACATGTCAATATAGACCGTCTTCTGTACACCTCCATGGAGTACAAGTTTCACTGAGAAGTTCAGATTGTTTTATTAGTGCTTCTTTGCAAATTTCCATGGGAAATTTAAGGTACGGTAAATAGTGATGCCTTAGATACCATTGTAGATAGACAATGCAATTCAAAGTGAGTGTCATTAGGATTAGTGACAATACAACAAAAGGCTCCGTAATTGTTGAACACAATATTTGCTTACACTAGAGACCAAGTAGACTTGTGTATTTTAAAGCGTTGTTCCGCTTAAAAAAATAAAAGCCAACACACATACTGCAGCTGCTGGCTTTTAATAGGACACTTACCTGTCCTGGAGTCCAGCAATGTCGGCACCGCAGCTGATGTTTCCATCAGCTGTCGCGTGCTGCCGCCGCCATTGAGGGTGATGGTATCCGGCAATGTAGCCTTAAGGATTCACGCCTGGAAACCTACTGTGCATGTGCGATGCCCTGCTCCTTTCTCCTACTGGCCCGACGACACGAAGAGGAGGAGGGAGCCCCGCGGTGATGTCACGGGCCGCGGTACGGACTCCTGGAAGTGGGAACAGGATACCTGTCAAAGTATCCTGTTTACTACCCCCCCCCCCCCCCCGAAAGGTGCCGATTGTGGCACCAGAGGGGGAGAGGAGACAAATGAGCGGAAGTTCCACTTTTGAGTGGAACTCCGCTTTAGGATCCATTGCAAAAAATAAAAAAGGACAAACATTATATCTGTAAATTACTGGTTACAATTTATTCCGACTTTCAGGTGGTTTATCAGAAACTATCCAAATTGTGCATAGTGCATGGCCAGATTTAGTTTTGTTAAAGCTCTGTGTATAAAGGGTTTCCTTTTTTTGATTATGAAATACCGTTTTTACCTAATTTTTATTATTTGTTACATTTTTTTAATTCAGCAACAGAGTTGCTATTACCTGAAAATGTGTCCTTTTTATGTTTCTATAAAAATATTTTAGCTAATTTATACGCTTGCCCTCAAGCTTTTTCCAGTATCTCTACTACTTCTACTTTTGAGAAGTTGCTTCTTCAAACAACGTCCCTAAATCCACTGTTCCCTACCTACCTTCCTATACTTCTGCCTGGGAGAGAGAGCCTCTGACTGTTACAGCGGGTAAAATAAGTATTGAACACGTCACCATTTTTCTAGGTAAATATATTTCTAAAGGTGCTATTGACATGAAATTTTTCACCACATGTTAGTAACAATTCATACATACAAAAAAAACAAAACTAATAAGTTCAGAAATGAAGTTCTGTGTAATAAAATTGAATGACACAGGGAAAAAGTATTGAACACATGAAGAAAGGGCGGTGCAAAAAGGCATGGAAAGCCAAGACACCAGCTGGAATCTATCAGTAATTAGAAAGCAATCCTGCCCCTTGTCAGTGCAAATTAATGTCAGTGGGTTCAGTCTCAACTGATGGCCTGTAAAAAGGTGTCTCCTTACCAAGGTGTAACACAAGAAACATCTTATGATGGGTAAAAGCAAAAAGCTTTCTCAAGGCCTTCACAACCTTATTGTTGCAAAACACACTGATGGCATTGGTTACAGAAGGATTTCTAAACTTCTGAATGTTCCAGTGAGCACTGTTGGGGCCATAATCCAAGTCAGATAAGACCAAAATTGAACTCTTTGAATTCCATAATACACACCATGTTTGGAGGTCAAAGGGCATTGCACATCACCCCAAAAACACCCCCATATCAACAGTGAAGTTTTGAGGTGGGAACATCATGGTGTGGGGGGCTGTTTTTCATCATATGGTACTGGACCGGATGAATGGAAAAATGTACCAAGACATTCTTAAAAAAAATCTGCTGCCATCTACCAGGATGATGAAGATGAAACGAGGGTGGACATTTCAGCAAGACAATGATCCCAAACACAAAGCCAAGGAAACTTTCAAAAGAAAATAAAGCTGCTAGAATGGCCCAACCAATCACCTGACTTGAATCCAATAGAAAATCTATTGGAAGAACTAAAGATCAGAGTTCATATAAGAGGCCCATGGAACCTTCCAGATTTGAAGACTGTGTGGAAGAATGGGCCAAAATCACACCTGAGCAATACATGCAACTAGTTTCTTCATACAGGAGGCATCTTAAAGCTCTCATTACCAACAAAGGATTTGTACGAAGTATTAAATACCGTATATTCTCGAGTATAAGTCGTTCCGAGTATAAGTCGAGGCCCTAATTTGCCACAAAAAAATGGGAAAAACTTATTGACCCGAGTATAAGACGAGGGTGAGAAATGCACAGCTACTGTAAGTGGAAAAGAGGGTCAACAATGCCCATTTGCAGCATCACTGTGCCCATTTGCATGCCTCACTGTGCCCATTTGCAGCCATAGGTCCCCTAAACTTCAAACTCGGTAGTTAAGGGTTCCTAGATGCCCCCTAGCTGCAGCCAAAATTTGGGGTCTCTGAACCCAAAGGGTCCCGAAATGACATTGCTGCAGATGGACACAGTTGACCAAATTTGGGGCCCAGTATCTCGGGGCCACTTAGTGCTAAGAACCCCAAATTTGGTGTGCAAACCCAGTGGAACTAGCTCCATAAAATTTCCAAAGCTGGGGTTTCTAGCACCAAGTGGCCCCGAGATACAGGGCCCCAAAAATCAGTTCAGAAAATGTCAAGCGCTTTTCTGCAGCAGAGAATGACATTTTCCGAACTGATTTTGCAGCCCTGTATCTCAGGGCAACTTGGTGCTAGGAACCCCAGCTTTGGATATGTTATGGTACCAGTTCCACTGGGTTTGCATACCAAATTTGGGGTTCCTAGCACCAAGTGGCCCTGAGATACGGGGCCCCAAATTCGGTTCAGAAAATGTCAAGCACTTTTCTGCAGCAGAGAATGACATTTTCCGAACCAATTTTGGGGCCCCGTATCTCGGGGCCATTTAGTGCTAGGAACTTCAGCTTTAGATATGTTGTGGTACGGATTCCAATGGGTTTGCACACCAAATTCCTAGCACCAAGTGGCCCTGAGATACGGGGCCCCAAAATCCGTTTGGAAAATGAAATTTTTTGCTGCAGAAAAGTGCTTGACTCGAGTATAAGTCGAGGGGGGCACTTTCAGCACAAAAAAATGTGCTGAAAAACTTGACTTATACTCGAGTATATACGGTACTTTTCAGTTAGTGTGTTCAATACTTTTTTCCTGTGTCTTTCCATTTTATTACACATAACTTCATTTCTGAACTTCTTTGTTTTGGTTTCTTTGTATGGATTGCATGGGTGGTTACCAACATGTGGTGAAAATTGCATGTCAATAGCATCTTTAAAAATATATTTACCTTGAAAAATGGTGACGTGTCCAGCACTTTACCTGCTGTATCTCTCCTGAGGAATGGGATAAATGCTTCATTCTGACTCATTAACTGTCAATGGCTACACAGATACAGGAAAAAGGGTTTAAACGTATTACTAGGTAGTATAGATGCCTGGTTGTCCTCAAGCGTAAATTTCCATCCTATTCAGATACCTGCTGGCAATGTCGCAGTTCCATGGGAACATGACACAAATTTGTTGGGATTGCCCCCCATTCAGACATGAACGGGTGCGTTGGAAAATTTTTCTTCAATCGGGGGCTATAGCCATTAGGCTTCAGCACTGATCAGTGTATTCCGATGGAGGAGTCGTCTCACTGTCAAGAGTAAAATGACACACAACATGGAGGACCTCATTTGTGTGGGTGATGGAATCCATTGGCTGATATAAAACAAAACGATATTTGTATGGCCAGGCCATGGGAAGGGGGAGTGGGGACGTTGTGGCTAAATGGCCTACAGGTATGGCAATTGCAATGATCTACATTTTTCAAAGCTGCACATTTGTTTTCTCTATTGGTGCCCCTTGCTGCATAGGTCATTTAGGCAAAGGACCCCTTTGTGGAAAGCCAACGTGTGTGTGTGTGTGTGTGTTTGTGTTTGTGTGTGTGTGCTTACGGTGGGGATTCTTTTTGGACACCCTGATTGTTATTGAGATCTGCCATGGCCATCTAAACTCAACAGGCACCTTCGACCGGTATGGATGGAATGAAGTCTCATGTGAATTATTATGGGTGATTTACTAGTTCAAAACACAATGAGTCACCCTCCGCAGGTTGCTGTGGATGAGCCGGTCACGTGTGCAGCATGCTGCTATTCAACCCGTGTCACTGACAGCACCATCCCACTCACCTGAAAGTCAAGGTAATTGAAGACTGGAGAAAGAACACACCTGGGGATGTGGCCGTGTGAAAAGCTAGTTTAATTCTTAGTGTTTCCTGCTGCGTCTTAGTGGATTAGGTGTCGCCTCCCTTTTTACTACGTCCTTCTTTTTTTTTTTTTTTTGGTTTTACTAAAGTGTTTATAAACCTTAACCATTACCTTTTCTTCTTTGCTCACGTTTGGTTTGTTTATTCTACTACTGTTATATCTGTTTGCAAAGTGCAAAAAAAAAAAACCTGTTTAAAACTATCCTGTGTCCTCTACACACTTCCTGTGTTTGATCCCAAAGAGCCCTCCTCGTTCTTTTTTACGGACTATAGAATGATTGACTTTTATTTAGTTAAGTTCTAAGGCCGCGTACACACGAGCGGACTTTTCGGTAACAAAAGTCCAACGGCCATTCCGGCGGACTTTCGTCGGACTTTTGACGGACTTCCGACGGACCTTTGAACGAACGGACTTGCCTACACACGATCACACCAAAGTCCGACGGATTCGTACGTGATGACGTACACCAGACTAAAATAAGGAAGATGATAGGCAGTAGCCAATAGCTGCCCTAGCATGGGTTCGGACTAGCATACAGACAAGCGGATTTTTCGACCGGACTCAAGTCCGTCGGAAAGATTTGAAGCATGTTTCAAATGCTAAAGTCCGTCAGATTTTCGACTGGAAAAGTCTGCTGAAGGTCCGATGAAGCCCATACACGATCGGACTGTCCGTCGGACCAGTCCGGTCGAAAAGTCCGATCGTGTGTATGCTGCATAAGAGTAGGTGTGGTTGAGTAGTTTAGCAAAATACACAGACCAGGGCTGACACCTGCACTGTGGTCAGTCTACAACAGGGCTTAAAGATGGGTATTTAACTCAAAAACAAAAATGTTGTATATCGCAGCTTACCAGTCCATACAACCCATATTAGTAGTCCTCTGAATGCTGCCACACAGCACATCCCTGTTTGGAGGGCAAGAGACCTATTTTTTGTGCTACATTTAAAGCGTAATTCCACTTTTGTCTAGAAAAAAACTTTCCCCTCTGGGTGATCTGTGTACATTGCAGGGATTGTAACAACCTTTGTTGCAGATTCCTACCTTTTTGTTATTCTGAAGAAATCCCTGTGTGTTTGGCTGTGCCTGAGGGGCTGAGTGGGTCTAATGGGAGTGGTTTCATAATTATCAGTCAGCTGTGGCAGCTGCAGGGCACTAATGAGGAAAGCTGCTGGGCTTGCATCCCTTTAGACGTGTTCCTATTGGAAATATCTCACCAAAAATGACATTTTTGTTGCAGGGGATGCCTGAAATCTGATCTGTATCTTAGGCAGACTTCAGGGAAATATGGTGAGCCAATCGCACAAGCAGAAAAAGACGTATCTGGGGAGTGGTCAGTATACAATTTGTGTACAGAATAACTCCAGGTAGCCATATTGCATTGCTTTGATAGAAAGTTACAGCGGCTGCAGATTGAAAAGGAAAGGTCATTTTTAATAACATTCATTTATAATATGACTTGTATCACAATTGTACACGCTAGATTATTTTTTCTTTATTTGCTATTTTTTATCCCTGTGAAAGTGGAGTTACCCTTTAATTGTAATTATAATAGTAGAAAATACCGCGCTAAGTGCCAAATAAAGGGGAAAAAAACAAAAAACAAAAAAAAACAAAAGAAAAAAGCGGCTGCTAGAAACGTGAGGTACACACATATACAAATATAAAATTAGTAAAGTAAAGCTGCGCTAAAAAAATAAAGAATAAAAAAGAAAATGAAAAAGAATGTGAATATAGTCCAAAAAACACAATGAATGTGTGTGAACTTCCAACACAACAGCAGCCTATGTGTTTTGTATAAATTCAATCCATATGAGTCATCAACCAGTCGAGGGAGTAGGTCAAGCGTTACCCAAAAATGTAAACAGACTCCCCATAGTGTAAAATGTACCAAATAAGGTTTATTAAAGCTAAAAAGTGCACTTACAGGGATGCAAAGTAAAATCATCAAGAAAACAGCCAGCCGGCTTTGCAAACACCCGTACAGCGCGATGATGTCAGCACATCAAACCTCCCGACGCGCGTTTCGTCACAATCTGAGGTCGTCACGGACACAGCTCGCTCTACTCTCTGTCTCTCAGTGGTTACCCTTTAATTGTATTGGCTGCATTATATATAATGCAGCCAAATTTAAAGCTGAACCCCATTTAACACGTTTTAAGCAATTCTAGCATTTTTATTTTTTGGGATAAAGGTTTTACATGAATAAAAGCTGACCATTGTATACTACATGTTACATATTTCTGCACACGGTGGAGTGTAATTCTAGGGCTAATGGTCACAGTTGACTCTAAAGTGATGACCTTTAGGGGCTTTTTTGAGGGCAAGTGCAATTTTAAAATAGAAGTTCACTTTCTTATAAAAAAATAAATAAAAATAACGCACATTTTTTGCAGATAGAAAAGTGGGCATTTTTTTTTTTTTTTTATAGGAACCTGGGAAGCTATGCATCTGCGATTAGCAGACTGTGGGTGCCATGCAGGATTCCTACAGACTGTCAGTATAAGCTGTCTGCCAATACGAGTAGGCAGTTTTACCAGTGGCAGCCGCTGCGGCCACCCCCTTTTCATGCGTCCAGCCCCTTTCAGGGCACCAGGCGCATGAATTACAGCGGCCAGGGTTTTTTTGAAGCACCTGATTAGAGCCAGAGGCTCTAATAGGCTTCCAAATAGGGTGGGCTCGGGTCACAGAGAATACGCTCCGATTCCTCCCAGGTGTGTTGTAACAGCGAAAAGAATATTCGCTGTTGCAACACTGATCCTCCTCCCAGCCAATCAGGAAGTGGGTATGAAACCCGTTTCCCGATGGGCCAAAACGTCAGGCTATCCTATTGGACGCCTAGTGCCGTGAGGAGCATAGGGGAGAAGCACCGCGGGAGCTGCTCCAGGAGAGAACACCGGAGCAGCTTTCCATGAGCCCGCAACGCTTAAGGACAGGGGTGACCACGCTGGAAGATGGCCGCATCAGCTCCACACTCTATAAAGACTCGACTGCTTCCCTCACCACCCACATCCAGGGTAAGGACTGACTGGCAGACAGCAGGTGGGGGGGGGGGGGCGTGTTAGTGCCGCGTAGGGGGTTGTTGTTTGCCGCCCCCCCTCCAAAAAAAGAACCCCACCAGCCGCCACTGAGTTTCACACTAACAGGAAGAATCAATGAACTACCAGAGTGCTCAACAGAGACCTGGTATTTCACTGAGAACTACAAGCCGTCCGCTGCAAAGGCTGTCGGTACTTGTAGTTTTCACATTCACAGGACGGCTGCATTTTGAAAAAAATTGTGACAGTGAGCAGGGGGAGAAGATCTTCAGCTCGCTGTCACAACTAGGGATCAGGGGGCTGCGGGGGCCAGTGCTACAGTCACATGTTACACCTTGAATATGGGTGTAACATGTAACGAAAGTTGAACATCTCCTTTAAAGCTTGAGGCTGGGGTCACACTAGCTGCGCCCGAGGCTTATAGCAGGGGGGCGTCTCTGTTCACTGTTTTAGGTGCAAATCTGATCTGAATTTGTGGCTAAATTCACACCTGAAATGAACCGGAAGACGCACAGGACCCTTCTGCAGTTCGGACCGCGGCCGGCCCAAAGGGGTGATAACCGGCTCCATTGAGAGCCGTTCATACTCGCCTGTCATGTGAATTGGATGTGGAAAAACCCGCATTTAATTTGCATCAGCATTGAAGGTTTAACTAATCCTCAGGTTTAACATTATTTCCAATGTGTGCAAAAGGCACAAAAATGGCTCTGACATGGAAAGGGTTAAGAGCGGAGTACATTCCTGGCAGATTTACAGGTATTTTTTCCTTTCCCTGCAGGTTCTTTAATAGGACAAAACACAGTAAAAATATGCATACTGTATATTGCAGAGAAGTACTGCACGTCTTTTTAATTTTGCCCTGACATAAGCTTTAAAGAGGAAGTAAACCCTACACTTGATATTACTGATGAGCCTGCTGTACCATGTACTTGTATGAGAAAGTCTCCCGACTTTGTATTGCTTCCCTTGTATGAAATATCTGGTGCTCCTGCCAGCCCCCCTGCTTTCCTATTAAAAACTGACCACACTAAGCAGGGGAGCACACAGTTCAGTTCTCTAGCTGTGCTGGGAACTCGGTATGCTCTCCTCCAATGATCAGATTTGTCCTGACATGCCCCCAATGCACAGCCATTCATTGGCAATCTCAGTGTGCTGCTGCTTCTCTTCCCCCAGCTCTTATGCAGAGAACAGAGGGAACGTGATGATATGGAAAAAAGTATATATATATCTAGATATATAGATTTATATCTATAGATAGATAGATATAGATAGATAGATAGATAGATAGATAGATAGATAGATAGATAGATAGATAGATAGATAGATATCTATATATATATATATATATATATATATATATATATATATATCTATATAAAAATGTTTTCTATTTAAAACGGAATGGTTTGTTTTACAAAGTGATCCTTTACAGTCACTTTAACTTCATTCATTCCATGTCATTAAATACAAATGGCAGGAGATGGTAGTAACTATTTCTTAAAGGGCCCAAGTTATGGAAAAAAAGTATCTAAATACAATTCCATTATGCGTTTTGGTTCCAGTGTTATCCAATATAAAGAGCACCTGTCTGTTACTTGCAAAATGTAAAGATGGATTGCTATGTCAGTAGCTTCATCCATCTCCAGGCCAGTGTTAATTTTGTTGACTAAAACAACTAAAACATTTTAGTCGACTAAATGAATACTATTTTAGTCGACTAAAATACGACTAAATCAATTGAGATGACTATAATGGGACTAAAACTAAAATGGCATTTTAGTCAAAAGACTAAGACTAAAACTAAATTGAAATTTGACTTCAAGATTAACACTGGTCTGTAGTGCATGTTCATACCTCAATACCCTAAATAATAACACATGAGATTTTTCACTCCAGCAGTATATAATGAGTTTGGAAATTGTAGAGAAATGTTAACTAATGTATTACGATTTAATTACACCCATTAGATTTTAGATGACTAAAACGTAGCACATTTTAGTTGACTAAAATGTACTGGAGATTTAGTCGACTAAATACGACTAAAACTAAAACAATTGCAGAAGACCTAAAATAGGACTAAAACTAAAATGTCATTTTAGTCCTAAGACTAATGCCCCGTACACACGAGCGGTTTTTCCATCGGAAAAATATTGGATGGTTTTTCCGACTGAATTCCGCTCAAGCTTGCCTTGCATACACACGGTCACACAAAAGTTCTCTGAACTTTCTTCCGTCAAGAACGCGGTGATGTACAACACTACGACGAGCTGAGAAAATGAAGTTCAATGCTTCCGAGCATGCGTAGGAATTTTGCGCAACGGAATTGGTACAGACGATGGGAATTTCCGATCGGAACTTTTTCTGACCGAAAAATAAAGAACCTGCTCTCAATCTATTGCTGGCGGGAATTCCGCCAGCAAAAGTCCGATGGAGCATACACACGGTCGGAATTTCCGACCAAAAGCTCACGTCGGACTTTTGCTGGCGGAATTTCCGATCGTGTGTACGGGGCATAGGACTAAAACTAATTCGAAATTCGCTGCCAAATTTGACACTGCTAGAGGCAGCTGCCCTGAAACGTAAATTCCAGGGCAGTCAAGCTGATCCTAACTTTTTTAATGTGATTGAGCCCTCGTTCACATTGGCACGATGTGAATTAAAGTGGTGGTCCGGCTGAAATTATACTTTTTAAATAAAAATACCCCTATAATACACAAGCTTAATGTATTGTAGTAAAGTTAGTCTGTAAACTAAGGTCTGTTTTGTTAGTTTATAGCAGTAGTTTGTTATTTTATAAACTTACAGCAGGCCGTGGCCATCTTAAGTGTGGGCATCTGAAGCCAGACTATTTCTTCCTGGATCTCATCCATGCAGATCTCGTACATGCTCAGTGCAGCACAAGCAGTTTAATAGGTTTCGGGTCAGGTTTCCATAGCAACGGCAGTTTCAGAGGAAGTTGCCGCCCCTTCCCAGAAGGCATTGCAAACAGGAAATGATGCGATTGGCCGCGGCCAGGGAGGAGGAAGTGAAAAATGAATATACAGCAGATATACAGTAGGTGCTGAGAAAAAAAATAAAAAAATATCCAATTTGTTTACAGTGCACAGTTTAGTGAGGGATGCTGAAGAGTTGTAAAAGTGGGTGGAACTCCACTTTAACATGTCAAATTGCATGCCAAATTGCAGCCTATTGCCGGCAATGGCACTGTCCCAAACGATGTGATACTGACTTTGCGGCGCCACACTGATTTCCAAAAGTGGTTCCTGCACTACTTTTGGCAACTTCGGGGTTGGTTTCAATAGACATCTGTGTATGAACCCGCTCAAAGATGTCTTTTAAATCGCCCCTAAACTCGCACTGAAATGCAGGTTTGAAATTGTGCGTGTTTAGCTGAACTCGCAAGATTTCAAACCCAGGTTCGGTGTGAACGAGGGGTCAAGTTTCTGACTAGCAGACAGTGGAGTTGGGACTCCAGAACCATCTGAACTCCCTTCCCTACTTGTAGCAAGGCTGCATGATCAGTTGGACTCTTGCAATGGTTCCTTGCATGCAGGAATTCGAGTTGTCTCCCCATAGCCTAGGGGGGCAAGGCATTCCCCTATTCCTCCCTTCTCTTCCCCTCCCTAACTGACTCCAGACTGCACTGTCCAGCTGTCTAAGCTTTTGGATGAAGACGGGAAGACTCCAGATGAAAACTGGAAGTTTAGGGAAGCAGCACTGAGAGAGCAGGATCCAGCAGCATTGAAAGCTGAAAACTGCATCAGTTACATTAAGAATTTTCCCAACTAGTTTACTGGGGAATGTGTGTTTTTATTGTGCTCAAAGTGTTGAAATAAAAAACACCTGAGGGTTTAATACTGCTTGAATGCAATTCACATTAATGCCAAACTCCACTCTGGAAAGTCTTAAGTCTTTTTTTGCAGCCTCAGTGACTGAGTGCATTGTACCTGTTTACTTTTTGAAGTGATGTAATTTCAGCGCACAATAGGTAAGAGTTAGTGGAGTAAAGTGGGGATTCCCCGAAAAGGTGTTCTTGGAGCTTCCAATGTAATAATAATCCCACAAACAAACATGCTTAGCCTTGCAGGTCTTTTGCAAAATCAAACAACAAGGAAATGGTTGGCGGAGGGGTTTAGGCAGCCGGGAGGCAAAACAAAGACTTTAGTGCTGTCAACATAGCTGGCCTGATTTCCCAAAGTCAGCTTAAAGTGCTTTTAAAGGCAAGACTTTTTGTTTTAGCTTAAAGTGGTAGTAAACCGCAAATAAAAAAAAAGAGGTACTGTCATAATGTGCTAGTATGCGGATGACGCGCTTGCCTTAAAGCGGAGGTCCGCCCACCCCTACAAAAATGAAAAGCCAGCAGTTACACATACTGCAGTTCCTGGATTTTAATAAAAAGACACTTACCTGTCCTGGAGTCCAGCGATGTCGGCACCACAGCTGACGTTTCCATCAGCTGTCGGGTGCTGCCACCGCCATTGCGGGTAAGGGAACCTGGCAGTATAGCCTTATGGCTTCACGCCGGGAACCCTTCTACGCATACGCGAGACTCCGCTCCTCTCTCCTACTGGGCCGGGGAAGGGGGGGGGAGCCAAGTGGTGACGGAATTAGGAACAGGATATCCTCTCCCCCCCAAAAGGTGCCAAATGTGGCACCGGAGGGGGGGGGGACAAATCAGCAGAAGAACCACTTTTGGGTTGAACTCCGCTTTAAAACGATGCCCTCCAGCAGCATGCTGTCACTGCGGCCGGGGCTTCCATCTTCCTCTTCATCTGGTCTTCCTTTCAGGTTTGTGGGCTTCGGCTGTTTGAATGACTGAATGACATTACTCTCATGCATGTGCACGGAAATCATGGCTGCCACACAGAGTTTGGAATGGGCGGCACCGTCCGCACAGTACGCATGCGCTGGTAACGTCACCAGCACCAGTGACGTTACCTGTAGGTATAAATCAAACAATTGGACTTTACTACCACTTTAATGCATTCCCTGCATTAAAGTAAGCAATGTGGTAGATTTACTAAAACTGGTGCATTCAGAATCCGGCGAGTGCACCAGTTTTAGTACATTTTTAAAGCTCTGAAGGGATCCTAGCAGTGGCGGCCCATGCATTAGGGGCACACAGGCGCCGCCCCCCCTATCAATGTGTCCGGCCCCCCTGATCTACATACAGGGTCGCCGGACGCATGGATTCCAATGGCAGGGGTGTTTTTTTTTTTTTTTTTTTAAGCCTGTGATTAGAGCCAGAGGCTCTAATTGGCTTCAGAAAAGGGTGGGCCCTGGGCGCAGAAGCCCACCCAGTTGTGTGACAATAGCGCATGAATATTTATTATCACCACACTGATCCTCCTCCCGGCCAAACAGGAAGCGGGTCTGGGACCCGTCACCCAATTCGCTGAATGGACAGGCGATCTTATTGGAGACCTAGCAGGAGGAGAGAAGAGACGCACGGTGGAAGCCGCCATGATCTAGGAGAGGACACAGGAGCCGCTGATCATCCCACAGCTCGCCGCCTGTTACCCGCTGCCTGACCCACAGCTCGCTGCCCATCACCCGCCACCTAGATGGGGTAAGTGCCGGACAGACCGGCAGACAGCGGGCACCACTGGATCCTAGCTTGCAACTTGCTACTTTTCAGTTCTTTGACACACTTCAATGTTAATTTTTTTCTTCTGTCGTCATAGCGGAGAACTACTGGATTTGATAGTTGGAAAATGTGATGTAAATTTTTATAACTGAAGTCCAATTAAAAAAAAAAAATCCTGCTGCTTAATTCCAATTCTTGGTCTGGAGGGTTGATGAGGATGCTAAAAATCTTCATTGTGTTATGTCACATTCTACTATCTGCTTTGATCTTCTGGCTCAGCTGCTGTGAGATCTACCGTTCATGCAGAGAGGATAGGAGGCCACTCGCTCTTCACCTCCTTAAAGTGGAGTTCCACCCACTTTTACAACTCTTCAGCATCCCTCACTAAACTGTGCACTGTAAACAAATTGGATATTTTTTAATTTTTTTTTCTCAGCACCTCCTGTATATCTGCTGTATTCATTTTTCACTTCCTCCTCCCTGGCCGCGGCCCATCGCATCATTTCCTGTTTGCAATGCCTTCTGGGAAGGGGCGGCAACTTCCTCTGAAACTGCCGTTGCTATGAAGACCTGACCTGAAACCTATTACACTGCTTGTGGTGCACTGAGCATGTGCGAGATCTGCAAGGATGAGATCCAGGAAGAAATACAGTCTGGCTTCAGATGCCCACACTTAAGATGGCCACGGCCTGCTGTACGTTTATAAAATGACATACTACTGCTATAAACTAACAAAACAGACCTTAGTTTACAGACTAACTTTACTAAAATACATTAAGCTTGTGTATTATAGGGGTATTTTTATTTAAAAAGTATAATTTCGGCCGGAACACCACTTTAATTCAGAAAATGCCCTGTATTCTTTTTCCTGAATTAAAGACTTTCTCTGAATGTACAAGGTGAGATCCTGGCGTTCATCCTTCCTTCCCTCTTTTCTTGTCCATTCAGAGAAAGCTTTGTATTCAGTGAAAAGTATACAAGACATTTTCTGAATGGAGGTGTTAGTGAGTGGCCCCTATCCTTATTGTACCAGTTGTGGAACTCGCAGCTTCTAAACCTGAATATCAAAGCTGAGAACGGAATGTGGTTTAAAGTGTTACTAAACCCAGGAGCCTGCATTCACTATATCTGGTCTCCCACAGTACACAGACCATGGAAATGCAATTATTTTAGTAAATATAAACTGCTAAATACCTTCTCATCAGCAGTTAGGGAAGTCTTATGACTTCTATCGGTGTTCAGCTAAGAACTGGTTAAAGCTTGTAGAAGGAGTTTTCTGACTGCCCAATGAGACTGCAAGACTCCTAACCCTCTGCCTGGACAGTGCTGATTGGCCCAATGCTGACCACATGCACCCTCCCAAGAAAAAAAAAATAAAAAAACTCTCTAGCAATACACATCAAACTGAGCATGTGCAGCCTGGCTCCATAGACACTGTGTTATCAGGAAAGTATCCGGGTACAGTGGAAGGAGGTGAGGATCAGAGATCAAACACCCTTTTTACACAATGCGCAGGATTAACCCCTTAGGTTCCACAGTGAGTATAACAAGCATGCTTTACTGCATATACAGACTGATTTTATTGTTGTGGGTTTAGTAACATTTTAATGCACCAAAGATTTTTTAGCATCCCCAGCAACTCTCCGGATGTAGTATACCAAGCGTTAGAGGTAACTAAGCTTAAAGTGGAGGGCCACCCTAAAATAAAAAAGTGCATTAATATTCTTAAAAAAAAAAAAAAAAAATTGAAAAAAACATTTTTTTAACTTACCTGAAACCCCTGTTGCTAGGCAGTCTAACTAATCTGCCTCTTCCTATTCCGCGGCACTTCCTCCTCTTCGTCGAGCGGCCCTGTTGCATTCTGGGACATGTGTGTGTGTCCCAGTTAAACAACGGGGCCATTCACTCGCGCATGCGCAGTAGGAAACTGGCAGTGAAGCCGCAAGGCTCCACTGCCTGTTTCCCTTCATTAAGATGGAGGCGCTGGCAGCCGATCCGATGGACGGATCAGCCTCGGGGGGCCCATATCGCGGGCTCGCTGGACAGGTAAGTGTCCTTATTAAAAGTCAGCAGCTACAGTGTTTGACTTAAAAAAAAAAAAAAATCGTGGCCGGAAGACCGCTTTAACAAGCACACGACAATATATATATATATATTTTTTTGGAGTTTAGCTTTTAGGGTGCAAACAGAATTAGCACATTTTTAAAAGCTGTGACCAAGGCGTGTGGACTTGACCTAAACCAGTGGATGAAACCACCGATGGCTTACAGGCTCAAAGGAGGCTTGTATTACAAACATGCATGTACAGCATTTTATTCCAATTTCTTAGGAATGCGGTAAAAAATAATAAAATGCATGACAAGTGGAATCTTATTTGGTGACGTATTGAAGGGAAACAACAGGTTCTATTAAACAAGCACTTTATAAAGAATGAATGTGTGAAGTGGAACACTAATAGTAAAATGAAATGGAAAATTGGTGAACGAACTTCTTCACACATTTATAAATAGGCTAGATTTCGGTTTCAAGGTCGGTTGATTACTAGATATGCAGTGTTTTTTTTCTTTAGGGAAATATATGTTCTTTCCTTTTCCAGAAGACTGACAGTTCAGAACCCTGGCCTTGAACACTTCAGATCCTGAATGTATTGGGGTACATGCACTAGGTCTCATACACATGGGTGGTGTACAATAAGTTGGGCTCAGATCCATAATTTATACAAATCTGAACACAGAAGCGTTGTATACTACGGGCCCGTTCACACAGCTCTTTTTTACCATATTTTATGCTGTACCCATGTAAATGTTTCTTCTAATGTTTACAGCCTAAGTGGACCCTAGGTGTTCCTGCATAGTGAATTCAGAAACAACATTTAAATGTCAACAATGTGTAGGAAGCTCAGGTGTCATTCTGCGCCGCTGTTAATTACATGCTGCTGTTCGTGGAAGATGTAAACCTTGTTTAATCAGCGGCGGAGGCGCAGACACAGAACGTACACTTCTCATTTCATATGCACATAAGCGGATGTATAGACTACTTTTTACGCAGGATCTCATTGCCAGCCGTGTGCATGAGGTCTTAAAGCGGGGTTCCACCCAAATTTTGAACATTATCTCTATGCATTCTCTTCCTTGCCTAGATGCTGACATGCCGTGTAAAAAAATTTAAATCGCCGTAATTACCTTTTTTTTTTTTCTAATCTTCTTAGCACTTCCTGGTTTTCCTCCCATGGGAGTAGGCGTGTTTCTAGCCTCTCCCAGACCTCCCACAGTCCCCTGGGAGCTAGTCTCAGGCTTCCCAGCATGCATTGTGCAACAGTGTCATCACAACATCTTGGTGAATGCTGGGAGCACAGCATTCACTGCATCCAGGAAATATATGCTTGTGGGCTTCAAATGCCCACAATGAAGATGGAAACCGCCTTCAGTGAATTTTATAAGTTATTCTTTACAACGAAATCGGACACAGGCGGACTTATTACAGAGAACATGTGAGTAGATAATCATGAGAAGAAAAGTTTGTGAATAAACTCAAAAAAAAAAAAACGATAGATAGGTGGACCCCCGCTTTAAGCCTTGTACACACTACTAGTTTTGTTGAACAAAAAAAAAACAAACTAACAGTTCAGGTTGGAGCCGCTGTACTAACAATCCAATGTTAGTGCAGCGATCTCCCCTGCTGTGCTATTGTGTTCTGACAGATAGACGTCCCCCTCAATCATAACACTCTGGTCAGCGCTCTCAGCTATTGGCTGAGAGCACCGTTTGGGAGCCGGTCAGCAGACCTTTTTCGATCATGACCCTTCGACAGAAGCTAGCCGAACTGCCGTACACACGAGCCGAATGTCGGCCCTTGTGTACTAGGCTTTAAAATGTACTTTCTGTCCAACCAAAGCTTTGTTTTGGATTAAGTGGGGGAAAGATAAAATCTCCTGTCAGGTTTAGGCCCTATTCACGCTTGCGAATGGTGCCGATACCAATTACATGCAGGAGACCCAGCAGGGGTTCTTAGCAATTAGCTGTGGGCAGCAGCATCATTGAAAGCAATGGGAGGCTGATTGCTCCCGCTGCTAATCATGGCAGCTCATGGAGTGGTTATTTGTGATGATCGGCATTGGACGCAGACTGTCTGTGTCCAGGGTCAATTATCGGAGGTTATCACTCCATGAGCGATTACATGCGAGCAGCCATGGTTAGCTGTGGGAGCTGTCAGCCTCCCATTGCTTTCAATGAGGCTGCCTCCGGCAGCCAATTGCTAGGAGCCCCCGCTGGGTCTCCTGCATGTATTTAGTAACAATTGCAAATGTGAATGGGGCCTTGCTATCCAGGGCTCCATTATAGAGCTACCCCTTATTACTTTCACAGTGACAAAAGTTTTAACATAAAGGAAGTAAATCTTCAATAGAGAAGCGGACCACAATAACAAAAAGAAAACTCTAACAGGGGTTCTAGCCTTCCCCTAATCTACTCTTAAAAAGCACTTTTTTTTATAATCATAAAAAGCAATAATACCCGGCAGAGGATCGAACTTTCCCACTGTATCCAAACTAAGAGAGGATGTTTTTGCTTGATGTATACTTAAAAGGAAATGTGTACTGAAAAGAATAGGGAGGCTGCAGTAGTTGACCTCCTTTTGAAAAATCTAGTTACCTGGCCATCTTTGGCTTCAGCATTCTGAGTAACTCGCTTAGAACGCAGAAAAAAAGTGGAGAATTCAAATCTCCAATCCACCTCCCAGGTCAGTGAGTCACAAAGTGCCAACCCCATGAAATCGCATCATCCACCCCATTAGATTGTAAGCTCTTATGAGCAGGGCCCTCTTGTATTTCATTTTATTGTATTGTAACTGTACTGTCTCCCTTTATATTGTAAAGTGCTGCGCAAACTGTTGGTGCTATATAAATCCTGTATAAGAACAGCCAGGAAGCAAGCATTTTCAGTAGGGGAGGTCAGCAACTTGTTTTCTTGAATTTTTTACCCTTTTGGGAATGGGAATATTACATTGTTTCTTTGGATACCAGTGTTATTTATTCCCAGTATTATGGCAGCCAGTGCACACCATAATCGTGATAACCGTGATGTTAGAAAAAATTATTAAAGCCTAATTAATTAAAACATTATCAACCTTCCTACCACCCCCCTC
Organism: Lithobates clamitans; assembly: GCA_037952925.1. Classification (NCBI taxonomy): domain Eukaryota; kingdom Metazoa; phylum Chordata; class Amphibia; order Anura; family Ranidae; genus Lithobates; species Lithobates clamitans. The sequence goes on along the minus strand of JBBGZY010002558.1, from coordinate 357,455 downwards.
TAACTGCTGGTATGAAAAAATAATGCGCCCATTTTATTTACTATCTTCTTTTGGGGGAGGCAAAACTTCCAGTGTCTGGGTCTCCTCTGGTTCCAGAGGCAGGAGAGCTCCCAGGGGCAGTGAGGAGACCAGGACCCTAGAAGATACCAAGCAGAGAAAAATGTCTGGTCCCACGGGCATAAAAAAAAAAAAAAAACTGAGGGCAGATAAAAAAAAATGGAGATGGGGAGGAGGTGGAGGCTACACCAAACTGGTCTACTGAGCATCCGAAATAAGAGGGGGCGCACTAATCCTGACCAGTTTGCGTGGAAGAATCTTGAGGGACCTTATCTACCAGGTACGTAGCATAGTCCCGAGAATGGTGGAAAACATGCCAATAAAACCACGTTTTGTGAAATTGCCTAGCTTTGCATTTTTAAGGCAGCCATCAATCTTTCCTTATCATCAATTTCGTTTACCACAGTTATCCATTACCCAATTGTCGGTGGGTCCGTACTTCTCCATTTATGGGGAATGCACTTTAGTGGCATTGAGAAGGTGGATCAAGAGGGTTAGGTTGGGTTTTGTCTCTGTCTTGCAGAATACATTTATGGTTTACAATATGAAATACAGAAGATACATTTGTCTGTTTTGTAAAAGAAAAACACCAAATAATGTCCTTGTTTTTATAGACTCATCCAAGACACCCTTTAGCTCTCTACAAGGTAATCAGAGCAATGAGCCAGTTGCTTGCAAAAGCTGGTAACTCTAGATGGCTGCATTTAGTTTCAGCTGGCTTCAAGGCCACAGTCAAAGCCTTGAAATATGGGATGCTCAGTTAGTCAAAGAACAACATACGCTAAGAAGTTAGCACAGCAGCTCATCTGCTCACTTATGTCCCGTCGTTGTGCTTGTTGGCTCATTTGTCAAGAACGATGAAATGGTCAGGGTGGACCACCAAATCCCATCCTAGCTTAGGTCTATATTTGCATAATGTTTTTTTAGACTTGGGGGCACTTTGGAAGAAAGCAGAAACTTCAGCAAGGCATCTATAGATGCCTGCTTTTGCATACAAGTGGCAGATTGTTAAACATTCGTATCACTACCAGGCATACTTTAATAAGTTAAAAGATAACGTCTATTGGGATTTAGGTTTTCATGACCACCTCTTTTTGAATTGTGTTTCTCTGTAAGAAGTAGGTAGGCAGTTTGAGTCCAGCATGACATTTATTGACATTCATAGACTGATCTTCAACTGCTAAGTAGACAAACTACTAGTTATTGGTTTATGAGCTTCCACAGACCAGTAATTAACCAGTAGGAGTGATCATTTTTTAAAGAATATAGTCACAAAACAGTAAGTCAGTCTTTTCTTTTATATATAAAGTCCATCAATAAATGATTCAATGTTCGTAAAAAAAAAAAAATGTGCGGTCCCATACACCAGAAACTCTTCAGTAATGGCCTCTGATCACCACAGTGCCCTTCACTCCACCTGTATGTGTCTTCTCACCTGCTTGAATGGACCTCACGAATTACAGGAGGTCTATATGCACTTTGCAGTGTTATAAGTGGCACCGCTCCCCTGGCTGTACACTCCAAATCCGTGGCTCTCAGCAGCTCTCAACGTGGTGTCAATCATATAGGAGGCAAGAGGAAAGGACCATAGTGCAAATCGCTAATAAATATTGTTTTTCTTATAAAAATTCACTAACATTTCAGAAGTAATTAATAAACAAGTTATACTCACCTGCTCTGTGTAATGGTATTGCATAGAGTGGCACCGAACCACCTCCTCCTCTTGGGTCCTCCGCTGGCTATCTTGGCTCCTCCTCTTCTTTGTGTGCCCCCATAGCAAGCTGCTTGCTATGGGGGCACGCATGCATGCTTTCTCCCGAGCAGTGTGTGTCTATAGAGTCGTGCTCCATAGACCCACACAGCGCGGCCTGACCCCGCCCCCCCTTCCTCCTCACAGCATTTGCTCCTGCTGCTGCCTGGATCCCTATGAGAAGAGGAAGAGAGTGGAGAGAGGCGATGCAGCCATGCAGGTCGCTGGATCGATTTAAGGAATCAGGTAAGTATTTAGGTAGACGAGGGATGACAGAAAGCTATGAAATATTGTTTACTTTAATGCAGGGAATGCCTTAAAGGATAAGTTCACCTTTCTGAACATGTTTCACCCTTATTTAGGTTATGTAACCTGTTCATTATCTGACCCCTCTCTCCCCGATTCTTCCCCCTTCTGTCAAAATTCAAAGAGCGCACGGCCATGTGAGACTCTGCCCATTGAGTCGCAGATCCCTGTGACTCAATGAACTACAAGTACCGACAGCCTTTGCGGCTTGTAGTTCTCTATGAACTCTCAGGGCGCTATTGAGCACTCTAGGTAGTCCGTTGAGCTTCATGTCATTCAGTAACTGACTTCCCGTATTAGATGTACGGGCAGACATCTATACAGACAGTCTGCAGGACCGTGGCTTTTTACCCACAATCTGCTGGTTTTGACCGGTACCCGCTTCCACTTCCTGACGGATTGCTGGGGCGGATCCACCAAAACTTCAAATACATCAGCACCTTATGCAGGGACCCATGTGCTGTATTATGTTATGGAATTTTAGGTTTTGGTACAAGCTACAATTTCCGCAGCTCAAGATTCTGTAACTGTTCATTTTCTGTTTTAGTTCCAGCTTCCTATAAAGATTGGTTTGCGTTATTAATTGGTTTTGTTTTATTTCCTATGAGATCCATGAAAAGTTACAACCTGTTGTGTGTATTGTATAAATAATAGATATAGCAGTGTCATAGTGCCTACCCATACTAAACAAAGATCGTCTGGGGTTATTTAATGATTAATAAATTACGACTAGAAAATGCAACAGTTCTTAAACAGATCAGCGCTTCTTATTTGCAGTCTTCATACAATTATTCTTGCACCTATCACTGACTTTTTCCATATTGGTTCCCCTGCTGGCATATCTGCTTCCTCATTTGTTGTGTCGATCTGTATAAAAATGAACAAGTTTAAATCATGTGAGTACTTTTGGAAAAGAATTGTTCTGCTTTGTCCTTTATTGTGCCAGATACGACATGCCCCAACTTGGTGGATTAATAATGACTTGTTCCAGCAGTCTGAAGCTTTAAAAAGAGAGGTTTCTCCGACAGCATGTCTGCGCTTATTGACAGAAACTGCCTGCGCTATGATTCATCCCGGCTAGCAGGCTGTTAAATGCAGACTGGGAGGGAGTATCGTACTGCTCCTCTACACCCAGGTGAAGGATGAACTTGACTGGCAGGTATTACATTCACTGCGATCATCTAAGAGGCCCTGTCTGTAAATGCAGTGAGAGACGTCGTATGGGCATGTCCAGGTCTGATGGTAAACAAATGAAAAATGGCAGACCGTGTAATTCTTATCCCAGGCTTCCTTTACCATGCAACTATGTTTCATTCTGCATGAATTGTCCTCCGCTGCTGGCAATGACGCTAGCTATGCATAAATTGGCAGTGTGCTAGGGTATAATAAACATACAACATGTTTCAGTTTGATCACGCAGTTGATTTGTTGCCTGTAAGGCCATTAAGGCATATGGAGAGAACTTGTTTCACAACATCAGCTGTGGAAATCATGGCTAGGTTAACATTTTTGCGGCTTACCGGCAATTACTTTTGCACGGCACAATTAAATGGGCTGCTGTACCTGCGGGAAACACCGGGAGAAGGTTCCTGCACCTTTTCTGAATGTGCAGCCGCATGGAAACCCCATAGTGCTATGTGTTCCCAATGTGTGGTGAGACGGGGGAGTTAAGAATTAATGGCACTCCTGTGTGCCTGCTAAACAGCAACACATATCTGCTACAGGTGGGGGAACATGTTCAATTTACACATAGTCCCACCCTGCAAAGATGTGAAGCTAGTTTAAAGTGGAGTTCCACCAACATTTTTCACTCCTCACCATGCAGCACTAATGTGCATCCTTAAAGCGGGGGGTCCACCTATCTATCGTTTTTGTTTTTTTTTTTGAGTTCATTCACAAACTTTTCTTCTCAGCATTACATACTCACATATTGTGTGTAATATGTCCACCTGTGTCAGATTTCGTCGGAAAGAATAACTTATATTATTCACTGCAGGCGGTTTCCATCTTCATTGTGGGCATTTGAAGCCCACAAGCATTTATTTCCTGGATGTGGTGAATGCTGTGCTCCCAGCATTCACCGCTCGTTCCCGCACATGCTCAGTGGCATCCTGGGAAGCCTGAGACTAGCTCCCAGGAGTCTGGGAGAGGCTATAAACACGCCTACTCCCACGGGAGGAGAACCAGGAAGTGCAAAGAAGAATAGAAAAATAAAAGGTAATTACGGCGATTTAAATTTTTTTAAACGGCATGTCAGCATCTAGGCAAGGAAGAGAATACATACAGATATTGTTCAAAATTTGGGTGGAACCCCGCTTTAAAATGAATTGGCAATTTATTTATTTTTTTTCTGTTCACTGATTTATGCCTATATCTAATTTCACTTCCTCCTCTAGGGCACCGTGCGTCCTTTCTGGTTTTGCATTGGCTCCTGGGAGATCTTGGTCAGCTTGGCATGGCGTCTATGGAAATTCCTAGCCAGCTTGGCATTGCACGGCTCCAGTAACATTAAACACTGGCGTCTATGGAAATTCCTGGCCAGCTTGGCATTGCACGGCTCCAGTAACATTTAACATTAGTGTTTATGGAAATTCTTGGCCAGCTTGGCATCGCACTGCTCCAGTAACATTTAACATTGGTGTTTATGGAAAATCTTGGTCAGCTTGCCAAGCTGACCAAAATTGCACTGCACATGCTCGAGATCGTCAGGTGCATGCTGGGTAGCCAGCATGCACGGAATCCAGGAAGGTCACTGTGGCTTCTAATGCCCACACTGGAGATGGCAGCACTGTGCAGAAACTTCACAAAGTAAGAAAACAATGCTGCACAGATAGAAAACTGGCCATAGTTTACAAGCATACCTTTGTTACATTGCACGATGCATGAGTGCACGAGTTCAGACTGGTGCGTCAATGGACATTGCATGTGATTTGCAGCGTATTGCTGTGCAGATCACATGCGATGTCTGTGCGATACGAATTCAGCCATACTTATTGTATGGCTGAATGTGCATCACATTCGCACCAAAGTGGTGCAGGACCCTTTTTTGGTCCGCACTGGAATCGGATCGCATGGGTGTTCACACCCATGCGATCCGATTCCTGCACCATTTGACAGTTTGCATTGCGGATTGCCAACTGATCTGGGGGTGTCATTAACTTTCTGTTGACACCCGCAGCGGTTCGCAGAGGGCAGTGTGAACTGCCTGCGAGTTCTATGCGATGTGGGAACCGACACTGGAATCGCGCTGGTTCCCGCATCACGCTAGTGTGAACAAAGCTCAACGGTGCCTTCCCTGCGTTGTACTGCATATGAAGGAAACTGCTACCGTAATATGCACTGCTGTGTTCCCAATAATGTGCCTTGTCCCCTTGTAATGTACTCAGCTGTGTGCCCAATAATGTGCCTTGTCCCCATGTAATGTACTCTGCTGTGTCCCCAATAATGTAATGTGCCCTGCAGACATCATGTGCTCTTCCCTGCTGACCCCCTGTACATGGTTATTTCAAGCTTGACCTATAATTGAGCATTTGTGCAGAAAAAAGCAAGCACACATTTCACATTGAGTAGGTCTGTTTTATTACAAGATCTATTATTTGATGCTATTTCTAAAAATAAATTGTTATATCAACACCCCCCTGATCACACCAATGTTCTGTGAGCTGTAGATGTGAACATTATTTCAGGGGTTCCCTGAGATCTCAAACTTTTTACCAAGTGTTCCTCCAAGGTAAAAAAAAAAGTTGAGAAACTCTGCTGTAGAAGCTGGAAATTGACTGTAGTGGATATTGCTATTCCAGTGATCTCCACTTACTTCTGGATCCTGGGCCGAGTGGCTGGGCTGCTGCATTGTGATCACGGTAGGTCAGCTTCTGGGCACGGGTGCCGTTTAGAGAATGCTTTGCATCTTCTCTATCAATGCAAAGCATGCCCTTAAGGAATGAGGTGGACAGCATGATGTCAGTACAATGCACAGGCCATACGCATATGTGTGTTGCGATGAGCCATAGTGCGGGTGTGTTGCAGCACACGGTAGATTTTCGTTGCACATACGTGCAAATAGCTAGAAGAAAAGCTAGAAGAATTTTTATGTGTGCGTACGCTCAAATACACACAAATGCTATAGGCCTCATTCACATGGGCAGAAAAAAATTGCATCTACTAGGGGCGCCTGGCTTTTTTTTTTTTATACCTCTGAAAGCAGCTCTAGGTTTTCTAATGTGCTTATGTGTTTAGAGACATATTTAGGAGCGGCATTACAGGGGTATAAAAAAAAAATTATAAAAATGCCCCAAACCTGTGTTTTAGAGAGGAGTTTTCCAGCGTACTTTATGCCTGTATGAACATAAACACATCTACATGTGCTTTAATACATTTATTATTATTTATTAATTATTTATTCTATTCTAGCCAATAGAATTGGTTTAAATGTATTCTAAATGCAATGCATGCATAAATGTGTGTGTGTGTATATGCATTAGAGCTGTACAATTCTGGCCAAAATGAGAATCACAATTTTTTTGCTTAGAATAAAAAGATCACGATTCTCTCACGATTCTTGCGGCATAAAATCTTTCACGTTATAATAAAAAAATTTGGGCTAACTTTACAGTTTTTTCCAAAAAAATTGCATTTGCAAGGCCGCTGCACAAATACAGTGTGACATAAAATATTGCAACAACCACCATTTTTTTCTCTAGGGTCTCTACTAAAAAAAATATATATAATGTTAGTAAGTAATGTCTAGCAATTTTTAGCAAAAAAAAAAGATTTTTAACTTGAAAACAACTGTCCGAAAAAGGTTTAGTGTTTAAAGCGGAATTTTTTTTTTTAAAGTCAGCAGCTACAAATACTGCAGCTGCTGACTTTTGAAACATGGACACTTACCTGTCCAGGGCGCCCGCGATGTCGGCACCTGAGGCCGAACCGTGTCTCGGTCCTCGGGCGCTGCCGCCTCCATCTTTGGTAAGGGAATCAGGAAATGAAGGCTTGCGGCTTCACTTCCCGGTTCCCTACTGCGCATGCGCGAGACGCGAAGCGCAATACGGATGGTCCCTGCTGTCTCTGGGACCCGTGTGTTTCCCAGCAGACAGCGGGGGGGAAACGGGAAGTGGCATAAATACCCGCAGATTCTGCAGATATCTATGCCGGAAGTGGGTGCAAATATCTGTATTATACAGGTATCTGTACCCCCCTCCCCCCGAAAGGTGCCAACTGTGACACCGGAAGGGGGGAGGAATCCGATGAGCGGAAGTTCCACTTTTGGGTGGAACTCCGCTTTAAGTGGGTAAACATTCCTAATTTATATACAGAAGTCTATTCCTTTGATGTAAAAGACAAATTGATACAATGTTTAGACTTAAAGTGGTGTTCCGGCCGAAATTATACTTTTTAAATAAAAATACCCCTATAATACACAAGCTTAATGTATTTTAGTAAAGTTAGTCTGTAAACTAAGGCTCGATTCACACCTATGCATGTTGCTTTTGAGCGTTTTTAGAGTTTTCTTTTTCATGCTTGCCACGTTTTTGAGCGTTTTTGCCGCGTTTTGCGTTTTTTTTTTTTTGTTTTTTTATTCAGTCTAAAAAAAAAAAAATAAAAAAAAAAAAAACGGCAAAAACGCTGCAAAAACGCTTCACTTGCGTTTTTGATGCTTGTCCATTGAATTCTATTACATGCAAAACGCTGCATTTTGCATGAAAAAAAGTCCCTGACCCTTTCCAAAAATGCAGAGATACAAAAAGGCATTGATGTGAACATGTTCCATAGGAACCCATGTTAAAAAAATTCCCATGCATTTCTGCAAAATGCAAAATGCATCAAAAAACGCGCTAGTGTGAATGGAGCCTTAGGTCTGTTTTGTTAGTTTATAGCAGTAGTTTGTTATTTTATAAACTTCCAGCAGGTCGTGGCCATCTTAAGTGTGGGCATCTGAAGCCAGACTGTATTTCTTCCTGGATCTCATCCTTGCAGATCTCGCACATGCTCAGTGCAGCACAAGCAGTGTAATAGGTTTGCAAACAGGAAATGATGCGATGGGCCGCGGCCAGGGAGGAGGAAGTGAAAAATGAATACAGCAGATATACAATAGGTGCTGAGAATTTTTTTTAAATCTCCAATTCGTTTACAGTGCGCAGTTTAGTGAGGGATGCTGAAGAGTTGTAAAAGTGGGTGGAACTCCACTTTAAAATCCCACTGATAGAATGTTTTAAAATTGGCAGACTGCCCAGACTTTGACTTTTGATGGCAGAGAGAAAATTCTCTGCATACCAAAGAGCGGGAAGATCGGGAAGCCCTTTGTCAAGATCGCAACGGGGAAAATATTGCGATAACGATTCTTGGCGATTAATCGTGCAGCTCTAATATGCACATAAAAATGCGTCATTAGAGGCATAGGGCCGTACAGCCAATGCTTGTGTTTGTTTGTTTTTTCTGCCAGGAATGTCTGATGTTCATACATCAGTATAGTGTGCAAGTACCCAAAATGTTGGTGAAACCCCCATGAAATTGGGTTTGCCCCTCAATGCCATCGCATAAAGATAAAGGCCCATTCACACCTATCTGCTTCCTTTTGGGTGTGCTAACATGCATTGCATTCATTATACTGTGTTGTGTCTTGTCACTAGTGCAAACTGAGCTCTGTAAAAGCAATAAACAAGAAAATAAAACTTTATAGTGTAGTAAATTGTTTTGGTTTTGAGACACATTTCCCATCTGAACTTACAATATCATAGTATAAATCTGTATTGTTATTACCACACACACGATGGAGGGAAGAGAGCGGATTATCTGGGTGTGACACAATCGTCATGGTTTATCCTGTCAGTCTATACTTTACACACGCCGTTCACCTCAGACACCTGTGATAGTTGACCTCTGTGTTTATTTAACATTGTGTCACTAGCCAAGGCCTCATTGTTTGGAGGTCATTTTGAAATGACTAATCAGTTTCAGCTTTTCTTCTGTGCAAGGTTTAGCACGCAGGCCTGGGGTGGCCATTCAAAAGCCTTTGTCAAAGGAGTCGACACTATTTACAGTGCCTTGAAAAGTATTCACACCCCTTAAAATTTTCCACATTTTGTCATGTTACAACCAAAAATGTAAACGTATTTTATTGGGATTTTATGTGATAGACCAACACAAAGTGGCACATAATTGTGAAGTGGAAGGAAAATGATAAATGGTTTTCAATTTTTTTTTACAAATAAATATCTGAAAAGTGCGGCATACATTTGTATTCAGCCCCCTTTACTCTGATAACCCTAACTAAAATCTAATGGAACCAGTTGCCTTCAGAAGTCAACTAATTGGTAAATAAAGTCCACCTGTGCGTAATTTAATCTCAGTGTATATACACAGCTGTTCTGTGAAGCCCTTAGAGGTTTGTTAGAGAACCTTAGTGAACAAACCGCATCATGAAGACCAAGGAACACACCAGACAGGTCAGGGAGAAGTTGTGGAGAAGTTTAAAGCAGGGTTAGGTTATAAAAATATAGCCCAAGCTTTGAACATCTCACAGAGCACTGTTCAATCCATCATCTGAAAATGGAAAGTGTATGGCACAACTGCAAGCCTACCAAGACATGGCCGCCCACCTAAACTGACAGGCCGGGCAAGGAGAGCATTAATCAGAGAAGCGCCCAAGAGGCCCATGGTAACTCTGAGGAGCTGCAGAGATCCACAGCTCAGGTGGAGAATCTGTCCACAGGACAACTATTAGTCGTGCACTCCACAAATCTGGCCTTTATGGAAAAAGAAAGCCATTGTTGAAATAGGGCCATACAAAGTCTCATTTGCAGTTTAAGAGAGGCCATGTGGAAGAAGGTGCTCTGGTCAGATGAGACCAAAATTTTACTTTTTGGCCTAAAAGCAAAATGCTATGTTTAGCGGAAAACTAACACTGCACATCACCCTTAACACACCATCTCCACTGTGAAACATGGTGGTGGCAGCATCATGTTGTGGGGATGTTTTACTTCAAAAGGGAAGGGAAAGCTGGTCAGAGTTGATAGGAAGATGGATGAAGCCAATGACAGGGCAATCTTAGAAGAAAGCCTGATAGAGTCTGCAAAAGACTTGAGACTGGGGCGGAGGTTCACTTTCCAGCAGGACAACAACGCTAAACATACAGCCAGAGCTACAATGGAATGGTTTATATCAAAGCATATTCACATGTTAGAATGGCCCAGTCAAAGTCCAGACCTAAATCCAATTGAGAATTTGTGGCAAGACTTGAAAATTGCTGTTCACAGACACTCTCCATCCAATCTGACTGAGCTTCAAATCTGTCTGGAGTTTGCATGTTCTCCCTGTGCCTGCGTGGGTTTTCTCCGGGTGCTCCAGTTTCCTCCCACACTGCAAAGACATGCTGGTAGGTTAATCAGATCCTGTCTATATAATTGGCCCTAGTATGTGTATATGTGTACGTGTTTGTAAGTGCGTCGGGACCCTTTGGGGTAAAGGACCGTGCGCTATATCAAGATGCAACTCAACTCATTCATATTCTCTGAAAAATGGCCAAGAAATCATAAATTCTGCCAGGGTATGTAAGCTTATGAGCACAACTGTATTGTATATATTAATAGGAAAAATTTCAAGGAGTGGAAACTGGGTTTATTTTTCAACATACTCCCCTGCTACATTTATACACTTATCCCAGCGTTTAATATCTGGAATGTTTCTGCATAGAAAGATGTGTCAGTAGGACAGCCTGCTTCACTTCGCCATCAGTACTAAAATGCTGACCGAGCGGAAAGCTGTTTTGTTACCCAGCGTGCGCTAATTTACAAAAATGCAAATGTTCGTGTATTATTGTGGTCACCATTTCCACAGAAAGATTTGTCTCTTGTGCAATTTCACGACAGGTTATGCATCGATTATCCAGGATCGGGCGTTCCACATGCTGAATGTTCACAGGAATGACTGGTGTGGGCTGGGAACCACCACGGCCGGGATCGTCACTGATGGACATACAGCCATCTTTTAAATGTTTACACCAATCAAATGTCTTACTGAGGCTGAGCATCTCACTGTACTGTGTATGAAGTCTTCTGTAGATATCGGCGTGTTTTACACCTTCGTTCAAGAAACCTCATCATCACATGCTGTTCCATGAATGCACCAACACTGTTGTCTGCCTTCTTTGATTAACAGTCTCTGGACTGGCCTGCGGCATGTGCGTTGGCTATCAGTAATAGGACACTTTTACAACTTACTACTGAGTGTAGTACCGCCACGCTGGCATCCCTTTTTATACCTGTAAAATGAAAATTATCAGTTTGACTTAAGCGCCCCTTGGAAATTTCACTGGACAGAATAAACATGCAATATTGGCAATCTGTATGTTTCACCCAGACCTGTCTAGTAGGGTTGTACCGATACTAGTATCGGTGCTGATACCAAGCATTTGCACGAGTATCGGTAGTCGTGCAAATGCTCCGATGCCTAATCTGATACCTGTTGCAACGGGCCAGGCGTCCTCAGTGTAACAGGGGGGTCCCGGGCAGCCGCACAGGTGATCGGTGTGGCGGTCGGGCAGTTACAAGCACTGATCCCCTTGTATAGCCTTTCAATAAAGCAGCTGACATCCGCATCTTCTCCTCTCCCTCCTGCAGCTGTCAGCTGGTTTATTGAAAGGCTATACAGGGGGATCAGTGCTTGTAACTGCCCCCCCCCACCGTACCGATCACCCCCGACTGTCCCCTGTGTGCTCCTCCGGCTCCCCGGGTCTTCCTCTGGGTTCCGGTGTCCTCCTCCCTTTCCTCTGGTTCATTCATCTGCAGTGCAGCTGAAGCTGCTGAAAAAGGGGACTGGGGAATCTGTGTCCTTAGTCCCTTTCTCTGTCTCAAAGGGGAGATGTCAGGGGTTTGTTTAGACCCCCGATCTCCCACCAAAGCCCCCCTTCCACCCAACATGATCGGCAAGTGCTTGAAAAAAAGTATTGGTATTTGTACTCGGTCTTAAAAAAAAGTGGTATCGGTGCAACCCTACTGTCTAGTATCTGTCTACCTCTGCTGTTGGTTGATCTTAAAAGTATAACTAAAGGCAAAACTTTTTTTTTTTTGTTTTGGACAGAGTTTTTATTGCTGGCCGAGCCCCCGTTATGCAGATTCTTCCTCTCTATTTTTCCTGTATACCATTCTCTGTGAAGGTAAAAGAAAATCCCAAATTTTGGGTTATCCCTAAAAAAGTAATAGAGGGGAAATCTCCCAATGAGGGCTCTAGTCATGGTGTCCTGGGGGTTCCCAAAGAATTCCCTATCATTTTCCTGGATTTCCACTTACTTCCTGTTTGTTAAACAATAATCTGACGGATTAATACCCTCCCTTACTCTTTCCAAAATGGAAAAAAAAAGTTTTGCCTGGAGTTCTACTTTAACCTTTACCCTGGTGGTGAATGCACAGCCTTACCGGGGCTGCTTTTGGCTGTGTTCGTTGTACACAAATCACAAGATCAGGAATTATATTCAGCGCTATACAATCCACTTCCCTGTGAATCATTTCTCCACAGGCTTCTAATCCTAAAGTGTCTGTCACAAGCTCATAAATACACGGAGCGCGAACACTGTTTTAGCAGTTATTTTCACATCTTGTGCTGGAGTAGCTTTATATATAGGTACCTAAGTGACAAAATGCACTTCTTTTAGCAATTGTGCTGAACGCTAGTAACTTAATGTCTGATGACTGCTTTCCCTGCTCATAGTTCTGCAATAAAATTCTATCTTGCAAAGACCAAAAAGGGGCTTTTGTACACACGGACCCCCATCTTAAAAAAAAATATATGCTAGTTGATTTGCTGATTTTATCACATGGTCCTAAGTATTCAGACCCTTTGCTCAGTATTTAGTAGAAGCACCCTTTTGATCCAATACAGCCATGAGTCTTTTTGGGAAAGATGCAACAAGTTTTTCACACCTGGATTTGGGGATCCTCTGCCATTCCTCCTTGCAGATCCTCTCCAGTTCTGTCAGGTTGGATGGTAAACGTTGGTGGACAGCCATTTTTAGGTCTCTCAGGAGATGCTCAATTGGGTTTAAGTCAGGGCTCTGGCTGGGCCATTCAAGAACAGTCACGGAGTTGTTGTGAAGCCACTCCGTTATTTTAGCTGTGTGCTTAGGGTCATTGTCTTGTTGGAAGGTAAACCTTCGGCCCAGTCTGAGGTCCTGAGCACTCTGGAGAAGGTTTTCATCCAGGATATCCCTGTACTTGGCCGCATTCATCTTTCCCTCGATTGCAACCAGTCGTCCTGTCCCTGCAGCTGAAAAACACCCCCACAGCATGATGCTACCACCACCATGCTTCACTGTTGGGACTGTATTGAACAGGTGATGAGCAGTGCCTGGTTTTCTCCACACATACCGCTTAGAATTAAGACCAAACAGTTCTATCTTGGTCTCATCAGACCAGAGAATCTTATTTCTCACCATCTTGGAGTCCTTCAGGCGTTTTTTTTTAGCAAACTCCATGGGGGCTTTCATGTGTCTTGCACTGAGGAGAGGCTTCCGTCGGGTCACTCTGCCATAAAGCCCCGACTGGTGGAGGTCTGCAGTGATGGTTGACTTTCTACAACTTTCTCCCATCTCCCGACTGCATCTCTGGAGCTCAGCCACAGTGATCTTTGGGTTCTTCTCCTTTACCTCTCTCACCAAGGCTCTTCTCCCCCGATAGCTCAGTTTGGCCGGACGGCCAGCTCTAGGAAGGGTTCTGGTCCTCCCAAACGTCTTCCATTTATATATATATATATATATATATATATATATATATATATATATATATATATATATAGTTTATTTATTTCTCTAGTTCCATTTTAACAGCATACCTGTTTCGGTCGGTGACTCAAAATCTACTGAAGCTTAGGATAATCATTACAGCAAATATATATATATATATATTATTAGAGAAATCTAAATTATTATTCTTATTATTATGCAGGATTTATATAGTGCCAGCAGTTTGCTATTAATGAATAAATGTAGTTTTTAAAGTAAGAGTAAGTACCTAAAATAATAAAAAAAATTAACAAATTTAGCTGTAGGTTTCTTGCTACTACCAAACCAACCACCCAGAAACAATGGTCCAAGTTTTGCTTTTTTATCCTACGTAAAACACACTGTTACCGATGCTAATTTTTAAAAATGTTTTTTTTTTGTTTTTTAATTCTACCTAAAATGCACGGACCTTGGCCTTGACCCTAACTCTTAGGATTCATGTAAACGTGACGTTTTAAAACCTCTCCTGAACGATTTAACTTGACAGATAATAACCAACGTTTAAAAGCATCAGTTTTGCTGCATTTACATGCGTGTTTGCGTTTAGAAGCAAAAAAATGAAAAACGCCTATAAACAAAAATCGGCGAGTTACCATGTTTAAACGCGTTTACAAGCTGTTACAGAAATTTGGCGTTTCAAATGCCTCTGAACACCCATCCTGAATGCGTTTTTTTGCTTTCCAAAAAATGCTTCTAAACTCAATTGCCTAGAAACGACTATAAAGGACCCTGTGTACATGTACTGATAAGATAACACAGAGGAGAGTTCAGGGGCAGCTGAAAAAAAATGCCCAACTGCTCCTAAAAATCCGTTTACCAGCAGCAGTGTACATAAAGCCTTAGGCCTCTTGCACACTGCAGCTTGAAAATGCTCAGTACAGCTTATTTTTTTTACTGAGCTAAAACACAGCCCATTAATTGTAATGTGCCTATGCACGCAGGTGTCTAAACAAGCGCCGTGTATTCTTCAGTAAAAAAAAAAAAAAAATAGTAATTTACGCCCTATGCATGCGTTTGTGCACAAATTCACACATATTTGTCCATTGACATTATAAGTGCGAGAACAAGCTTCTGCGAACGCATATGCGCGAAAATGCATAAAAGAAAAGTCTGAAAAAGCAAACGGGAGTATCGTGTACAAGAGGCCTTAACCTGATACTGACCTAGATCAAATGCTTATCTAGCTCCTTGTTTTTTATTTTATATATTGCACACATTTTTGTTTGCATGCTTCCTCTCTAGCAAGGAGAAAGAGATGCAATGTATCTTTCTCTCCATTCAAGAGGAGAAAAACACTGCAGGATATGTGCAGCGTGCTCCCAACACAAACACATGTTCCCATATATGCGGCCCCAGCCCCACAGAAGAAGACCCACTTAAGGGAGGCCTCATATATGTGTACAGTCAGTGGCCAGGGGTTAATAAAAGGCATTATTACTCTTATGCGGTTCCACTATGGATGGAATTGGAAAGCACATCCATGTTTTTATTGGCATCCTTAAGGGTATGTTTACGTTAGCGTTATTTGGTAAATTGCTTGTCAGGGCATTTTTATAGGCATTATATCTCCTGTTTTAGCCCCTGAAGACCAGGCATTTAGTTGAATTTATGTCGTGCGGCGAGATAATTTTTGCAAAGCATCACGGCCACAGTACATGTACAGCCCCGCCTGTTGCTTTTGCTGCTTAAGGGGTAGGAGTTGGGTGGTAACTACTTGTCTCAGCCTCCATGTTCTTAATACCCCCCCCACACCCACCCACACTGCAGCTCAAAAAAAGCTGCTTTTATATCTCTGCATAAAAGCTTGAAGCTTGTACTTTTTTGTGCTCTTTTGCACGTTTTTATTGAGCTTCTTTGAGCATAAGTGTTTTTGTTCACAAACGCTCCCCTGAGCTCATTTTTCCCCTCCTTTTTTTTTTTTGGTGTGTTTTCCATGCTTCTTTTGAGCTTCTTCAAGCTTTATTGTGCTTTTTCATGCGTTTTTGGGCATTTAGGCTTCTCTTCTGCTCAAAAACTCCTCTCAGAAACGCGCGTTTGGTGGGGTTTTTTTTATTTTTATTTTTTTCCTCCCTGTAAGAGCTTATGCCTGTAAACTCCTGAAAAAGCCAAAGTGTGCATGGACACATTGGCTAACATAGAGGGGAGTTTCCAGGCAGAAAAATTTGAGAGATCAAAAAAAAGCTCAAAAGCCTGTAGAAGCTGCTTCTATGAGCTGCAGTGTGCATGAGCCCTTAAGGTTTTTTTACACTCTCTATTATATGCAGGAAGGTAGAAAAAAAACCCCTAATACTTAACCGAGCCCCATCGAGATCCAGCAACGTGCACGACAGCCTTGGCTTTCTGGGGACTCTTGCTCCTCCATTGGCTGTCAAACACAGCAAGTGAACCAATGAGCAGAGAGAGGGGACGGGGCCGAGCTGTGGCTCTGTGTGTGAATGGACACAGGGAGCTGCAGCTCAGGTTGGGTGCTCTCACAGCAAACTGCTTGCTGTGGGGGCACTTGGCGGGAGGGAGGGGCCTGGAGCGCCGGTGTTCTGCCAAGAAGGTTCCGCTCGGCGGATAAGGACCCCCCTCTACTGCGCAGGCGGATCCGGTGGAAATAGCCGAAGATAAACAGGGGAAAATCAGCTGTACATGACGCCTGTAAGAGGGCCCCCCACATCGCTTCCTCAACGGGGTTACCTTGCGGGACTCAGCCCCGTTCCCCGGCGCTCGCCAATGGCTGCGCTGCTATCAATCTATCCAATCAAGAGCCGAGAACCCTGGGCAGAGAGACAGCACGTCACCGTGGGACAAGTTTGAGGCTTTAGGTAAGTAAAGCGGGGGGCAGGGGGGCCGGTCACTGACTGGTGTTTCATCACCTTAATGCATAGGATGCATTAAGGTGAAAAAACACAAAGGTTTACAACCCCTTTAATATCACTGTAAGCAGCCCATAGGTGAGTCTATTTTTTTTCACTCAACCAATGGGTTGAATGAAAAAAAAAGTTGACTGGATTCCCCCATTCGCACATTCCAGAGGGATGTAAGAATCCTCCCCACTGAGCTATTGTATTCTGACAGCGTGGTGTTCAGTGTTGAAGGCTATAGCCTGCAGTGCTGATTAAGTGGGGAATATCTTTTTTCATCTTTTATCTCAAGAGAGTTATGGAATAATATATTCTTGGTAATAAGGGAACAACACAACAAGTAAAGTATTATGGAGAACAATCAGTTGTTGGCGTATATGGCATTGCAAAATGGTGCGACTCTGTGGTCTATGGCACAGTTTGATCCCATTGGGGGTGCCTGGAGCAAGGAGTCGTTACTGTACCTAGTATTGACTCAAGACCAACGTAACCAAATAATTCTACACAAAGGGAGAACTCCTTTTCTTTAAACCTACTTGATGTACCATTAATATCCCCATTGATGGGGGCTTATGTATTTGACAACATTATGTAACTCTCAACTATTTTATGTACTTGTTAAAATTCTAATAAAAACTAATTGAAAAGAGTGGGGAATATCCGACAAGGCGGTTGTACAGAAGTGTATTGTAGAGGAACATCTGTACAACCTCCCTGATCATACATGGATTGAATTTGGTCCGGTCCCAGCTGAACCAGTTGAATTTGGATCCATGTAGGGTCACCTTTAGTTCTACTTTAAACGTTTGTTCCTACATTCATTCAATCTTCTTCATCGGTACATCGTAGCTGAGCAGGTTTAAGCCAGAAAATAAGATCCCATGATACAATGGAGGGGAATCTGCTATCTACTGATCTACTGATCATGGACTAGTCAAGTGGATAAACCTGTAATTTGTGACTTCAGCTACTGTACAGTTTTTTTATTTTGCATAGTAGCTATGTTTTTATCGTTTGGGTAACGATTAAAACAATAACTTCTAATAAGATAAAAATCCATTGCCTCTTCCCATTTAAAAAAAAAAAATAGTTAAAACCTGCATACTAAACTCACAATGGCGGAAAAAGTCCCTTCTCACAAACAGGTGCAGAACCTACGAAAAACCTTTTCTCTATTTTCTCTAAAATTCCCTATTTTTGTTCTTTGAGAATTGGAGTGAAGGATGAAGAATACAATATTGTGCCTTGTATGTGAAAGTTTAGAAAGTGCCCTTTAGACATTGTGTATTTGGGAGGAATGTGAAAAGTCCGAGCACATGGTTAGCACAAGACTGCTCATCTGGTTACATTCAAGCTTGATGGGAGAGAAATGAGGATCTTTTATATCATTGCTGTAATCTTTTTTTTCAACACATTGCCAGCACTGACTTCTCTCCCCCATTGGTAGCATTCTACAAAGGGGACTGCTGTTATCTGTGTGTAGTGTAGGCTCTCCCACAGGCAGCATTCTGCAGTAGAGACTGCAACGAATTATGTGGAAGCAGTGGTCTCTCTGCTTCAGTCTGACAAGCTCCCGCTCTCTGTTGATTGCACAGCTCTAGCTCTGGGTCAGTGGGGGTGTTGGACAGCTGCCTGGTTCACACCTATGCATTTTTTAGCACGTTTACAGTTTTGCAGAAACACACTACAGTCCATTTAACATGGTTTCCTATGGATGTAGTTCACACCTGTGCATTTTATGGGAAGGGCCAGGGACTTTTTTCTGGTTTTTGGTTCCATAGACTTCAATGGATGAAAAGCGTGTATTGAAAAACGCAAAATGCATCTGCAGTATGCAAACTGCAACCTGCATAGGTGTGAATCAGGCCTAATGCCGCGTACACACGAGCGGAATTTCCGCCTGAAAAGTCTTGGATGGTTTTTCCAACGGAATTCCACTCAAGCTTGTCTTGCATACACACGGTCACACAAAAGTTCTCTGAACTTTCGACCGTCAAGAACGCAGTGATGTACAACACTACGACGAGCTGAGAAAATGAAGTTCAATGCGTCCGAGCATGTGTCAAATTGTTTCCGAGCATGCGTGTAGGAATTTTGCGCGTCAGAATTGGTACAGGCGATCGGAATTTCCGATCGGAACTTTTTCCGACCGAAAAAATGAGAAGATGCTCTCAATCTTTTGCTGGCTGGAATTCCACCAGCAAAAGTCCGATGGAGCATACACACGGTTGCATTTTCCGACCAAAAGCTCTCATCGGACTTTTGCTGGCCGAATTTCCGATCGTGTGTACGCGGCATTAGACCACTGCTTGGATTGATGACTTGTAAGCTTAAAGCAGAATTTAAGGCTGGCCATATATAGTGCAAATTTCTTTCCTGCAACCATGGGTTGCAGGAAAGAAATTTCCACGTATTCCCCATCAACACTGACAGCACTGACGGGAACCAGCAATTATCTTCACCACTCATTTCACTTGGCTGTTATGTGATTTAAAGTGGTTCTAAAGTCTAATGCCCCGTACACACGGTCGGACTTTGTTCGGACATTCCGACAACAAAATCCTAGGATTTTTTCCGACTGATGTTGGCTCAAACTTGTCTTGCATACACACGGTCACACAAAGTTGTCGGAAAATCAGATCGTTCTGAACGCGGTGACGTAAAACACGTACGTCGGGACTATAAACGGGGCAGTGGCCAATAGCTTTCATCTCTTTATTCTGAGCATGCGTGGCACTTTGTCCGTCGGATTTTGTTGTCGGAAAATTTTATAGCCTGCTCTCAAACTTTGTGTGTCGGAAAATCCGATGGAAAATGTGTGATGGAGCCTACAACGGGCGGAATTTCCGACAACAAGGTCCTATCACACATTTTCCGCCGGAAAATCCGACCGTGTGTACGGGGCATCAGTGTTTTTTGTTTTATCTTAATGCATTCTCTAGATTAAGGTAAAAACCTTCCCACTACTTCTCCTCCACCCCCCAATCCATACCTAAACACTTACCTGACTCCTCTCACCACTCGAGCACTGCTCCTATCACTTCCTGGTCTCACGGGGGACACTAAAGGCAGTGGAGCTATAGGTTCCTACTGCTGTCAGTCAAACTGTGAGAAGGGAGTGGGGGCGTGTCTAACCTGTGTGTCTATGGATGCACACAGCTCGGCTCAGGAGTGCCCATCTAGCACCGCCCTTGCTGAAGGGGCATTTGGAGGAAGGTGGAGCAGATAGAATCCAGCAGGGGACTGCCAGAAGAGGAGAAAAAAGAGACCGGGTAAGTATAACACATTTTTTTTTTTTTTTTCTAATTTTATTTTAGCCAAAAAAAAGCCTTTAATATCACTTTAAATACAAAATACATACTCTCCCTCCCATTGGATCCAGTGTTGTCCTGCAGTGATCTGATGTTCAGCTCTTTATTCCTTGCTGCCATCTTGGTTCTCTTCAGCTGACTGCCTCTTCCGGCCCAGTCTCTAATGGTGTGAAGTTCCTGGGCCCTTGTATTCCAGCTTTGATAGTGAGCAGTGCCACATACATACCTCCCAACATTTTGAGATGAGAATGAGGGACACCTACTAACGTATGTAGGCATAGAACACGCCCCCTGCCACACCCCCTTAAAGGAAAGTTAACCAAAAAAAGGGTTAATTACATCCACCATTTTTTGTACCACTACTATTCCTTTATATTTGCTCTTAAAATGTACAAATTAAGCAGTTTAGAATTTGGATGAAAGCTTTAGTACTGGGGAAACACTTTTTGAAAGATAAAAAGTACATTTTATGTACAACTATGAGAATCAGACCAAAATGAGGGACACATGAGGAGTAAAGAGAGAGGGACAGACTGACAGTGCTCCAAATCAGGGACAGTCCCTTGAAATCAGGGACAGTTGTGAGCTATGCACATAGTGACATCAGCGCTGTTCTCGCCAGCATTCTCCTGGGAGCTTAGGTTGGCTTTATGACACTTCCCCGGACGAGTTGCCTTCATTCCCTGAGATTACAGGACCCTCTGATTCCTCCTGTATTAAATTGTATTGTAATTGTACTGTCTGCCCTCATGTTGTAAAGCGCTGCGCAAACTGTTGGCGCTATATAAATCCTGTATAATAATAATAATTGGGAGTGGGTTAAATGACACTGGGCATCATTCAGCCGAAAAGAGGACCAGTGCCGAACCACAAAGGAGGACTCCTGGATGAGAGAGTGAGGTCCAACGCTGGTTCACACTAATGCGAGTTCTGATGCGACTTGAGAGAAATCATATATTCAATGATTCCCCTTCTCATCAATGGGACTGGCACGGTTCGACTTTGGAAAAGGTTACTGTGCTACTTTGATGCAGTTTACAGTGCGACTTGGTCCCATATAATCAAAAACGCAGTGAAGTCACATCAAAGACACTACATAAACTGAAAATCGCAGCAAAATCGAATCACAGTAGTGTGAAGCAAGCCTAAGAATATTGGCTGGACATTGGCTTTTAAGTGCTGGTTCACACCAGATGTGTTTTAATCTGAATCACAAATGCATGCACAGTGTTTTCCATGTTTTACAATGACCCTAGTTCACATCATTGCAGGGTATCCCAGTGCAATCAACAAAAGTAGAACATGTTGCATTTTTTTCTGTATGAAACGCATCCGGAATGCATAAAAAAAGGGCACTAGAATTGAGATGAAGGGGAAAACCCACCAGAATGCAGAAAAAGGGGGAAAAAAACACATGCAGAAATATATCCAGAATGCAGAGCTTGTGGTGTGAACTGACTGTAAAGCCTGGTACACACAGGTATTTTTTTTTTTTTTTCCATTCAACCCAGCGGACTGAATAAAAAAACTGCGGAGTTCACTGTACTAACTATGGGATGTTAGTACTGTACTATTGTTTTCTGGCAGTGGGACTGTCCCCAAGCCAGAACACACCAGTCATTTTATTGATTACACCTTTTATAGTGTACGGCTTAACTTCGAAGGCTTGTGTGCAGAATTTTTGGTATTTATTAAGCCTCTTAGTGCAAACTCTAGGGAGTAAAAGCCTGGCAGAGGTTGTGACACTTTCCAAGTTTAAAAGTAACGTTTTTTTGTTTTGCTGCTATGGGTATCCAGTAGCACTATCACTAGGACAGGAAGTGAGAAAATCTCCCCCAATGGGGACACAGACAGCAGCTAAAGAGCGTTTTTGTCTCTTGTCAATGCAATAGTTTTGGGTTCCACTTTTGGCTGATGCCGGGCGCACCTTAATCTGTTACCATGGTTCCAATTTACAGAATCTGGAGCAAAGAAAACTAGAACCAATTACCCATAGAAACTGCTGTGAAACCTCGCTTTTACCTTTTTTTTTTTTTTTTACGTTTCATTTTTATTTATGAAATTGTTTTCTCTGAACAAGCGCTCTGCTCTTCTATCTCCCAATAATACAATTTTCCCCATGCTCTAAAAACAGCAGACCGGATTACAATTAAATTTTAGATAAGATTAGAAAGAATCCTCATGTATCTATTCAAAGAACTCTGTTTTGTTGGATTTGTTGTAGAGAACATTGAGCTCCACCTGTAAATTTGTAGCCATGCTACGAATAGAAACCAGACCATTTCCTGCGCTATTCGAATGGTGAATCAGTTTTGTAGGTTGGGCAACTGCTATATGTTTGATGACTTTGCTCCAGTTTATTTCAAAATGTCCCTACAGGTTTATGCTTATTGGAAGGAGAAACTGCGGCGTGTCATGTGACCGCGAAAAGGTCGCCACTGATGAGTGAAACGCACGTCTTTTGCTACAATGTTTAAAGATTTGAGATTATCAGCAAAGCATACATACATGTTTGTTGTGAAGTTACTCACAGGGAACAATGATCTTTGTATAATCATCAATCTGGAATCACATAGTACCCGTAAACATTGTTCTGTCACCTGATCTCAATGGAACTTGCTGGATTGGAACTTGCACTTGCATGTACCTGATTGGTTGCGATGTCTTGCTGCCAGTGGCGGCTGGTGCTCAAAATTGGGGGGGGGGGGGGCGCAAACAAACTGAAAAATACTAAAACCCCCCCCATCAATTGCAGCTTCACTGTGCCCATCAAATGCAGCCGTTGTGCCCATCATATGCAGCCACTTGTGTGGCTGTTGCACTTTTCACATTTCTTTTTGCATGTGTGATATTTATCTGAGCAGTTACCTTTTCTGTTACCTTTGTTTTGTCAGTTTCGTAGAAATACATGAAAACTTGGCGATAGACCAGTTAAGTGGGGTTGGGGGTGGGGGGGGTACAAGATCCAGCCAGCTCACTCACCACTGATAATCATATGCTATGTATACTTGGCTGCAGGGATTTTTTTCAGCAGGAATGCAGGGGAACGTCGTTTCGGTACCTCCTTTACTAAATGTGTTTAATGGAAAGGAGTACAGGTTCTATTGATCTTAGCTGCTCGGGGATCAATTGTTAATGGAGAAGATCTATTGTTGCTGGTGGAGGCTCTATTGTTGCCAGGGGTGGGATCTACTGTTAAGAGTGGGGTCTATTAATGCTGGCTGCAGGGAGATCTGTTGCTGCTGGTGGGGTCTATTATTGCTGGGGGTATTTTGTTGCGGGTGGTCCATTGTTGACGGGGGGGGGGGTCTATTCTTGCTGACTGCTGGAGCGAGTGTCTTTTGATGCTGGCTGCAGGGAGATCTGTTGCTGCTGGAAAAAGAGGAAGGAATCCCTAATGCCGTACATCCACGTAGTCCTGTAGTGGTAATGACAGTGGCAACCTCAGCCTGGGCTCTTGCCAGGCCACGCTCTCAACGCGTTTCGCTCTGCCCCCTGGAGCTTAGTCATGGGGAATGGGGATCTGTTACTGCTGCTGGGGATCTTTTATTGCTGGAGGGGAGGGGGTATTTTGTTGCGAGTGGTCCATTGTTGCTGGCTGCATGTGATCTATTTTACTGCTTTTCTTGTTGTCATTAACAAATTCCATACAAATTACTTGGCTATAGCACGGTTGGCAAGTGGTTAATTGCTATGTGTTGTTAATTGTTGTTTTATTTAATAATATTTATTTTTTGTGTTACTAGACAACATAGTTATTTTGTTTTACACATGATACATAATGTTGATTTTCACTTTATTACTGAAAGTGATTTAAATATTAACATGGACCAGTTCTTTATGTTTACATTATTAAAGTTTGTCTAAATAAGTCTGTGTGTGTGTTTGGTTTTTTGGGATGTTGGGGTGGAGAGCAAAATTGCAAGCGGGGGGGGGGGAGGGGGGGTTGGGGGGGGGGGAATGTTTGCCCAGGGTCCAATCCATATTAAAGACAGCTCTGCCACTAATGATTAGAAATCAAATGAACATTTAAAAAACTATGAATTTTGAACCAGATTCTACTAGTATATGGCCACTTAAAACCAGCTCCATAAATACATGTTTCAAGAAGTTTGGAGTGGAGGAACACAAGTGGTCAGAGCCCAGAGCCCTAACGTCTCTATTACTAAACACCTTTTGGGATGAATTGTAATGCTGATTTAGGCCCCTTTCACACGAGGCGGACTCCGTTTCTACGGAGCCCACCTCGGTCCGCCGGCTCAGCGGGAGATCAGTCCGTTGATCTCCGCTGAGCCGGCGGATGACAGGTCCCTCTCTGCTCACGGAGCGGGGAGGGGCTTGTCAGGCGCCGCTGCCGCCTATGGAGGGATTGGATGAAAACGGACAGTATGTCCGTTTTCATCAGATCTCATCCGATCCACCAGCGATGGACCTGGACGTAGAGCCATCCGTCTGCTTTTAGCGGATCTGACCAGGTCGGATGTCAGCGGACATGTCTCCGCTGACATCCGACGCTCCATAGACTAACATGGAGCGCCCGTTAAGGTCCGCCGTCAAAACTGACAGGCGGACCTGAACGGTCCGATCGTGTGAAAGGGGCCTAAGATCCAGGTTTTCTCATCCAACATCAGATCCTGAACTCACAAATGCTCTTTTGAATGGGACCAAATTCCTATAGACCAGGGGTTCTCAAACTACGCCCCGCCAGGGTGATTTACCCAGCCCGCCCCTTCCATAAAATCGCAGCACTCGCACTCCCCCTCCCCTCTGCTACCTTATTCACGCAAGACAGGAAACATGACAGGCCCCGGACAAAGTGCGGGACTTTTCATGTTAAAAAGCGGGTGATTGGTTTCTAGACAGCGGGGCAGTCCCAGCAATCAATCACCTGCCTTTAACATGAAAAGGCCCGCCCTTTGTCCAGACCAGTCATGTTTCCTGTCTTGCATGAATAAGGTAGCAGAGGGGAGGGGGAGTGCAAGTGCTGCGATCTTATGGAAGTGTGTAATATCGAAAGGGGTGGGGGGGTCTGTGATTTTAGGGCTCTGTGGTGGAGGGCTCTGTGACGGGAGGGGGGGGGCTGTGTGATGGAGAGTAATCTGTGATGGGGGGACTTTGTGATGGAGAGGAATCTGTGCTATGGGGTTCCATAATGAAGGGCTCTGTGGAGGGCTCTGTGATGAAGAGGAATCTGTGATCGTGGGGCTTTGTGATATTGGGGGGGGGGGGGGCTTGTGATGAAGAGGCATCTGTGATGGGGGCTCTGTGATGGGGGGATTTTGTGATGGAGAGGAATCTGTGATGGGCGGACTATGTGAGGATCTGTGATGGAGAGGAATCTGTGACGAGGGGAGCTCTGTGATGGGGGACTCTGTGATGGCGAGGAGTCTGGCCCCCCAACAGTCTGAGGGACAGTGAACTGGCCCCCTGTTTTAAAAAGTTTGAGGACCCCTGCTATAGACACTTCAAAATATGGTGAAAACACTTTCCAAAATAGCCTTTATAGCCACAAAAGAAAGGAGGAAGGTAGGGGGGTGGCAGCATGACTCCATATCAATGCCCATGGTTTTGGAGTGAGATGACCAGCAAGCTCATATAGGTGTGAAGTTGAGATGTCCACACCTTTGGAAATCTAGCATAGATCACATGCGATGTGGGGCAGGCAGTCAAAGATGTTGTTTCACGTTTATAATAGTGTGCATTGCTGTATCTATTGGATTGCCAGGAATGAAGATTGCAAAGTTACCTAGCAAGTTCTTAGACATTTTTTTATCAGGTGGGCCAGGCAGTCATCCTGACTAACCAATTATTGGGTATCCCCATAACCGGTACTCCAAGTTTGCGCAGCAACTCTGCTTTGACATCGTGGCATTTTCTACGTAATGGGACATTTAATTTCTTAAAGTGACAGTAAACAGGTTACTAAATAAGTGGAAGGTATGATGGCATTTACTGATAAATCCAGGAACAAATCGGGCTTCTGTATAGTCAAATTCCTGTACAGGGGACATATGGAAAAAAATCAACCACAATGTTCTTTCCTCTTGTAGCCTAAAAATAACAGATATGGAAACTTTTATATGTGAGTTAATAAATGTGATTTTTCATGGGAAGCTGCAGTGTTTCTTCAGAGTAGATACAGTATTCAGGGTTTTTATAGAAAAATTTACTTTTTTGTGATTATTAGTTTAGAAGATACTCCCTGTAGCAGGCCCAGACTGGGACAAAAAATATGCCCGGGCATTTTAGCATGAGCAGCATTTTTTATTTTTTAAACCAAATTACAAATGATGACAACTACCGGTTTCTCGATGTCTTTTAGTCCCCGGTCACACCGGTGCGACTTGTAATGCGTTTTGATAGTTTCAAATTGCATGACAAGTCACACCCTATTGTCCACAATGGAAGCTGTCAATTCGGTGCAACTCGGACTCCATCGGATGAAGTTGCCCAGATGTCTTCCAAGTCGCACTGACATGCAACTTTGACATGGCGTGGCTTCAAGTGAAGTCGCACAATTTCAAAGTGGGATTCAGTGTGACTAAAGACTTGGTTGTATTTAGCCTGCTTCAGTCACTGTAATTTATCAATCATTTGGAATTATGTAAATCTATCATAATAAATGAAAGAAAGAATGCAATATTTAAAGTGCTATATCTATTTAAACGATTCAAAACAATAACAAATAGCAAAATATATTAAATTTTTTGGCATATATTTTTATATATTTAAAATCACAGGACAAAATAACTGCACTCTACATCCATCGTGTATCCTAAGCATGTTGCATATCCAACGCAATGTGCGTACCCTGATACATCTTTTATATCTCCTCCTGCCTAGGTTACCAGTCTACTATCCATCTACTAAACGGCAGCATCCTCTACTGAGCGCCGGGAGAGGTGACACCCTGCAGTGGGAGGATTGCTCAAGCAGAGTAAATTCCTGCCCATGTCACAGTCCCACCCTGGAGGCCCGCACCAGACCCAAAATGGAAGTAGAAAACAGAATCTGGATACGCACATCGTGTAACAGATTCTGTTTTCTGCATTCCTCTGCCAGGTTTTCACAGCCGGGATCCTGTTTCTTGTTGAGGCTGAAGAGAGGATCCGGAGTCCTGCTCAGTCGGTGTCAGTCCCCTAGAGGCTCACATGGTTTTCGGGTGAGAGCCAGGTTCAGGATATATGCAATATAATCACATATTTTATGTTGCTGTTCTCACCCTCTGGAGCTCGCTCTCTGGCACCTTAGCCACCTCTTGTTAGGACGTGATGCGGCCCTGGCAAATGCCTGTGTGCCCTATTGCCACACCGGGCCTGCCCTTTAGTAACTAATGGTATTTGAGAAAGTACCGTATATACTCGAGTATAGGTCAATATAAGCCGAGGCCCCTAATTTACCACAAAAAACTGGGAAAACTTATTGACCCGAGTATAAGCCGAGGCTGAGAAATGCAGCAGCTACTGTAAGTGGAAAAGAGGGTCAACAATGCCCATCTGCAGCCGCATACCTCCCTGTGTCCTGTGCATACCTCCCTGTGTCCTGTACATACCTCCCTGTGTCCTGTGCATACCTCCCTGTGTCCTGTGCATACCTCCCTGTGTCCTGTGCATACCTCTCTGTGTCCTGTGTATGCCTCCCTGTGCCAATCTGCATCTTCTCTGTGTCCTGTGCATGCCTCCGTGTGGCGATTTGCAGGCTCCGTGTGCCGCTCTGTATCATCCATTGCACTGATCAGCATGTCATAAAAACATACGGCGGCCGTTCCACTGTTCAAAAGCCGCGCCTCCTCCTCGTCTGTGATAGGCAGAACACCCAATTTCCCAGCAGTCAGTGTTCAGCCTATCACGGACGTCCGCTCATCCTCATACCATGGACGAGGATGAAAGGATGTCCGTGACAGGCTGAACACTGACTGCTGGGAAATTGAGTGTTCTGCCTAATACAGACGAGGATGAGGCGTGGCTTTTGAACAGTGGAATGGCCGCTGTATCTTTTTATGACACGCTGGCCGCCGTCTGTCTGCATGACACGCTGATCATGTAGGCAGACGGCGGTGACTCGAGTATAAGCCGAGGGGGGCACTTTCAGCCTAAAAAAAAAGGGCTGAAAATCTCGGCTTATAATCGAGTATATACGGTATATGGCTTACATTTCAGGGGGTTAAAAAAAGTTCTCAGACTTTTCTTGAGCCCTCCTGCACAGAAAAGAAAACCACAAAGCTGTTCTGACCAGTCCACTGTCGCGGGAACTTCCTATTTACTTCCATGGTGGGAGGTCTTCACTTCTGCACTGCTCAGTGTAGTAATACATTGACACCAGACTGTGTGATGACACTGCCCAAGGGGGCGGATCCATGACAGCCTGGGCTCAGAAAAAGTGTGCTAAATTACACTTGCTGTCATTTGCTCTGGTTATGCTTTTTTTTTTTTGCCTCAGTTTTTGAATTCTGACAGACTTATGCTAAAGCTGAACTATAGATGCTAACGCTTCAAGTATATTATCTTTAATAGCCACAAAGGATATAAATCCACTTTGTGTGCACCAAATGCCTTTGCAAACCTGCATATAGATGTCTTAGTGTGAAAAAGCAATGAGAACTATATTTTAAAAATTATTTTATTGAAAAATTTTACAATTGAACATTTACAAAGTATGCACTTTGTAAAGTGTACACAACGGTCCCAGACATTTCTCTATTCTTCATAACATCCCTGGAAGTTGTGAGATGGCATTCAGAGCCTGTATAGTGGCTCTGTGGACATTATCCCCGCTACCAAAATGCTGTCTTTCAAACCCTTCAAATCCTGAGTCTCGATTTCATGAACAATTCAATGACTTGGTAATTCCAGCTTCCTCTTATTTCTGATAGTGAGCCTTTGGTCACAGTAGAGAACAGACCTCACGGCATCCATATTCAATTCAGTTTTTGACGAAGAGGTGGTCCTGATCGTTGTTTGTCTTCAACATCTCCTCCTCCTTCCTTGAAGGCCTTGTGCCATGGGTACACTTGCGCAGATGATAACCTAGCTTCTCCATTCGCTTTCCTCACCATTTCCAACGTTTCTGATGCACTTTTACCCAATTTCACACAAAATTTTATTGTGTACCGCTGTTCTAAACTCGCTTGCATTCTTCTTAATATGAGGCACTTGAACAGGGTGTCACAAAAAAGAATGTCTCGACTCTGATAGGCCAGGAAAGCAACTGATCCGTGTTCTAACGTATACATGGAACCCAACCTCAAGTGACCTTTGCAGCTTCAGGGTACTAATGACGATTTTATATTAACACAAAAACAATAAAAATGAAATGCTTGTTGAGCCTTCAAGAAAAGAAAAGTTATAATCTATTTATGATCTCCAGGCACACCCTGAATATACCTGTGCTGTGCAGTCACATTATTTGATACTTCCATGTGTTGGCCATGTTTTGTTGGCATGCACAGTTCAGATAAGTGTACAGAACGGGTTGTTGTGTAGTAGAATATTGTAACGTTTTAGCCACTGACTGATTTAAAGTGAATGTAAATGATCACCTTGTAAAACAAACCATACAGTTTAACATAGAAATGAAAGGCAAACATTTTTGTATAAATATAAAAAATACATTATAAATACCTTTTCCCCCTTCTTTTTAAAAATGATCACATTCCCTCTGTTTTCAGCTTGTATCTAAGGATCGGCAACTTCTTGTTCTGGGTTACATAGGGAGTGCTAATGTGATGAAAACACATCTCCTCCAGCATAGTGATCTCTCTGTGAATGCCCCATCTGCTTTTGGCTATGTCAGATCTAATTAATGCACCCTGGGATTGAAAGATATGTAGTTTATTCACAGGAAGTGTTAGTTCTCACACAAGAGACAGAGGTCTTGCATTAACCTGTGCAGTGCCATGCTGCATGCCTCATGTTTGAATACAAACAGAATCTTCTGACCTCAGAATGTGAAGATTTACTCTACTATAGACTTGTATACAGGGCAACAAATTACACTATGAAATTACATTACCAATGCACCTCTTAAGCCTCGTACACACGATCGGATTATTGGCCAACGTTGGCCCAAACTTGTCTTGCATAAACACGGGCGCACAATTGTTGGCCAACAATTACGAACGTAGTGACGTATTACATTGTTTTTCAGCTCTTTAGCGCCACCCTTTGGGCTTCTTCTGCTAATATCGTGTTAGCAGAAGTTTGGTGAGTGTTGATCCGTGCTTTTCATTTTGTTCCTGAACGGCCGTTCGTCAACCAGACATGTTGCGGAATCGGAGGAGATAATGTGTTATTTATTATTGGCCTTGGAGTTATTGCTTTGACATTATTTTTTGGTTGAATAATGATTTGATTTGGTATATTTTCTATATTTTTGGATGCATAGAATGCACTTTTTGGTTAAGTTCTCTTGGCAGATAGCATGTCTAATTGTATTTGATTTGTTTTTTTAATGCACAATAAAAAAAATTGTGGAGAATAATACTTAGTATGTGTTTTACTTCAAATGACAGTTTGGGAGTAGGTAGTTACATTTAAAAAAATACAATGTAAAATTGACAAGGAACACCAACATAGTTGTGTCTTTGATCTTAAAAACTACAGGATGATGGTGTTGTGGTAACTTGCCCAAATAAAAAAAAAAAAAGCATAATAATAATATTCTTGATATCACTAGAAAAAAAAAGCCTTTGAAAATGTGTTTGTAATAACTCCATCAGTATCACCAGCAAAGCAGCTTCATTATTATCCCGTTAAAGAAGAAGAGAATGTGCGCTGCATTTCGAGATTTCATAATTTGCCACGTCAAGAATGTTAATTCTCCATTACGAACGCTAGTTTACAAGACCGACCGCTTCTGGCTCGTCCTTGCTTCCGAGCATGCGTGTTTGTACTTTGGACTTTTGTCCGACGGACTTGTGTACACACGCTCAGAAAATCCGACAACAGACATTTGTCCGCGTCAAATTTATAAACCTGCCATCCAACATTTGTCCACGGAAAGTTGGCCAACAATTGTCCGATGGAGCATACACACGATCGGATTTTCCGCCAACAGCCTGTCGTCACACATTTCCCCTCGGAAAATCCGATCGTGTGTATGTGGCATAAGGCTTCATGTACGCTGTTGCTCAGCTGCTGTAAATACCTTTTCTTCTGGCAGGAGAAAAACTGCCCCAAAAAATGTGCTAAACGCTGTGTTTTGCATACGCGGTTGGTGTTTATTCTAGCTATTAGAATGCATTAACATGGCAACACATCTAATGTTAACACGCACTTGTGCGGGTTTATGTGCGTTCAGGCTTTTTTTTTTTTTTTGCCCATACGCTCCTCTTCTGAACGAGATTGCAATGGATTTTTCCAGCCTGTAAACACATATGTGTGCTTGGACACATAAGCTAACATACAAGTGAGTTTACAGGCTGAAAAAATAAATGCCAAATGCTTGTCAAAGAGATGAGTTTTTTTATGCCCAGTGTTCCTGAGGCCTTATGCGGGTGAAAAGTACAGGGTGCAGGTTGAAAAAAGTTTATAATGCATTTAAGTTGTCTTGATTAAAGGTATCACTAAAACTGCAAACTTTTTGAAGTTATTGTAAGTGTTCTAACCTATAGAAGAAGACTCCCGTAACCTGTGAAGGTGACACAGGGAAAGCTAATAAAGATGTTTGTATAAAATGTAAGCAGACAAGCAATTAGCAGTACGGTAGTGTATATAAACATTGTTTGTTTATTTTTGCAGATTGATTTGGAACCTGAAGGCAAAGTGTTTATTGCCATCACCCTCGTAGGGAGCTTCACAGAAGGTAAGAGACTTTTGAATCCTTGCTTGTCCAACACTATAGTTGTCACCTGTGTCTGATATCCTGGGAAGGTCCAAGGTTTTGGAGATTTGTTCCTGGAACCAAATAGGCCTCACAACCCCAGTTCCAAAAAAAGTTGCGACGTTGTGTAAAATCTACATAAAAACAGAATGCAATCACTTGCAAATCTCATAAACTCATAATTTATTCACAATAGAAAACATATCAAATGTTTAACCCTTCCGCTGCCAAGTCCTTGTTGTGACCCGGAAAGCGACGTCTGTGACGTCACTTCCGGGTCAAGCTCCCGGTGTTCCCGTCTAGCTTAGCCAGGAAAAGATGTTTTGCAATGCGGGCCGCATGTCTCAAAAAAGGGAACCTGGCACCTAAAAATCATCACATAGGGGACTTTTCGTCCCCTATGTAATGAAAAATAAAAAGTTACACCTAAGCACATAAACCCCCATCCCCAAAAAATTATTTTTGAGGCCCCCCACCCCCACATATAGGCACATATGAACGTAAACACGTTGCATATTACCTCGCGTGTAGAGCAATAATTCTAATGTAAGACCTCATCCGTAACACTAAACTGATTCCTATATGGGGCTTTCGAAGCATCCCCTATAGAAATTATAGAGTGCTGAAGTTTGTCGCCATTTCACGGGCGCACACAAATTTAAGGTTCGACATGTTGGGTATCTGTTTACTCGGCGCAACCTCGTCTTTTATATTTTACCAAAAATCTGGGTAGTGTATTGCATTTGTTTGCCCTAAAATTCACTTTTGTGTGTTTTATTTTTACTGAAATTTTGCATTCACTAGACCTTTGTGGTAATAACATGTGTTCCATGTTTGGAATTACCACAATTTTATTTTCTAGGGTGTCTGCTTGCAGAAAATATATAATGTTTGGGGGATTTGTGTAATCTTCAGGCCATTGTGGCAGCAACATGTCTCAAAAAAGTTGGGACAGAGCTATGTTTACCACGGTGTAGCATCCCTTCTTATTTCAACAACATTCTGTAAATGTCTGGGAACTGAGACCAGTTGCTGGAGTTTTGGGAGAGGAAAGTTGTCCCATTCTTGCCTGATATAGAATTTCAACTGCTCAACAGTCCTAAATCACCTTTTGTAGTATTTTTTTGTTTCAAGATGTGCCAAATATTATCCATTGGTAAAAGGTTTGGACTGCAGGCAGGCCAGTTAAGCATCCGGACTCTATTACTACAAAGGCATGATGTTGTCATAGATGCAGTATGCAGTTTAGCATTGTCCTGCTGAAATATGCAAGGCCTTCATGGAAAAATACATCATCTGGATAGGAGCATATGCTGCACTAAAACCTGGATATATGTTTCAGCATTGATGGTGCCTAAACATCATTGTTCAGGTTTTATAATGTGTAGGCATCTACTTTCTGGGCTGAGATTCTGGTTAGGAGGTATACACAAATGTCTGGCACAGATCAGCCCTTACTGCAGACTTATGCCTTATGACTTGCAATGTTGATGCCTGATCAGTAGGGGAAGATTGAAAATGCTTCCTCTTGCCTGCAGCAGACTGATGACATCATCTTAGCCTAGGCAAAGTCACTTGGCTGGAGCCTATCTTTTTTTTTTTTTATCATGAAAAAAAGAAAGATGTAATGAAAAAAACTACACTGTTATTGTATATTGTGATGGGAGCACATCAATGGGAACTTACTGAAAATTCATTAACATTGCGAGGTAGGTGCAGCTCTCAGTTGATCTAAGACTGTCCTTTTCACAGTTTTACTACTTATTCCAATCCCTTGTTTTATTTGAGCTTTGCATGCTTGTTCTAACTAAACAAGGAAAAATAAAAATAAGAAACCGGTGTTTTAATTTGCTTTTAATTTTCCCTAAAGCTAATGTTCCCATGAAAACTGTCACCAGGATAGGTAGGCAGGGGAAATCTTCCAAACAGACCATAGTCCACAATAAAAAGTAAAAAAAAAAGTTGTAAACCACCTCTGTTTAAAAACTAAATTATTTTTATTGGACTTTCAATTTAAGTCCAAGCTTTTTGTAAGATACACATATAGAGTGTGCTTATGAAGATGATTTAACAAAAGACATTTAATATTTATAAAAACGAGTGCGAATCACCACATAATACCACGTAAATACTAGATCAGATGGCAGGGGTGGGGTGCGGTTGTCAGATAGGTTATTGTCTAAGTAGAATGAAGAACCATGCAGATTTCTCACTTGTAAACTATAATAGCTGCTATGATGATGTTTGACATTGTAAAACAATAAGTAAGGTCTTGTCTTTCTTGCTGCGGGTTATGTGCCCTGTGCAAAACTGAGAAAGCAGCACAAGCTGTGGTGTAGGGCAGTATAGCAACTGGGGAAGGGGGTAGAAATGATGCAGCTCCAAAAGGCATGGGAAAAACCAAATAAAACGGTCTGGTGTTGTTTTATAACATAATTCTTATTAGCCATATTGACTGTTACATATGCCATCATATTAGGCCGTCAGATACTTGTAAATGTCAATTCCAGATGGCTTGACCTTGAATATATTTTACCACCTGTGGTAATGGCCAAAGCCACGTATGTTCACAGGTCATTGAAATTGATTGCATGAGAGCCACATCTATGAGTGTATGAGCTCACATACAATTGCTTCTTCCATCTCAGCTGGTGAGTATCTTTTGGCCTTATGAATAAGTGATGGCCTACACATGGACTAATTATCTGCAAAAATATTCTAGGTGTATGACACCTGTTCGGTTTCCATTAC
Organism: Lithobates clamitans; assembly: GCA_037952925.1. NCBI lineage: Eukaryota > Metazoa > Chordata > Amphibia > Anura > Ranidae > Lithobates > Lithobates clamitans. Next base: position 322,841 of record JBBGZY010002558.1, on the reverse strand, counting down.
ATTATTTAATGGATCGCAATTTGAGTGTTTGGTTAAAGCGGAGTTCTACCCAAGAGGGGAAGCCCTGATTTGCCTCCTCCCCCCCTCCGCTGCCACATTTGGAACCTTTCGGGCGGGGAGCGGGTACTTGGTTTTGATCATCGCCAGGCTATTCACAAAGAGCAGCACGGTTCGTGCATGCGCAGTAGGGAGCTGACTGCGAAGCCTCAAGGCTTCACTGCCGGTTTCCCGTAGCCAAGGTAACGGCGGCAGCACCCGAGAGCCGATTAAAAAATCTGCTCAGGTGAGGACAGCGCATGATTTGTAGACAGGTAGGTGTCCTAATAGTGTCCTAATAATTGTCTGAAGGAGCTTGGAGCTCCGCTTTAATTTTATTGCAATCTTTGAAAGTTTACAACTGTTGGTTTGTATCATTTATTTATTGTATAAAATATTAAACCTTCAGACATGGATGTTTCTCCCTGGGTGCTGCGTACTTTACCTGTGCAATCTGTGAATCATTCGCTTGATTTTGTATTCAAGCAACCGATCCGCAATTTGCTCAGCTAAAGCCTGCACCAACCAGGGAGTATGCACGTCAAAAGGAATGTTGGAGATATGTTCTTTCCTATAGTGCTAAGGAACAAAATTATGGCACCACAAGCAAATAGGTGTGAGAGGAGGATCAGGAGGAGGGGGGATTGATTGATTGTTCAAACAAAAAATGAAGGTGGGCTCAAGATGGCTGCTGCAGCTTTAAAGAGTTATGTTGTAGACATGCAAGGAAATTGAGAGGAGTCAATTTCAGCACAGGAGAGGATTTGCTAAAAGTGTGTAGAAAATAGTAAGGCTGGAGTTCAACTTTAAGGCTGGGTTCACACTTCTCCGCATCCAATTCGCATGACAGGAGAGTGTGACCGGCTCTCAATGGAGCCATTTCACACAGCTTCGGGGCTGCAGCAGTTCGCATTTATAAAGGGTTTTGTGTGTGTCTTTGGCTCTGAATCAGGTTTTGAATCTAGGCAGAAGTTCATACCTGATTCGCACCTGAATCGTGAACAGGGACGCACTGGGCCCCCTGCTGTGCCTCAGAACTTCACCCTAAATGGAAAGTTCCGATTCTTAAAATTCAAAAATGGAACTTCTGCTTTAAGTGTTGGTGACCCCCTGACATGCCATATTTGGCATGTCATTTTTTTTGGGTGGGGGGGAGCGGGTACCCTGTTTTTACAGCCACCCAGCTCCCACTTCCTCCCTTGGCGGAAGGAAGATCACCTCTTCCCCCTCCCTCTCTGCAATTTTCTGGGATACGTCACAGGTCCCAGAAGATTGCCCGGCCAATCACAGCGTACAGCGTGGCTCGTGCGTGTGCAGGGCACCCGGTTGTGAAGCCACAGCCGGGCGCCCACAGTTAGAATGCCGAGAATGGGGAGAGGAGCGAGGCTTCATGTGTGTCTGATTATTAAAATTCAACAGCTACACTCTTTGTCGCTGCTGACTTTTAAGTGGGCGGAACTCCGCTTTAACAACCCCCTCCCTCCCGCTGTACCAATGTGAGGTTTGGCAGGTACCCGCTCCCACTTCTGCTGAAATCGCCTAGGCAAATTCATCTGAAGTTTTCTTCTCTTCCCTCCATGCCCGGAAGCTCTTTGGACATGTCACAGGTCCCAAAAGACTGTGAGACTTTTCACAAAGCGCAGCGAGACTTGTGCATGTGCAATGGAAAGCCAGCTGTAAAGCCTCAAGGAGTCACAGCCCGCTTCCCACACTAAACATGCTGGTGCTAGGGACCCAAAGCCTGGCGAAGAACTGGCTCGGTTGAAGACAGCACTGTATCCATGCACAGGAATGTGTCCTGAATGATATTAAAAGTCAGCAGCTACAGTATTTGTAGCTGCTGACTTTTTAAATATTTTTTTTTTCTAGAGATGGAAGAACTTCCTAAATGGTTAAAAAAATATATTCTGTTGCAGGTATAAAGTGCAGATACCTAAAGGTGTGGATACCTGCAGTAGCCCCCTAAACCTTCCTGTCAGTGAATACACTTCCTATGGGCAAAGCTGTGACACTTCAGGTAGTGTCAGTGCTTGAAGCTAAGCTCTGGCCCCCACACATTTCTGTTGGACCACCACTCTGGTGGGCAGCTTCATTGGCCAACAAGAATGTGGATGAAACAGAGGGTAAGCTTTGGCAGCAATACATTATGAAAAATGTGGGAACACATAGGTGATAGCAGCAGCTTACTCTATAAAAAATATTTGTTCAATTATCAGTAGGTGGCAGCGCGCAGCTATTCTGATTACTAAGCTTTGGCAGCAGCTTCACATGGAGAGCATTCACATAGTATGCAGCCTTAGTCCTCATGCCATTGCCCTTTTTTCACCTATGACATGGCCTGTCTTCTCTAGAGGCCTGGTCACAGTCACAACCTTGGTAAATCCTGTTTGTAGGCCTCTCTGATTATTTTAACACAACATTCAAAAAAAAATTGAGTACTGTCCATTATACTTTTTTTATTTGCACTAACATCCACATTTTCAGGACAAGCTTTCGGGGTGCAGGGCGTACACCTCAAAAGCTTGTCCTGAAAATGTGAATATTAGTGCAAAAAAAAAAAAGGATCCACAGACAGTACTTTTTTTTCTTCTTTTTTTTTTTGTTGGTGCAAGTGCACTAATACGGCTACAATCCGTACAATCCATAAGATGTCATGCTTTAAAATTGCACAGGCTCGTTGATTGGCGACAAACTACAATACTTAAAAATCTCCATAGGCAACATTTTTACAGGTTACCTGTTTTGAGTTCCAGAGGAGGTCTTGGGCTAGAATTATTGCTCTTGCTCTATCGCAGTGATACCTCACATGTATGATTTGAACACCGTTTACATATGCGGGTGCTACTTGCTTCTGCATGCGAGTTCGGAGGAATGGGGCGATTTAAATGTATTATTTTATTTTCTTTAATTATTTTACTTTTTTTTTTTTACACTGTTCCTTTTTGTTATTTTTTTTTATCACTTTTATTCCTATTACAAGGAATGTAAAGATCCCTAGTAATAGAAATAAGCATGACAGGTCCTCTTTATTGAGAGATCTGAGGTCGAAAGACCCCTAATCACTCATTTACCTTTTAAAAGCAAAAGAAAATGTATTTTTGACTTTAAGAAGGGAAAAAAATCCCTTTAAGCCCGAGAGGCAGAAGTGACGTCAGACATTGCTCCAGTCCCCCAAGGGCTGAGTGCGGGCAATCTTGCCCTCACTCGACTTCCTGCTCAGGCATCAGAAGGATCGGATCGACCGTGAAGCTGCGGGAGGGGACATCTCTCCCGCTGCCCCTAAAAATGATCTCTTGGCAAGTACGCTGCTAGGACAACTTTTATATGAAAGCTGACCGCCTAACTGAAAAAAAGATACCGGGGTTATGGTAGCTACCTGCTGCCATAATCCCGGCATTTAACGTTAAAATAATGACGTACGTTTACAATTAAGCGGTCGGCAAGGCACCTGTATAACAAAAACAAGTACAAATCCAGTTACTATGTGATGCAGCCTCATAAAGTAAATGAAAAACTTTCTTTACGCTCCCTGACTAAGCCAAAGCCACCTTCCTTTGGGTCTCACACGCTCCCCATCTCAGGCACTGCAGCTCACAGTGGGAGGAGTTCAATAATAGACACAATGCTGCCAATCCAGAAAGCAGTGGCAGGACTAGGTGTGGCCAGGCGCTAATTGACAAGCTACGGTTTTCTGAATAAATAGTGACAGTTCCAATAGCGAAATTTTTTACATCCCACTGTACAGTATACAGTGCAAGCAGGCACAGCCAACATGAGAGTGGCAACTCCGCTCTGAATTCAGGTGCAGTGTAGCATTGTTACCACACCTTCACAGGAAACTGCATTAGACTTCATTGGCAGGATCAACTGAAATTTTGTGGGACTTTGCATGGGGACTAAGAGAAAACCGTAAGGGAAGATGCACTTAATCAAGTGCTGCAACATATTTTTGGGGAATTCTGCTTCAATAATCGTACTGTGTTTATAAAATGCATGCAGCTGTGTAATAGGGAGGTATAATGTATTATGGTTCTATGCACTCTGTGTTCTTTATTATACAGCTCTCTAGCCACTTCCTGTGCTAAGCACTGACCACAGGTTCACAACGCCGCGTGCAGTGCCGATATTCTAACAGAGACTGTTTTCCTGTGGGTCGTATTTCACACTGATATAGAAAGCCGCATACAGCACATGCTATGATCAACCAACCACAACACATACACTACAGTTCATACACAGTCTGCAGACCGAAGAGGCGGACATTTTCTGGGTTGGATCAATATTTCTGGTTACTGTGCCTGAAAGTCGATGACATCAATGAGGTATAAGTGAAAAGGGTTTTGCATTGTGGCTAGCTGTATGTTTGTAAATTCCTAACCTTCTTTTTTTATAAAAGGCTTACAAAACAGCAAAGAGTTGAATTAAACCACGAGCCAAGTGCAAAACATGTACAGTATTTATTAAAAGAGGGGTTAGGGACTTTAAATGAAACCATGACCGGATGAGGTCATATGTTTGCATCCCCATACTAATCTAAAAGAAAGGAGCAACAAGAGTGGGACTTTATGCGTGATTGCAAAGAAATAAAATTGGCGAACAATTAGGAAAATTTATTTGGTTCATAAAAAATAAAACATGCATATAATAATAATATCAATCACAAATAGAAATATTGGCATTAATAGCAACAATTATACATGATAATATGAACACAACAATTTTCCATAGTGCACCAATAGATGTTAATATATGGCCATATAATATAGGGTATTGCCTACAAAACAAGCCTCCAAAACCTCAAAAAATATTAATTAGCATAACACTGATGAAAGACGCGACATTGATAGCTCCACGCGTTTCGTGGCTGGAGTGCCACTTGTCAGGAGCAAGCGCGTGTTTTATCTAGGATAAAGAATGGTCTAGTAAATGCAGACATGAAACAGAGGTGGGGTGAGAAGAGCCCCACACAAAGTACACGCTTACGCACTATGGTTCGTGTGATAGTGGCTGAAGGCCGTGCACCTCCGGCCACTCGGAAGCACCACCCCCCGGGAGCTGAGGTGGGTGGATCGGTGGGGGCAATCCACAAGGCGCAATCCAGGCCTGGAATGAACCCACGAGGCCTGAAGTGGGGAGTGAAAATAGAAAAATCAGAGTGTGACGATATCAGAGAAGTGAACAAATGATAGGTGAACAAAGTGAGAGTGAGGGTAACTGAGAAGAAGGAAAAAAATAGAGTAGAGTCATGTTGAGAATAAAAAGGAATTTGGACTGAAATACCTGAAAGCAAGTGCTGGGAAGAGAAGACCAAGTGCCACAGTGAAAGTGGAATGAAGAGAGAGAAGACAAATGAACCATGCGGGCATAAATAGTACCTGTTGTGAGAGGTGAACCAATGTGAAAAAAAGAAACAGTAACAGTCCCCAAAGAAGCGTGGCATCCGATGGAATGGGAGCCTCGAGAGCCAGCACAGCCGAGGCTACGCCTATATAGGCGCCACCACGGAGACTGCCCACCAACGTCACACCGCACACACATGGGAGGGGCGAACGGCATCGCCGAACGAGCGCCCGGCCAATCAACGGCAATGCCCCATCCCTGTAGTGTGCGAGATGGACACCATCCGATCGAGCGTGTCAGCGTCTAAAGGGCGCGCACGTCCGATGGGGAGTGCGTGACGGTGATGCGCAGTGGCGGCGGATCTGCCCCCCCAAGAGGGGAGGGGCCTACAGGCGCGTCACAGCTCCCGGACAAGAGGAAATCCGAAACAGCTGGTGGTGTTGCCCAGCCAATTGAGCCACTACAAATACAGACAAACCATGAACATGACTGATACCAAAATGAAACACAAAAAATTGTCCAAGATAAGATAAGTAATAATGAAAAAATTGAGCAATTCAATGAGGGGAGGCAAATAGGAAAGTTAGTACATCATGACGGATGTAATAAAATTATAGGGCAGAGCAAAATCACGCACTTCCATCCCTGTACAGTAAATATTAAAAGATGTACAGTATTTGGTCTACACTTCAGGCCCTCCATGGGCCAAGATGCACTGCCTTGAAAAAGTATTCACACCCCCTGAAATTTTCCACATTTTGTGATGTTACAACCAAAAACGTAAATATATGTTATGTGATAGACCAACACAGTGGCACATAATTGTGAAGCGGAAGGAAAATGATAAATGATTTTCATTTTTTTTTTTACAAATAAATGTGAAAAGTGTGGCGTACATTTGTATTCAGCCCCCCTGAATCAATACTTTTGTAGAACCGACTTTCACTGCAATTACAGCTGAAAGTCTTTTGGGGATGTCTCTACCAGCTTTGCACATCTAGAGAGTGACATATTTGCCCATTCTTCTTTACAAAACAGCTCAAGCTCTGTCAAATTAGATGGAGAGCGTTTTTGAACAGCAATTTTCAAATCTTGCCACAGATTCTCAATTGGATTTAGGTCTGGTATTTGACTTGGCCATTCTAACACATGAATATGCTTTGATATGCTTTGATCGAAACCATTCCATTGTAGCTCTGGCTGTATGTTTAGGGTCGTTGTCCTGCTGGAAGGTGAATCTCTGCTCCAGTCTCAAGTCTTTTGCAGACCCTAACAGGTTTTCTTCTAAGATTGCCCTGTATTTGGCTCCATCCATATTCCCATCAACTCTCACCAGCTTCCCTGTCCCTGCTGAAGAAAAGCATCCATACAACATGATGCTGCCACCACCATGTTTCACGGTCGGGATGTTGTGTTCAGTGTTTTCAGACACACACAGTGTTTTGTTTTTAGGCGAAAAAGTAAAATTTTGGTCTCATCTGACCAGCGCACCTTCTTCTACATGTTTGCTGTGTCCCCCACATGGCTTCTTGCAAACTGCAAATGGGACTTCTTATGGCTTTCTTTCAACAATGGCTTTCTTCTTGTCACTCTTCCATAAAGGCCAGATTTGTGGAATGCAGGACTAATAGTGGTCCTGTAGGCAGATTCTCCCACCTGAGCTGTGGATCTCTGCAGCTCCTCCAGTTACCATGGGCCTCTGGGCTGCTTCTCTGATTAATGCTCTCCTTGCCCAGCCTGTCAGTTTAGGTGGACAGCCAAGTCTAGGTAGGTTTGCAGTTGTGCCATACTCTTTCCATTTTCAGATGATGGATTGAACAGTGCTCTGAGAGGTTCAAAGCTTGGGGTATATTTTTATAACCTAACCCTGCTTTAAACTTCTACACAACTTTATCCCTGACCTGTCTGGTGTGTTCCTTAGCCTTTATGGGACTGTTTGTTCACTAAGGTTCTCTAACAAACCTCTGAGGGCTCCACAGAACAGCTGTGTATATACTGCAAATAAATTACACACAGGTGGACTCTATTTACTAAATAGGTGACTTCTGGAGGCAATTGGTTCCACTAGATATAAGTTAGGGGTATCAGAGTAAAGGGGGCTGAATACCAATGCCACACTTTTTTGTAAATTTGAAACCCATTTATCATTTTGCTTCCACTTCACAATTATGTGCCACTTTGTGTTCACCTATCGCATAAAATTCCAACAAAATACATATACGTTTTTGGTTGTAACTTGAGAAAATGTGGAAAATTTCAAGGGGTGGGAATACATCTTCAAGGCACTGTACTTGTACACCTAATGCCAGGTACACACGACCGGACTTTTCGGCATCAAAGGTCCGACGGAACAAATCCGTCGGACAATTCATTCGTGTGTGTGGGCTTCATCGGACCTTTTCTGTCAAAATTTGACAGACCTTAGAAATAGAACATGTTTCAAATCTTTCTGACGGACTCAATTCCTATCGAACAAACTGTTTGTATGCTAGTCTGACGGACCAAAAACGACTCAAGGGTAGCTATTGGCTACTGGCTATTGAACTTCCTTTTCTAGTTCGGTTGTACGTCATCATGTTCGAAACGATCGGACTTTGGTGTGATCATGTGTAGGCAAGTCCGTTTCCTTGGAACTGCGTCGGAACTTTGTCAAAAAGTCCTTCGGAGTTCAGTCCGACGAGAAGTCCGCTCGTGTGTACGCGGCATAATTGGTAACAGTGAATTAAAATCAGTTTGTTTATACAGTATATAAAGAAATATAAACTTGTAATCACAATTACAAAATAGCTAAAATGGGTCTATTTATATATAAAAAGAAATTCTCAGCCATTTGTCTGTGCAAATTGGGCAAAGACTAATGTCCTTTAGGCTATTTTTAATTATGAACAAATGATTTTCTTCTTTTTTTTCTTTTTATGGTTCCTAGAATGAGCTGAGGAGCATAATAAAAATACACATCTTTGAGGGAATTGGCAAATGTAACCATGATTACATATGGTTGTACATTATGGTCATCTTTTAGCTATTGATCAAAATCAACTTCCCTGAGTGTGGCATATCAAATGGGTTGGTGACTATACATTGACTATTTCTAACAGAAGAGATCGATTGGGAAAGAAATCAATCATTTATTGAAGTGTCTATGGGCAGCATAAAACAGATATGCGAGTGGTCTTCAACCCAAATTGTCATGCACTACACTGCAAGCTGTGATGAAAGAATAAGAAGTGACTGAGAGTAGTAATAAAAGTATGCTTGTATTAGATATAAATATTGAATATAAGGTATAAATATTAAAACACGTGTCAGGCTCTTAGTGCTGTCTATTTGTTTGTTTATTTAGTGTTATCACAGAGAGTGAAAAGAAAACCCAAATTTTGGGTTGTCACTAGAACAGGAACGGAGGGGAAAGTATCTAGTGGGGACACTTGTACTGGTAACAACCAAAGATTCCCTTGCTTTGCAGGGATTTTCTCCCATTTCCTGTTTTGGCCGTGGAGCAAGAAGTGAAGGGAAATCACCCCAATGGGACAGAAATTGCAAAAAAAAAAAGTTTTTTGCAATTTCTCCCTCACGCTATCCAAAATGGAAAAAAAAATAGTTTTAACTTTAGTTCCACTTTAACCCTTTGCAGGATGGGGAAGTTGGATTTGGGGAAGGGGGTGGGAGCACAGCAGGGGTGTTTTATGTACAGTTCCCAGATTTCAGCTTAGACACATTAGAACTTATGAGATTTAGTGATTGGTTTAGCTGTACTTGAATAAATATACTTAATATAGCATTAGTCCTATAAATGTAAAATAGGTGCCTAAAAGAAAAGGAAATATCCCCCGTGGGGTTTTAAAGCAGCAAAAAATTATGAAATAGTAGGTTGTTACTTGAAAAAGTTTTTATTAATGGAACTTAACCATAATGGTTAAAATAGGAGCTGTGCTACAGGAGATAACACAATTGAGGCTGGCACAAGTATTATACAATGGTCAAGCGCTGAAGTAGGGTGATAATCCTGACGCGTTTCGACCCCGTTGGGTCATCTTCAGAGGATTAAGGCGCAATCACATTTTGTTTGAGCAGTTTCTCCTGAGCTTGTAGTTCACCGACGTCTCCCCCACCGGGTCCCGACAAGAGTCCCCGGCCGTCCACCACGTCAACAGGGGAAAAGGGGGGTTAATCGTCCATGCGTGTCTTGCAAGGAGTCACACGAAGCGGATACCTCCCAAAACTGGGGAGGAGCGTGGGGGCATGCGAGCGAGACCTGCAGCCAAAGCATCAAACGACAGACAACTGTACCATCAGTGCGTTCGGTTTAGCACGGATAGAGATATATGTATCAAGTGTCATTTTTGGAAAAAAAAAAAAAAAGAGAGATAACTCTGTAATTTATTTAATTAAATATTTGTTGGATGTTGTCTGTGCTTATTGGGGTCAGCAATGTATGAATATTCCCATGGTGATGATGGTAACAAAAGGGGGGAAGGGGAAGGGGTTAACAAGGGTAAGTAGGACTGCATATAGATATCAGTATGTCAGAATATGTAATGTAATAGGTAAATGGTGGTATCTATGTGTTGGCCGTGAAACAAGTGACGAAGTGGGGTAAGAATATAGGAATGTAAAGAGAAAAGCGACTGTGAGGAGAACATGGGAGGAAAAAAGGGGACGGGCAGAAGGGTAGGGGAAGAGAAAAAAAAAAAAAAAAAAAAAAAAAAAAAAAAAAACAAGGGAAAGGTAGGGGATGGGAAAGAAAGGACGGGAAGGAGGGGGGGAGGAAAAAGGGGCGTGGGTAGGGTGTGTGGAAGGGAGAACATGGGGGTGGAGGGGTGGGAAGGTGCAGTGAAGGGGCCAAATGAAACAATCAAAAAGCAGTGAAAGCAAAAACATAGACAAAAAACATAATACAACCGTGTATGTGTGAGAGATGGGTGTGTGTGATAGTGTGCTGAAAAGTGCCTGGGTGCTAGGAAAAGAGTCATGAGGTGTCAAGATGGGAAGAAAATGGGACAGCGGTGAGACAGAATCACACAAGGTGAGGTGCCATAAAGGTGAACATATATTTAGGGTGGGTAAAATCGGATATGAATTGTACAAGATAGTATAACTAATCACAGTGGGAAGAAATGACGTGACAGAGACCCACAATACAGGGTATGTCAGGTCCAACTCATCAATATGTTCAGATACTGATGATTACCTGTCTCCAGAGTATAAGTCAGTTGATCAGTCTGATGAAACAATAGGAACTAAAGGCAGATCCCCCAATCTGCCTGGTCATTATAAATAAAGTGCTGGCCGCTGATTGGATGCCTAATTAGGCTGCAGGTGCACGCAGGCCGCCCCCACCCCTCCTCCTCCAGCAGGGATTAACCCTCCACATGTGGCTCCCCCGGCGTTCAGGAAGATGAATATCCCGGCCCAGCCGTCACATCCGCCGTAATAGCGCGATGTCGCGACGTCGCACGCACGCAGCATCGCGTGCCCACAACGCCACGGCATCCGGATGTGATCCGGAACGCCGCTGGCAGGAAGTAATACACCCGAGGGTGCAGAAAGGAGGCACGGACCCTTTAATTGTGCCCCCCCTCTTTTCCTGCCAGGAAGAGACGCAACGACGAAGCCCCCATCCCCAGGACGGGTCCACGGCCCATGGGACCCACATCGGGCTCCGGAAGGGAGAGAAGCAGGGGAACAACACAATGCAGACAATATGTAGCAGAATAGAAACCTATAAATTGCATTCTAGTGTACAAGGATCTAGAAGGCTGTGGGTGGTTGGAATGCATTCAGGGCAGCCATGGGCTACCTCCATTGGATTTAACAAAGAACGTACATGTGATGCTACAGATGGTAGGGGTTGTCCTTACAGCAGAATGAAGATGCTAGCCAATGTATTGTAAACATATTGGGTGCGCCTGAGGGGGCACACTAAGTGTCCAGTATTAGGATAGATTAGTAAAAACAGGGGAGAGTAACAGATAATTTTATCCGATCTCGCCTGTTATAAAATTAACGTGTAAATTACATAGGGGTAGTCCAATCATCACCTATACATATACATTGGCTCATCCTGTAAACAATGTAACACAATACTTATTCAGTAGAAACAGTCACAATAAAAGTATTACAAGAATGCACAATTCAACCAGAATCATCCCACAGCTCATATCTTAACTCGAGTGTCAAAAAGTGGGGGGAGGGGGGTGTTTAACCACCCAATATTCAAGAAAAGAAGAAAGACACATACTGAGAAGATATAAAGTGCTGCACACCCCGATTAATGTCAAAAAGAAAAGGAAATATCCCCCGTGGGGTTTTAAAGCAGCAAAAAATTATGAAATAGTAGGTTGTTACTTGAAAAAGTTTTTATTAATGGAACTTAACCATAATGGTTAAAATAGGAGCTGTGCTACAGGAGATAACACAATTGAGGCTGGCACAAGTATTATACAATGGTCAAGCGCTGAAGTAGGGTGATAATCCTGACGCGTTTCGACCCCGTTGGGTCATCTTCAGAGGATTAAGGCGCAATCACATTTTGTTTGAGCAGTTTCTCCTGAGCTTGTAGTTCACCGACGTCTCCCCCACCGGGTCCCGACAAGAGTCCCCGGCCGTCCACCACGTCAACAGGGGAAAAGGGGGGTTAATCGTCCATGCGTGTCTTGCAAGGAGTCACACGAAGCGGATACCTCCCAAAACTGGGGAGGAGCGTGGGGGCATGCGAGCGAGACCTGCAGCCAAAGCATCAAACGACAGACAACTGTACCATCAGTGCGTTCGGTTTAGCACGGATAGAGATATATGTATCAAGTGTCATTTTTGGAAAAAAAAAAAAAAAGAGAGATAACTCTGTAATTTATTTAATTAAATATTTGTTGGATGTTGTCTGTGCTTATTGGGGTCAGCAATGTATGAATATTCCCATGGTGATGATGGTAACAAAAGGGGGGAAGGGGAAGGGGTTAACAAGGGTAAGTAGGACTGCATATAGATATCAGTATGTCAGAATATGTAATGTAATAGGTAAATGGTGGTATCTATGTGTTGGCCGTGAAACAAGTGACGAAGTGGGGTAAGAATATAGGAATGTAAAGAGAAAAGCGACTGTGAGGAGAACATGGGAGGAAAAAAGGGGACGGGCAGAAGGGTAGGGGAAGAGAAAAAAAAAAAAAAAAAAAAAAAAACAAGGGAAAGGTAGGGGATGGGAAAGAAAGGACGGGAAGGAGGGGGGGAGGAAAAAGGGGCGTGGGTAGGGTGTGTGGAAGGGAGAACATGGGGGTGGAGGGGTGGGAAGGTGCAGTGAAGGGGCCAAATGAAACAATCAAAAAGCAGTGAAAGCAAAAACATAGACAAAAAACATAATACAACCGTGTATGTGTGAGAGATGGGTGTGTGTGATAGTGTGCTGAAAAGTGCCTGGGTGCTAGGAAAAGAGTCATGAGGTGTCAAGATGGGAAGAAAATGGGACAGCGGTGAGACAGAATCACACAAGGTGAGGTGCCATAAAGGTGAACATATATTTAGGGTGGGTAAAATCGGATATGAATTGTACAAGATAGTATAACTAATCACAGTGGGAAGAAATGACGTGACAGAGACCCACAATACAGGGTATGTCAGGTCCAACTCATCAATATGTTCAGATACTGATGATTACCTGTCTCCAGAGTATAAGTCAGTTGATCAGTCTGATGAAACAATAGGAACTAAAGGCAGATCCCCCAATCTGCCTGGTCATTATAAATAAAGTGCTGGCCGCTGATTGGATGCCTAATTAGGCTGCAGGTGCACGCAGGCCGCCCCCACCCCTCCTCCTCCAGCAGGGATTAACCCTCCACATGTGGCTCCCCCGGCGTTCAGGAAGATGAATATCCCGGCCCAGCCGTCACATCCGCCGTAATAGCGCGATGTCGCGACGTCGCACGCACGCAGCATCGCGTGCCCACAACGCCACGGCATCCGGATGTGATCCGGAACGCCGCTGGCAGGAAGTAATACACCCGAGGGTGCAGAAAGGAGGCACGGACCCTTTAATTGTGCCCCCCCTCTTTTCCTGCCAGGAAGAGACGCAACGACGAAGCCCCCATCCCCAGGACGGGTCCACGGCCCATGGGACCCACATCGGGCTCCGGAAGGGAGAGAAGCAGGGGAACAACACAATGCAGACAATATGTAGCAGAATAGAAACCTATAAATTGCATTCTAGTGTACAAGGATCTAGAAGGCTGTGGGTGGTTGGAATGCATTCAGGGCAGCCATGGGCTACCTCCATTGGATTTAACAAAGAACGTACATGTGATGCTACAGATGGTAGGGGTTGTCCTTACAGCAGAATGAAGATGCTAGCCAATGTATTGTAAACATATTGGGTGCGCCTGAGGGGGCACACTAAGTGTCCAGTATTAGGATAGATTAGTAAAAACAGGGGAGAGTAACAGATAATTTTATCCGATCTCGCCTGTTATAAAATTAACGTGTAAATTACATAGGGGTAGTCCAATCATCACCTATACATATACATTGGCTCATCCTGTAAACAATGTAACACAATACTTATTCAGTAGAAACAGTCACAATAAAAGTATTACAAGAATGCACAATTCAACCAGAATCATCCCACAGCTCATATCAAAACATAGACAAAAAACATAATACAACCGTGTATGTGTGAGAGATGGGTGTGTGTGATAGTGTGCTGAAAAGTGCCTGGGTGCTAGGAAAAGAGTCATGAGGTGTCAAGATGGGAAGAAAATGGGACAGCGGTGAGACAGAATCACACAAGGTGAGGTGCCATAAAGGTGAACATATATTTAGGGTGGGTAAAATCGGATATGAATTGTACAAGATAGTATAACTAATCACAGTGGGAAGAAATGACGTGACAGAGACCCACAATACAGGGTATGTCAGGTCCAACTCATCAATATGTTCAGATACTGATGATTACCTGTCTCCAGAGTATAAGTCAGTTGATCAGTCTGATGAAACAATAGGAACTAAAGGCAGATCCCCCAATCTGCCTGGTCATTATAAATAAAGTGCTGGCCGCTGATTGGATGCCTAATTAGGCTGCAGGTGCACGCAGGCCGCCCCCACCCCTCCTCCTCCAGCAGGGATTAATCCGTGCTAAACCGAACGCACTGATATACATATATCTCTATCCGTGCTAAACCGAACGCACTGATGGTACAGTTGTCTGTCGTTTGATGCTTTGGCTGCAGGTCTCGCTCGCATGCCCCCACGCTCCTCCCCAGTTTTGGGAGGTATCCGCTTCGTGTGACTCCTTGCAAGACACGCATGGACGATTAACCCCCCTTTTCCCCTGTTGACGTGGTGGACGGCCGGGGACTCTTGTCGGGACCCGGTGGGGGAGACGTCGGTGAACTACAAGCTCAGGAGAAACTGCTCAAACAAAATGTGATTGCGCCTTAATCCTCTGAAGATGACCCAACGGGGTCGAAACGCGTCAGGATTATCACCCTACTTCAGCGCTTGACCATTGTATAATACTTGTGCCAGCCTCAATTGTGTTATCTCCTGTAGCACAGCTCCTATTTTAACCATTATGGTTAAGTTCCATTAATAAAAACTTTTTCAAGTAACAACCTACTATTTCATAATTTTTTGCTGCTTTAAAACCCCACGGGGGATATTTCCTTTTCTTTTTGACATTAATCGGGGTGTGCAGCACTTTATATCTTCTCAGTATGTGTCTTTCTTCTTTTCTTGAATATTGGGTGGTTAAACACCCCCCTCCCCCCACTTTTTGACACTCGAGTTAAGATATGAGCTGTGGGATGATTCTGGTTGAATTGTGCATTCTTGTAATACTTTTATTGTGACTGTTTCTACTGAATAAGTATTGTGTTACATTGTTTACAGGATGAGCCAATGTATATGTATAGGTGATGATTGGACTACCCCTATGTAATTTACACGTTAATTTTATAACAGGCGAGATCGGATAAAATTATCTGTTACTCTCCCCTGTTTTTACTAATCTATCCTAATACTGGACACTTAGTGTGCCCCCTCAGGCGCACCCAATATGTTTACAATACATTGGCTAGCATCTTCATTCTGCTGTAAGGACAACCCCTACCATCTGTAGCATCACATGTACGTTCTTTGTTAAATCCAATGGAGGTAGCCCATGGCTGCCCTGAATGCATTCCAACCACCCACAGCCTTCTAGATCCTTGTACACTAGAATGCAATTTATAGGTTTCTATTCTGCTACATATTGTCTGCATTGTGTTGTTCCCCTGCTTCTCTCCCTTCCGGAGCCCGATGTGGGTCCCATGGGCCGTGGACCCGTCCTGGGGATGGGGGCTTCGTCGTTGCGTCTCTTCCTGGCAGGAAAAGAGGGGGGGCACAATTAAAGGGTCCGTGCCTCCTTTCTGCACCCTCGGGTGTATTACTTCCTGCCAGCGGCGTTCCGGATCACATCCGGATGCCGTGGCGTTGTGGGCACGCGATGCTGCGTGCGTGCGACGTCGCGACATCGCGCTATTACGGCGGATGTGACGGCTGGGCCGGGATATTCATCTTCCTGAACGCCGGGGGAGCCACATGTGGAGGGTTAATCCCTGCTGGAGGAGGAGGGGTGGGGGCGGCCTGCGTGCACCTGCAGCCTAATTAGGCATCCAATCAGCGGCCAGCACTTTATTTATAATGACCAGGCAGATTGGGGGATCTGCCTTTAGTTCCTATTGTTTCATCAGACTGATCAACTGACTTATACTCTGGAGACAGGTAATCATCAGTATCTGAACATATTGATGAGTTGGACCTGACATACCCTGTATTGTGGGTCTCTGTCACGTCATTTCTTCCCACTGTGATTAGTTATACTATCTTGTACAATTCATATCCGATTTTACCCACCCTAAATATATGTTCACCTTTATGGCACCTCACCTTGTGTGATTTCTGTCTCACCGCTGTCCCATTTTCTTCCCATCTTGACACCTCATGACTCTTTTCCTAGCACCCAGGCACTTTTCAGCACACTATCACACACACCCATCTCTCACACATACACGGTTGTATTATGTTTTTTGTCTATGTTTTTGCTTTCACTGCTTTTTGATTGTTTCATTTGGCCCCTTCACTGCACCTTCCCACCCCTCCACCCCCATGTTCTCCCTTCCACACACCCTACCCACGCCCCTTTTTCCTCCCCCCCTCCTTCCCGTCCTTTCTTTCCCATCCCCTACCTTTCCCTTGTTTTTTTTTTTTTTTTTTTTTTTTTTTTTTTTCTCTTCCCCTACCCTTCTGCCCGTCCCCTTTTTTCCTCCCATGTTCTCCTCACAGTCGCTTTTCTCTTTACATTCCTATATTCTTACCCCACTTCGTCACTTGTTTCACGGCCAACACATAGATACCACCATTTACCTATTACATTACATATTCTGACATACTGATATCTATATGCAGTCCTACTTACCCTTGTTAACCCCTTCCCCTTCCCCCCTTTTGTTACCATCATCACCATGGGAATATTCATACATTGCTGACCCCAATAAGCACAGACAACATCCAACAAATATTTAATTAAATAAATTACAGAGTTATCTCTCTTTTTTTTTTTTTTTCCAAAAATGACACTTGATACATATATCTCTATCCGTGCTAAACCGAACGCACTGATGGTACAGTTGTCTGTCGTTTGATGCTTTGGCTGCAGGTCTCGCTCGCATGCCCCCACGCTCCTCCCCAGTTTTGGGAGGTATCCGCTTCGTGTGACTCCTTGCAAGACACGCATGGACGATTAACCCCCCTTTTCCCCTGTTGACGTGGTGGACGGCCGGGGACTCTTGTCGGGACCCGGTGGGGGAGACGTCGGTGAACTACAAGCTCAGGAGAAACTGCTCAAACAAAATGTGATTGCGCCTTAATCCTCTGAAGATGACCCAACGGGGTCGAAACGCGTCAGGATTATCACCCTACTTCAGCGCTTGACCATTGTATAATACTTGTGCCAGCCTCAATTGTGTTATCTCCTGTAGCACAGCTCCTATTTTAACCATTATGGTTAAGTTCCATTAATAAAAACTTTTTCAAGTAACAACCTACTATTTCATAATTTTTTGCTGCTTTAAAACCCCACGGGGGATATTTCCTTTTCTTTTTGACATTAATCGGGGTGTGCAGCACTTTATATCTTCTCAGTATGTGTCTTTCTTCTTTTCTTGAATATTGGGTGGTTAAACACCCCCCTCCCCCCACTTTTTGACACTCGAGTTAAGATATGAGCTGTGGGATGATTCTGGTTGAATTGTGCATTCTTGTAATACTTTTATTGTGACTGTTTCTACTGAATAAGTATTGTGTTACATTGTTTACAGGATGAGCCAATGTATATGTATAGGTGATGATTGGACTACCCCTATGTAATTTACACGTTAATTTTATAACAGGCGAGATCGGATAAAATTATCTGTTACTCTCCCCTGTTTTTACTAATCTATCCTAATACTGGACACTTAGTGTGCCCCCTCAGGCGCACCCAATATGTTTACAATACATTGGCTAGCATCTTCATTCTGCTGTAAGGACAACCCCTACCATCTGTAGCATCACATGTACGTTCTTTGTTAAATCCAATGGAGGTAGCCCATGGCTGCCCTGAATGCATTCCAACCACCCACAGCCTTCTAGATCCTTGTACACTAGAATGCAATTTATAGGTTTCTATTCTGCTACATATTGTCTGCATTGTGTTGTTCCCCTGCTTCTCTCCCTTCCGGAGCCCGATGTGGGTCCCATGGGCCGTGGACCCGTCCTGGGGATGGGGGCTTCGTCGTTGCGTCTCTTCCTGGCAGGAAAAGAGGGGGGGCACAATTAAAGGGTCCGTGCCTCCTTTCTGCACCCTCGGGTGTATTACTTCCTGCCAGCGGCGTTCCGGATCACATCCGGATGCCGTGGCGTTGTGGGCACGCGATGCTGCGTGCGTGCGACGTCGCGACATCGCGCTATTACGGCGGATGTGACGGCTGGGCCGGGATATTCATCTTCCTGAACGCCGGGGGAGCCACATGTGGAGGGTTAATCCCTGCTGGAGGAGGAGGGGTGGGGGCGGCCTGCGTGCACCTGCAGCCTAATTAGGCATCCAATCAGCGGCCAGCACTTTATTTATAATGACCAGGCAGATTGGGGGATCTGCCTTTAGTTCCTATTGTTTCATCAGACTGATCAACTGACTTATACTCTGGAGACAGGTAATCATCAGTATCTGAACATATTGATGAGTTGGACCTGACATACCCTGTATTGTGGGTCTCTGTCACGTCATTTCTTCCCACTGTGATTAGTTATACTATCTTGTACAATTCATATCCGATTTTACCCACCCTAAATATATGTTCACCTTTATGGCACCTCACCTTGTGTGATTCTGTCTCACCGCTGTCCCATTTTCTTCCCATCTTGACACCTCATGACTCTTTTCCTAGCACCCAGGCACTTTTCAGCACACTATCACACACACCCATCTCTCACACATACACGGTTGTATTATGTTTTTTGTCTATGTTTTTGCTTTCACTGCTTTTTGATTGTTTCATTTGGCCCCTTCACTGCACCTTCCCACCCCTCCACCCCCATGTTCTCCCTTCCACACACCCTACCCACGCCCCTTTTTCCTCCCCCCCTCCTTCCCGTCCTTTCTTTCCCATCCCCTACCTTTCCCTTGTTTTTTTTTTTTTTTTTTTTTTTTTTTTTTTTTTTTTTCTCTTCCCCTACCCTTCTGCCCGTCCCCTTTTTTCCTCCCATGTTCTCCTCACAGTCGCTTTTCTCTTTACATTCCTATATTCTTACCCCACTTCGTCACTTGTTTCACGGCCAACACATAGATACCACCATTTACCTATTACATTACATATTCTGACATACTGATATCTATATGCAGTCCTACTTACCCTTGTTAACCCCTTCCCCTTCCCCCCTTTTGTTACCATCATCACCATGGGAATATTCATACATTGCTGACCCCAATAAGCACAGACAACATCCAACAAATATTTAATTAAATAAATTACAGAGTTATCTCTCTTTTTTTTTTTTTTTCCAAAAATGACACTTGATACATATATCTCTATCCGTGCTAAACCGAACGCACTGATGGTACAGTTGTCTGTCGTTTGATGCTTTGGCTGCAGGTCTCGCTCGCATGCCCCCACGCTCCTCCCCAGTTTTGGGAGGTATCCGCTTCGTGTGACTCCTTGCAAGACACGCATGGACGATTAACCCCCCTTTTCCCCTGTTGACGTGGTGGACGGCCGGGGACTCTTGTCGGGACCCGGTGGGGGAGACGTCGGTGAACTACAAGCTCAGGAGAAACTGCTCAAACAAAATGTGATTGCGCCTTAATCCTCTGAAGATGACCCAACGGGGTCGAAACGCGTCAGGATTATCACCCTACTTCAGCGCTTGACCATTGTATAATACTTGTGCCAGCCTCAATTGTGTTATCTCCTGTAGCACAGCTCCTATTTTAACCATTATGGTTAAGTTCCATTAATAAAAACTTTTTCAAGTAACAACCTACTATTTCATAATTTTTTGCTGCTTTAAAACCCCACGGGGGATATTTCCTTTTCTTTTTGACATTAATCGGGGTGTGCAGCACTTTATATCTTCTCAGTATGTGTCTTTCTTCTTTTTTTGTAAAATAGGTGCCTGTAGACAAGTATAATGTGACAAGTACAATGAATTGTGTCACCTGTAATTTTTAAATGTGACTCCTATTTTAGGAACAATGCGAGATGGGCGGCTGCTGAGACACTTTACGAGAAAACGTCAGAGAGCCATGAGGCGGAGGGTGCACCAGGTCAACGGACACAAGTTTATGGCAACCTATCTGCGACAGCCGACATACTGCTCCCACTGCAAAGATTTCATCTGGTGAGGCTCACCTATAAGGTTGCCTTTATGGTATAGTCAGTATATGCTGGGACAAACATGGTTTAGATAAAGGAGAAGCCTGTAATTACATTTATAATTGTACAGTGACTTCATGATTTTGCCTTTGTCAGCTGTTATAATATGTGTGCTGCCCAGCATGTGGGTGCAGAATTACTCATTAATATCAACGTGGCCCCTATGTCTGGAGCAGCATCAGGGTTGTCAGTTTTGCGGCATGTTTACATTGGGGACGGGGTTTGCCCTGAGCATTGACACTGACAGACTGCAAAGCTTGGCGGGGGTTCCAGTCTAGGCTTGCTTCCATGGCAGTCTGCAGTTGGACTTCCCTTTGCCCTCTAGCATGGGTCCATCCTCAAAGGTTCTCCCATATCAGTGCACAGCAAACAAACTCTATGCTAAGGCTGGTGTCCAATAGAACCTGTTCAGGCCTCCAGTGTCCATGCTCAGGGCAAACCTCTTCCCCAATGTAAGCATGTTGCAAAACGAACAAACAACCCTGATGCAGCTCCAGACACAGGGACCACATTGATATCCATGCGTAATTCTGCATGTACTGTAAGAAAAGGGAAAAAAATTGCCTAGCTGGAAACTCAAACCCGTCAATATTAAAATGTTATTTTTAGTTTTGGATAGAGTAGGCCAAACTAGGTTGTCAGTGTGGTTTGTGCTCCTGTTAGGGAGATTACCTCTACTTCCTGCCCTCTACTCATAACCAAGATGGACTTTCATGAGGTCCTTGAAGTCATTTCAAACTCTTTGGTAATATATTTTGGTTTTATATAAAGGCATCTACACTATTACATGACTTCTGAAGATGAATATGACACACTTAGTTAAAATAAACCATTTAAACATAATAATCATATTAAGGACATTATGAACTATGGATGAGTCAAGTGGAATTGTATAACAAATACTGGACCGACGTCTCCTATTCCTATTCATTTTTTTATATTACATTAGGTTAGAAAAAGTAGGTCTTCTCAGCTTTGCAAGGATTGGCGGGGTCCAGTCTAGGCTTACTTCCATGTCAAAACCCAGTCAAGTCAAGGCTGTAATAGTGTTAAATGCCTTACATGCAGTATTATGGCTTGATTTTAATGTGGTCCCTGTGTCTGGAGCCGCATCTGGGTTGTCTGTTAGTTCTACAGCAAGCTTACATTGGGGAGGGGGTTTGCCCTGAACTTTTATGCTGGAGGTCTGAATGGGTTCCATTGCACACCAGCCTTAGAAGTGAGCATTTTTGCTGTATGCAGAAATTTAAAACCTTTTTAGGGTGGACTAGAGGGAAAAGAGAAGTTTCACTGCAGACTGCTATGGAAGTGTCCGTAACCATGAATCTGACTGAGACAGAAGTACAGTTAAATCACACTTGTTTAATAGTAATAAAAAGGTAAACCGAGTAAACGTAGTCAAAACGTAGCCAGAGTTTAGGAACCGGAACAGATAGTCAGATAAGCCAAAATGTCAGGGAGCCAGAGATGAGCGTAGTAGAACAGCAAGCAGGATCTGGACCCAGATGGAATGTCAGCCAAGCAAGTCTTTAACAGGAACACAGGAGAGCGTCTCTATAGATGTGACCAAGGCGAAGGCAGAGATCATCTGGGCTGGACGGCTTAAGTAGGCAGGACTGACGAGCAGGATATCATCAACAGGTGAGTCACTGTGGAGAGATAGGAGCTGGCAATTAGCCGACAGCTGTGCGGCCAGCTCAGAGAAGGAAGGGCTGAGCCCAGCCCTGACAGGAAGCAATCCTAGATTGGAACCCTACCAAGCCTTGCAAAGCCCAGAAGACCTACTTTTTCTCTAACCTCTTCTTTGAGTCATTAAGATTACATACAACACAAGCTTGCTAGTACTCAGAAACCTCTCTCTACCAATGTTGTGCTATCAGTTCTCTAATGGTATGGTTATAATGAGATAAACAGTGCTGAGTCATGTGCATACTCCTGTGATTTATATGTTTGGGATATTTTGTGTGGCTGATGTGAAATTGCATAAAAAGCTTGACATTGAAATAGGTGCCCTGGTGGACACTGCCATGTTGGAAAAAGGCCCAGTGGAATCACATGAAGAGCACCCTGCAGCTTTTGGTTGCTATGTAATAACCCTGCCCTGTTCGCAAGATTGTTTTCACATAAATGTACTCTTATCACTAAATGAAAATATAGCTTAGAAAGCTATATTTCCAACCGCATTTTCACTTGGGGGGCAGGTGCTTTCTATATTGGGGCTTGTATAAGAACCAGAAGGAAAAGGGCCTACAGTCGCACTCAATACTTCCTTTATTTCAATAGTTTTTGTTATGGTTGGAGCTGGTTAAAACACCGGACTGAGGTTCTAACACTTCCCATGCTATTCAAAGAAGAAAAAAAATACTTACAATATATTTTAATTTTGTCCCAGTAATAAACATCATTAAAATATATATTACTTTATATCAACTGTCTGGTGAAAAAACAACTATATAAAACACAACACTGTAATCTCCCCATAATCCTAGGCACATGCAAGATATTGATCAGAAATTGGTATAGAAAATGCTTATAAATCAGGAGTGCATGATGGTACATAATGGTATTCAAAAATGGATAGGAATAGGAGACGTTGGTCCAGTATTTGTTATCCAGCTCCACTTGACTCATCCATGCAGGGTCGGGACAAGGGGTGGGCAGAAGGGGCAGCTGCCCTGAACACTGTGGTATAATGTGAGATGGGTGCACCACAGTGTGGTTGGGGGGAGGCGGAATTTTGGGGGGGGATGCAGGGGATAAGAATTGTTCTAGGAGGGGAAATTTGGTGAGGTGTGCTAGGAGTGGTAAATTGAGGGGATTTGTGTTGGAAGGAGGGATGGGGGAAGAAGATTTGTGCTAGGAGGGGAAATTGGGGGGGGGGGGGGCGTTTGTGCTACAAAAAGTAATATGGTGGGGGGGGGAAGGGGATTTGTGCTAGGAGGGGAATTTTTTCTGGGGGTGGGGTTTTGCTAGCAGGGGCAATTGGAGGTATTTCTGATAGGAGTGGAAATTTGGGGGGGATTTGTGCTAGGATGGGGGATTGGGGGGAATTTGTACTGAGAGGGGGATTTGGAGTGGGGGGGAGGGGATTTGTGCTTACAGGGGAAATTTGAGGGGTAGAGGATGTGTACTAAGAGGGGGGGAATATTTTTCGAGGGGGGAGAGGATTTGAGCTAAGGGGGTTGGAGGGGCAAAGATTTGTGCTGGGAAGGGTATCTCAGCAAGGGGGGGATTTATGCTTAGGCAGTAAGCATGCAGAATGGTGCTCGTTTTTTTTGGGGGGGGGAGGAATTTTTCTGATACATAATGCTCATATATCTTGGGGGGGGGGCGCAATTTGGCATGTTCGCCCTGGGCTCTAGATGACTGCCCCAGCACTGCATCCATGGTTCATTATGTCTTTAAAATGATTTTTCTGTTTAATCAGTTTATTTTACACAAGTGTATCGTATTCATCTTCAGAAATCAAGGCTGTAATAGTGTAAATGCTTTTATATAAAACCAGACTTTCCAGCGGACTTTCGACTGACTTTTTAACGAACGGACTTGCCTACATACGATCACACTAAAGTCCGATGGATACGTACGTGATGACGTACACCGGACTAAAATAAGGAAGTTGATAGCCAGCAGCCAATAGCTGCCCTAGTGTCGGTTTTTGTCCGTCGGACTAGCATACAGACAAGCAGATTTCTGGGTCCGGCGGAGTTACGATGTAAAGATTTGAAGGATGTTCCAAATCTAAAGTCCGTCAGATTTGCGACTGGAAAGGTCCACTGAAGGTCCGGTGAAGCCCACACATGATCGGATTGTTCGTCGGATTTGGTCCGTCGGCGTCCGTCAGACCAGTCCGGTCGAAAAGTCCGGCCCTGTGTACGCCCCATTAGGCTCTGCTTACCTCCCTATTGGTTGAGGTGGTATGGTTGTTCTTAGACCAGTGCCCCATCTCCTATATTTTTTAAAAGAAAAAAAGGATGTTTCCACCAGACTTTTTTGGTGCAGGGGACACTATATTTTTCTACCACAGTTTCCAATAGAAGGGACACCATCTCTTTGTAAATGCAGATTTTGGTGTCACCATACAGAAGTGCCTACCCTAGAGTCTGCTCCAGACCCTGCCCCAAAAACCTTTGGTCTTTCAGGGGATGTGAAGCAAAACAACGTCCTCTTTGGTATGCAGAAATGAGAACATCCATCCGCCGCAATAATTAATAGGGTTTTAAAAATAGCACAAGTACCCACAGAGCTTAAAATCTAGTTGCCCCAAAGCAAAGCTGAATTGTCCACAATGCAATAAAGGGACCAGCTTCAGCCATCACCCTCATTAAATAAACCAGGAGGATAGCGAAATTGGATAGCGAAATCTGGTCTCCCACAGTACACGGGGAACAGGGAAGTGCAATTTTTTTAGTAAATATAAACTGCTAAATACCTTTTCTCATTAGCAGTATATAGCAGTCTTGTGACTTCTACCAGTGTCCAGCCGAGCACTGATTAAAGCTTGTGGGAGGAGATGTCATTCTCCTCTGACTGTCCTATGAGGCTGCAGGGACCACTGACCCTCTGTCTGGACAGTGCTGATTGGCCCTTTGCTGATCACATGCACCCTCCCAAAAAAAAAAAAAACACTGTCTAGCATTACACACCAAACTGAGCATGTGCAGAGTGTCCCAAGGCTCTGTACTATCAGAATATGGATTGGGGTCAGTGGAAGAAGTGAAGCATCAGAGAAGACAGGCTCAAACTTTTTTTTTTTTTATGAGTGGAGACTTGCCTGTATATAGTGGAAAAAAAATAATCTGAAAAGTATTTTCTGGTATTGTTATAACTGTTCTAACGCAGCCGTGAAATCTTGATGACAGAAATGTGATAACTGTAATTTTTTTGTTCATTACAGGGGAGTGTTTGGCAAGCAGGGATATCAGTGTCAAGGTAAGGTAACCAGATCCAGTATCATTTATCTGATGGGATTGAGTTGTAGGCAAGATATAGACACTAAATGACTAATGGCTTTCTACATAACTTGGAAATGCTAGCATGCACAGCAAATGTATATTACTTTTACTTGGAAATTACAATTTTTTTCAATCCCATGATGCTACCAGGACTTTTGAGATTATATAATAAAAGAACAAATTTCAAGGAGTGGAAACTGCATGTATTTTTCTACATACTCCCCTGCTACATTTATACATTTATCCCAGCGTTTAACATATTCCTGGAAAGCTTCGGCATAGAAAGATGTGTCAGTACGCCTGAACCACCCTAGGACAGCCTGCTTCACTTCATCCATAGCTCCCAACTGTCCCTGACTTTGAGGGACTGTCCCTGATTTGGAGCAATGTCCCTCTTCCCCCCTCATTTGTCCCTCATTTTGGTCTGATCCATATAGTTGTATAAAAAAATGCACTTTTTATGCACTTTTTATCTTCCAAAAAGTTGCAGGAATAGTGGTGGTAAAAAAAAGCCCTTGTGGATTTAATTACCTTTTTTTTGTTAATTCTCCTTTAAGGGGGTGTGGCAGGGGGCATGTCCTATGCCTACATACATTTGCTAGTTGGTGTCCCTCATTCCCATCTCAAAATGTTGGGAGGTATGCTTTATCCTCAGTGCTCAAATGCTGACCGCCTGTGGGCTGGGAACCTCCATGGCCGGGATCGTCACTGACAGACTTACAGCCATTTATGAAATGTTTACAGTCATATGTCTTACTGCGGCTGGGAGTCTCATCACCGTACTGTGAAGTAATTAGAAAAAGTCCTGGACAGCCGTAATCAAAATAATATGTTGCCTTTATTGAATAAAGATCATCGAAGATACATGCCACAGCAGGAAAGCTGACGTGTTTCACACTGTAGTCAGTGCTTAATCATATGATTAAGCACTGACTACAGTGTGAAACGCGTCAGTTTCCTGCATTTTTCTGCTATGGCATGTATCTTCGATGATCTTTATTCAATAAAGACAGCATATTATATTGAGTGCGGCTGTCCAGGACTTTTTCTTCATTGTGCAAGAATTGCCAGCACCTGTTGCTTCCAGCATGGAGGAGATGTTCGTTCCTAATCGGCCTTCCTGGAAGTGGTGATATCTCTCTTTCTCATCACTGTATTGTGCTTGAAGTCTTCTGTAGATATCCGTGGGTATTAATTCTTCGTTCACAAGCAATTTCATCACGACATGCTGTTCCATGCACACAGTAACACTGTAGTCTGCCATCCTAAATTAACCGTCTCTGGACTGGCCCACGACATGTGCAACTTCTCTTAGTAATGGGTCCAAATGCAATATTCGCCACACACACATTTTAAGAAAATGGCTGTACAGTAATGCTGGGTGCAGTAATGACCATAGGGTTTAAACCATGGACAATCAAAGTGAAGAAATGTCATCAGCACACCATCTGGAAAGGGTCCAAAGCTCTATGTACATGGTCACATGATAAACATACAGCAATGTTTCAGAGCCACACACGACCCCCTCATCGGGCAAGTCACTAGCCTGATGAAGGGGCTCTGCGTGGCTCCCGAAACATTATAGTACGTTTACAATGTGACTACCAAAATAAAGCTTTGGACCCTTTTGAGGAATCCTTGGTGTGCTGATGACATTTCTTCACTTTGCCTATCAGTAATAGGGCACACTTACCACTTACTGCTGCGTGTAATTCCGCCACGCTGGCATCCCATTTTATACCTGTAAAAGTTAAAGTCTGGGTTTGACTTGAAGCCCCCTCGTATGTGCCAATGAGGCAACATCAGGTAGAGATATGGTTCTCATCAATCTCTTACACCTCTCCGTTTGTTAAGGCATCCACTCTTAAATAAACATACTGGCCTCAGAGCTGTATTTTCCATCATTTGAGCTTCAGATAATGTAATTCTGACTTGCAGTTGTACACAGTATATTTCTTCAATACAAGCCAATGCTTTGTCCTTTTAAAAAAGCTGCTATTGAAAAATACCGGATGATCAGCCTGAAATCCACTGAGTTTCTAACTTTCTGTTTTAGCTGATAACTGCTGCATTGAAACCAGTGTTGTCAGTAGGGATGGGCCAAACACCCCCCAGAACATGCAAACAGGCAAAAAGTTTGAGCAAATATGCGAACCCTATTAACTACTTAAGGACCAGCCGCCGCAGTTGTACTGAGGCAATGTGGCTGCTTCCTGCAAATCGCCGTCATTGTACGTCAAGTCATACACGGCGATTTGTGGGCCCGCGCCCAGTGGCCAGCGGGTGGGGTGGACTCGATGGCCGCCGGCCACCTGCGATCATTCCTTGCAGTGACAGAACGGGGATTTGGCTGTGTAAACAAGGCAAATCTCCGTTCTGGCAGGGGAGATCACACAGATCCTGTCATTCTGCTAAGCAGGAAGACTGATCTGTGTGTTGTCCCAGTCACACAGTCCCCCATACAGTTAGTAAACACACTTAACCCCTTGATTGCCCCTGATGTTAACCCCTTTCCTGCCAGTGTCATTAGTAAAATAACAATAACAGTGCATATGTTTAGCACTGATCACTGTAATAATGTCACTGGTTCCAAAAAAAGTGTCAAAAATTTCAGTTAGGTGTCCGATCTGTCCGCCGCAATGTCGCAGTCCCGCTAAAAATCACTGATCGCCGCCATTACTAGTGTAAAATAAATTTTAAAAATGCCATAAATCTTTCCCTATTTTGTAGATGCGATGACTTTTGCACAAACCAATCAATATACACTTATTGCAAATTTTTTTTTTTAACAAAAATATGTAGAAGACCACATATTGGCCTAAACTGATAAAGAACTTTATTTTTTTTTTTTTTTACAATTTTTTTTTTTGGGATATTTATTATAGCAAAACGTAAAAAAATATATATATATTTTTTTTTTCAAAATTGACGCTGTTTTATTGTTTATAGCACAAAAAATAAAAGCGCAAAGGTGATCAAAAGGAAGCTCTATTTGTGGAAAAAAAAAGACATCAATTTTGTTTGGGTACAGCGTCGCATGACCGCGCAATTGTCAGTTAAAGCGATGCAGTGCCGTATCTCAAAAAATGGCCTGGTCATTAAGGGGGAAAAAATCTTCCGGTCCTTAAGTGTTTAAAGTCTCTGGGACACGAACATGAAAAATCAAAAGTGCTAATTTTAAAGGCTTATATGCCAGTTATTGCCATAAAAAGTGTATGGGGAGCCGGGTACTGCCCTAGGGGACATGTATCAATGCAAAAAAAAAGTTTGTAAACAACTGTTTTTTCAGGAGCAATGATTTTAATAATGCTTAAAGTGAAACAATAAAAATGAAATATTCTGACACAATGTATGCATAGGCTAAACTGTTAGTCTTATGTTGACTTTTGTACATTACAGTGCACAGGATATGTTCATCTGCTGCTTGATAAGCTTAATAAAATAAAAATGTTATTTGAAAAAAATAAAAAAATAAAAAACTGAAATATTCCTTTAAATATCGTGTCGGGGGAGGGGGGTCCCTTAGTCTGCCTGTAAAGTGGCGCATCTGTGCATGTGGGAACCAGCGAGATTACAGCGCTGGTTCCCACATGGCATCTCTCCTGCAGGCAGTTCACATTGCCTTCTGCGTTGTGGGTGTCAATACATTGTTAATGACACCCCCAGATCGGTTCACAGATCGCAGTGAGAACTGTGAACTTGCACAGGAATCAGATTGCATAGGTGAGAACACCCATGCAATCCGAGTTCAGTTCTGGGGAAAAAGCCCCTGCACTTTTTTTATGGCTGAACTCGCATTTCACAGACATCACATGTGATCGGCACATGCAGCGCGGGTGCGAAACACATGCAATGTCTAAGTTCGTGCTGGTGTGAACCTGGGCTCAAGGTCCAGGGGGTTTGGTCCCAAAGTACGGGCCAGCAGTCTCTGTTGCAGATCAGGTGTTCCACCAGAAAAGAAAAGGGGGAGGCGGGAAAGCCCCTATTGTGTAGTTGGTTGACTCAAAAGTGATGGTAATTGACTCAAAAGGTAAAAAAGAACTCAAAAGTAACTTAGTAGCATCTGTTGAGACTGTGGTCACGCTATGGAGTGGAAACACGCAACTTTCTGAGTATGCAGGTGAAGGAAACCTTGGCTCCACACAGGATTCAGCTGGTCATTTTCCATTCCACAGGGGTCCCAATCCTGGAATCTCTAAGTCTGGTGCAGGTGTGAAATCTGTAAGTTAAGAGGTCTAAAAAAAAAAAAAAAAACTCATGGTAGTCTGATTGGCAATGGCGCCCGTTGTTATGTCTAAGAATAGGTCTGAGTCATCTGGTTTGATGAACATTAGGTTTCTTATTTCAGAAAAAGAAAGTGTTTTGTGGCTTCAGATTGCCAATTCCTCATTTTCGGGGTGATAAACTGATGTTAGAAACCGTACAATGATACCATGTGATCAGGGTGAATGTATATGGCCATTGTACTGTTTCTAACATCAGAGTTTTTTGTGACATAAAGAAACTTGATGTTCAGTAAACCAGATGACCTCAACCTATCCTTAAGCCTCGTACACACGATCAGAAAATCGTACAGACAAATACCGCTTTCCAAGCAATTGTACGATAATCTGATCGTTAGTACACAGCTTTCATCCAAAATTATCCAAAGGGACAAACGCGAAAATCTTTCTTTCACGATACTAGATCGTATGATTTTTGTATCAATCAGTACAGTTTTCATCTGAAAATACAGTGAGGGGAAAAAAGTATTTGACCCCCTGCTGATTTTGTACATTTGCCCACTGACAAAGAAATGATCAGTTTATAATTTTAATGGTAGGTTCATTTTAACAGTGAGAGACAGAATAACAACAAAAAAATCCAGAAAAACACATTTCAAAAAAGTTATAAATTGATTTGCATTTTAATGAGTGAAATAAGTATTTTACCCCTTCGCAAAACATGACTTAGTAATTGGTGGAAAAACTCTTGTTGGCAATCACAGAGGTCAGATGTTTCTTGTAGTTGACCACCAGGTTTGCACACATCTGAGGAGGGATTTTGTCCCACTCCTCTTTGCAGATCCTCTCCAAGTCATTAAGGTTTCGAGGCTGACGTTTTGGTAACTCGAACCTTTAGCTCCCGCTACATATTTTCTATGGGATTAAGGTCTGGAGACTGGCTAGGCCACTCCAGGACCTTAATGTGCTTTTTCTTGAGCCACTCCCTTGTTGCCTTGGCCGTGTGTTTTGGGTCATAGTCATGCTGGAATACCCATCCACAACACATTTTCAGCGCTCTGGTTGAGGGAAGGAGGTTCTCACCCAAAATTTGACGTTCCTTTGATGGGGTGAAGTTGTCCTGTCCCCTTAGCAGGAAAACACCCACAAAACATAAGGTTTCTACCTCTATGTTTAAAATAAACCTACCATTTAAATTATAGACTGATCATTTCTTTGTAAAGGGGCAAACGTACAAAATCAGTAGGGGATCAAATACTTTTTTCCCTCATTGTACATTACATCACTTCCGAATTTGTACTCTGTCGTACGAGAATTTCCATACTTTAGTAACCTCTTTGTTTTCAATATAAACACTAGCATGCAAAAAAAAGAAACGGACAATCATTTGTCTGATAATCTCATTGTGTATACTAGGCTTTAAACCCATGACAATGGCCACGTCTGCTGATTTGACTGCTGATGGACTTTTTAACCCCTTGGTGCTGGCTGCCGCCAGCCCTTTAAGGGGTTTTCTATGCCAGGAGGCGGGGCTTTTGGCCACATGACCGCCGTGATTGGCTGTCACATGATTGGAAAAATCCCGATCAACTTTCGGACACTGTGCCAGGAGCGCGCAAGGCACGCACTCTCACCACAGCACTGTTGGCGCTATTGTACAAAAATATGCGGCCGCTTGGCGCCAAGGCCCGGCCACCGAGAGTCTGCATATTTGTGTACGCTGGGCGCCAACTGGTTAAAAAACTTTTTTTTGACCTAGTAACTAATTAAATGTTTTATTTTTTTTTTACTTTGCCCAAAAGCACGCTTCAAACTTAATGCTTTTATGTTTGCTTAGGCACTGGCCCACAAGTGTATAATGTTTAATCCAGCTTTTATTATAGGAAGCGTTCTGTCTCCTGCGTTATGTGTTTCTGATAAAGATGAGATCAGTCAAAATCTATGTAATATTTGTAAAGTCATAAAACTGATTACTGTCCTTAGTGACAAAATAACTGTTATGCCCCGTACACACGGTCGGACATCGATCGGACATTCCGACAACAAAATCCTAGGATTTTTTCCGACGGATGTTGGCTTAAACATGTCTTGCATACACACGGTCACACAAAGTTGTCGGAAAATCCGATCGTTCTAAACGCGGTGACGTAAAACACGTACGTCGGGACTCTAAACGGGCAGTGGCCAATAGCTTTATTTATTCTGAGCATGCGTGGCACTTTGTCCGTCGGATTTGTGTACACACGATCGGAATTTCCGACAACGGATTTTGTTGTCGGAAAATTTTATAGCCTGCTCTCAAACTTTGTGTGTCGGAAAATCCGATGGAAAATGTGTGATGGAGCCTACACACGGTCAGAATTTCCGACAACAAGGTCCTATCACACATTTTCCGTCGGAAAATCCGACCGTGTTTACGGGGCATTATATGTTGGTCATTGACTGAAATAGGTTGGGAACTTTTTCATTAGAGCTACAAACTCAAGTAACAAGAGAATCACATAGGAATGGCTGTGACTAGATGGAGAAGGTTACGTTAACATTGTAAATAAGATAAGACATCTAAAATGAATATGCATTACACACT
Organism: Lithobates clamitans; assembly: GCA_037952925.1. Lineage (NCBI taxonomy): Eukaryota > Metazoa > Chordata > Amphibia > Anura > Ranidae > Lithobates > Lithobates clamitans. The sequence goes on along the minus strand of JBBGZY010002558.1, from coordinate 290,764 downwards.
TATCAAGATGGCATACTTCAAAGGTTGTGCCTTAAAAGCTGTTCAGACTGACAAGTATTTCTTCCCAGTCGGTGAAGTTTCATTTTGGGAAATTCCTCAAAGAGCAAATGAGGAAAGATCACCCCTAAGTATTACTGGCTCATTTATTTATGGTGCCTGCTGGTTATTAATATTGTAGTCTATAAAGCTGAGCTCCACATAGGTCAGATAAAGAGAGGTTTAATAGATTTTTGCATTGAAATGGGTTTCACGTATAGCATAAGTTCCTGGTTCTGTCAACCCTTGCACAGTAGCACTCATACTGGGAGAGGGAGGGGTAGCACAGGGAGCCAATCATGCTCTGCTGCATACACATGTACTGACAGGAGAGGGCAGAATGACTACCTCTGATGACTTATTAGTGTGTTGCTCCTTTATTGTCCAATCAGCAGGCTGTTGGAGGGAAGGCGATACCAAAGTTATTTTCACACTTATTTTTAGAACACGAGGCCTTTAGTTAGTTGAGGTAGCGATGCTGCTCCAAGCGTGTTGGGGTGTCTAATAACCGCCCTCCCCCACTCACAACTTAAGGTGCAGGCGCTGCAGTGGTGTAGAAAATTGAAGAAAACAGCTGAACGGCCGCACTCCGAATAACACCTTTTATTTGCGGCAAAACAGTGTAGAAGATCCAAAATCTCTTACATCATGATAAAAGGTGTAGACAGAGCCTGTCCGTACCTTTCATCACCATGATGTAAGAGATTTTGGATCTTCTACACTGTTTTGCCACAAATAAAAGGTGTTATTGGAAGTGTGGCCGTTCAGCTGTTTTCTTCAATTTTCTACGCCTTTAGTTAGTTCTATGGTTTTATTTAAAAAAAAAAAAATACCCTGAATATATTTTTTTATAATAAACAGGAAAATGGACAAAATTGCAAACAAATTTAGTTTTGGTTCAATATGCAACGTATTATGTGTAATTAAAGTAGTACTAAATCCGAGTGTGCATGTCCTCATGTGTGTCTCCTTTAGTTGCCGACTAGCTAAAGGTGACACCTCAGGAAGGTGGGCTTTGGGGTTGCTAGGGGCTTTTGAAGTGGGCCAGCAAGAACAAAAAGGACATTTTTCAGGAAGAAGACCAATTTTGTGTTATTGTGAACCTCCTCTTCTGAAAAGAAGGGTTTAATACAGTGGCGGCTGGAGCTAAACTTTTTGGGGGGGTGGCAAACAAACCCCCCTCCATGGTCCCCCTGCATTCAGCCCCCACATGGTCTCCCTGCACTCAGCCCCCATGGTCTCCCCGCACTCTGCCCCCCCATGGTCTCCCCGCACTCTGCCCCCCCATGGTCTCCCCGCACTCTGCCCCCCCATGGTCTCCCCGCACTCTGCCCCCCCATGGTCTCCCCGCACTCTGCCCCCCCATGGTCTCCCCGCACTCTGCCCCCTCCATGGTCTCCCCGCACCCTGCCCCCCATGGTCTTCCCGCACTCTGCCTCCCCATGGTCTCCCCACACTATGCCTCCCCCATAGTCTCCCCGCACTCTGCCCCCATGGTCTCCCCGCACTCTGCCCCCCCCCATGGTCTCCCCGCACTCTGCCCCCCCCCATGGTCTCCCCGCACTCTGCCTCCCCCATGGTCTCCCCGCACTCTGCCTCCCCCATGGTCTTCCTGCACTCTGCCCCCCCCATGGTCTCCCCGCACTCTGCCCCCCATGGTCTCCCCGCACTCTGCCTCCCCCATGGTCTCCCCACACTCTGCCTCCCCCATGGTCTCCCCACACTCTGCCTCCCCATGGTCTCCCCGCACTCTGCCCCCCCATGGTCTCCCCGCACTCTGCCCCCCCCATGGTCTCCCCGCACTCTGCCCCCCCCATGGTCTCCCCGCACTCTGCCCCCCCCATGGTCTCCCCGCACTCTGCCCCCCCCATGGTCTCCCCGCACTCTGCCCCCCGCACTTAACCCCTTCATGGTCCCCCCCGCACTTAGCCCCTCTGTGTTTTTCTCTGCTTCTCCTCCTGGCCAACCTTATCCGCCTCCTGTCCTGATTGGCCGGGAGGAGAAGCCGGAAGACAATAGCGAATGTTGATTCGCTAGTGTCACAAGTGAGTGGGTTCATTTTAATGCTGTTGCAGATTTCCCTTTACTTTCTCTCTGGTGAAACCATTGCCAATAGAACAGGAAGTGAGGAAAACTTTCTCTAAGGCCATACACGGTTCGAATCTTGGTCGGTTCAGCAGGAACTGGCGGAGATTAGAATCGTTAGTGGGCAGGCTGAATGTACCAAATTGATCAATTGAACAACTTGGGTACAACCAGCCTGCCAGATTTGCTTGTGGTTATCACTAGTGGCTGCTATAGCCACTAGCAATAATCACTGTCTTCTCCTGGCAGGGATGGCTTCCCCCCCCGGGAGAAGACAATTGCTGATTCCCCTGTCAGCACAGTCTGTGTTGATCTGGAAAAGAAATTCAATTGATTCCCCCATCAACACAGACAGTGCTGATGCCGGAATCCCTACTGCCGGGCCATTGTTGTTTGTCGACGGGGGTCAGGGGAAGTCATCCCCGCTGGGAGAAGACAGCGATTATGGCTAGCGTCTATAGCAGCCACTGGCAATAATCGCAAGAGAATCTAGCAGGCTGGTTGTACCCAAGCTGATCGATCAACTTGGTACATTCAGCCTGCCCATTAACGATTCAAATCTCAGCCGGTTCCTGTTAAACTGCCCAGGATTGGAACCATGTATGGCCAGCCTATCGGAGCCCCAGATAGCAGTAAAAATCTGATAAGGGTTCTAATCTTTCCTCAGTCTATCCAAAACTAGGAAAAATATTTTTTGGCTTGATGTAAACCCTAAAAGCATTTTTTTTTTTTTATCTAGGTTGTGACTGATGCAGAATCTGACTCTGTACTTTAGTAATCCGGTGATCTCTGGATTTTCTTCTGTACAAGGAAGTTACCAGCCTGTATCTATAGGTCAAAGATTGTACCTAATGCAAATAGTTTAGTCTGTCTGAATTTTACCTTTCTATAGATATAGTTATAAAAAAAACACTTATAGTCAGTGGATAAATACTTCAAGGCTCATGCACACGACTGTAAAAAGTACTGACGTGTACGCAGGATTTTGCGGGTTGACGGACCCTGCATTAAAAATGGTGGTCCATAGTGTCAGCTGTATTGACACGGTCTGCTTTCATCTCCCCCCTGGCCCTAAATGAGCCATTCAATGGGGAGCAGCGGGCAGCCCAGGAGGATCTCAGGCAAGATGAAAGAAGGCCGATGTCATTCTGCATTGTCACTGCCTAGAGAAGTAAACCTAAACGATGTGTCCTCAAGTGACACCAGGCAGTGCTAACATGTTACATATGTAAAGTTCACACCAGCCTTTACATGCGCACTGCATAAAATATGATTCACATCAGATCGCCGATGCACAATTTTTTACTTTTGATTTATGTAGCTCAGCAATACGATGGGGATAATGACTACAACACGGCGGTGTGCATCGGCCTATAGCCTACAATACTGCTGTGTTCAGGTCCATATAAAACTATACATACTACGGATCTGAACACAGCGTTTTATACACACAGAATGTACATGATATTCTAAGAGATCATCCTGCAAAATAAAGTATCACTCACATAGTGTGTCAAACGGATAAAGTGTCTCTGGCAGTCTCTGCGTCCTACAGCAGCCAATCAGATTCCATCTTTCCTCCTTCTATGTTCTAAAGCAGGAGCCTGATTAAAGCTGTGAGCCAGTGCAGATCGTCGGAGACAGATACTTTAATAAATGAGGAGCTTTGTGTTAATCAGTTTAGGTCTGATGGATATCAATGTCATCCATGCACTCTGCCGTTTGGTTGGCAGGGTGAACAATGCTGCCTGTATTCAGTGATAGGGTGGTTCCGAATTCATTTGTGGGACTGCAGTTATCGGATGTCTAAGTAATTCAATTAGTTTCTAAGAGTAGGTCATAATCTGCAGTTGTTCGCATGCTAACTGACCCTGTGTAATGCAGGCACCAAACTCTTTGAAGTCCATTTTTGCACTTAGAGACAGATAAAAAAAAAAGCATTTTCATGGAAATTATGCTTTGTAGAGTTCTTTAACCCCTTACTGCCAAGCCTATGCAAATGTATGCATGGTCTTCTTCCATATTGCCGCATCTGTCCGTACATGTTTATGATGAGAGCATGCTGTACAGCATACTCCCAACATGGAGGCCAAGCTGTCACCGTCAGCTCTGGGTCTCATACTAACTGGGTGCTGGCAGGGACCGGCCCTTGATAGCCCTTGGCTGTCACAGTGGTCAGTCGCTGTTCAATCTGCCTCTGTGTTTTTTTTCCTCTTGAATGGAGAAAAAGATACATTGTATCTTTTTCTCCTTGCTAGAGAATATGATTGTAATCACACACAAGAAAAAATGAAAAACTAAAAACAAAATAGCTATATCAGAATTTGAGTCAAAGGTCAGAGTCAGTGTGTTTTAAGTAGGATAAAAAAAAGCAACATGTTCACTATTGTCTTTGGATCCTGCTACAGGTGCAAACAAATAATACACACATGTATGAAAGGTAATAGATGGGAAATTGTCCAATGGGAACACTCGTTCTGGTGACCTGGGGGGCCCCAAGAGATTACCTTAATTTGCAGGGATATCCTCTCACTTCCTATTTGGCTATGGGACAGGAAGTAAAGAGAAATCTCCCCATTGGGACAAAGATGGCAAAAATAAACCTACAGGGGATATACTGATAAACCCTTCCTTACTCTATCCAATAAAAAAAAAAAAAAAAAAAAAATTTGCTTCTAGTTCTACTTCAAGTATGCATTATTGAGCACCGAGTTTCTATCCTACCAAAGTACCAAAGTCTGTAACAAGATTATTTCAGCTGGTTCATTTCCCCTAGTATAATTGATGCAGTAATAAATGTATCACTATGTTATTGGTATGGAGATTAATTATTAACCACTTCATGAACACTCATTTAATCTACAGTGCGTTTCTACATATGTAGGTGTTTTAGAAAAAATGGGCATTTAGAAAAATGAGTGCTGCCATTGCTGACCTTGACAGGATGCATTTTCCTTTGCTGTCATCCTGATACCCTGTTCATTTTCCAGTGAGTCATTGAGGAAGTATGCATCCATTGTCTGGAGTTTGGACCCTTAGAAAAAGTCAGCGATGGCTTTCCACAACGAGCCAACTTAGAGAGCCCTAGTGTGAAATTAGAAGTCACATTCATTCACCAAGTTTGCTTTCTCTATGTAGTTGAATGGGGATTTTTGATTGGTTAATATAGATAAATGCCCACCACCAGCAATCGTTGCTTTGTCGTTAAACAATCCCTAAAGGAACCTGTCCTCGAAGGCAAGCTGGCCAACACACCCTGAGGCATAGAAAACGGAAAATTGTATACTCACCTTTCCGTAATTTTCCTTTCCTGACGCATCCCATGGCAGCACACACACTGGGTTGTGACTCCGCCCCCGCAACCTGATAGGACTGATTAGCTATAAGTTTTGAAGAAGAGCCCCTCGCTGCATTCTCAGTATCTATCACCTTAGACGGGAGGGAATCTGTGTGCTGCCATGGGATGCGTCGGGAAAGGAAAATTATGGAAAGGTGAGTATATAATTTTCCGTTTTCCTGACGCACCATGGCAGCACACACACTGGGAAATAACTCGCTGCATGGATGGGTGCTTTGCAAGAAGATTTTGTTTTATTCACAGGATATGGAAGAATTCGCTTTAATGATCGATCTCCCAAATTCAACAGTCGTTAAACGAGCCGGGTCTATTTTGTAGTGAGACATGAACGTGGTTCTAGAAGACCAAGTTGTTGCTTTGCAGATCGTTTCTGGAGACACTCTACAATACGCTGCACAAGAAATCGCCACTGCCCTGATCGAGTGAGCCTTTAGGTCGTTAGGTATTGGAAGAAGCTGGATTGCATATGCTTTTTTAACTATCTTAATTAGCCAAGAGGCTATTGTCCTGGAAGAAGCTGCCTGACCTTTTCTAGGGCCATATGGTATGACTAGCAAGTTTTCTGTTTTCCTGAATGGTTTTGTGGCCTCCAGATATGAAGAAATTAGTGATTTAATATCTAGTGGATGTGGAAACCCTTTGGTTAGTGAGAAAAACTGGTAAACTGATCTCTGGATTGAAGTGGAAAGCAGATGCCACTTTTGGTATGAATTGTTCAGGTGGTGTTAATACAACTCTCCCTGGATAGAACCGCAAATGAGGCTCTTTTATTGAAAGTGCTTGCAGCTCGGACACTCTTTTTGCAGAAGTTATTGCCACTAAGAAGGTTAATTTGAGGGTTAGATCCAATACAGACACTGACTCCAGAGGAAAAAACGGTTCTTTTGATAAGGCTTCCAGAACTATTGTTAAGTCCCAGGTCGGGAAGTTTGGCTTTCTAGGTGGTCTTAGTTTCAAGCATGCTTTTTGAAATTGGATTATAAGAGGATTGAAGGCCCATTTGATTCCCATCATGGCCGATAAGGCAGATATTTGAACCTTTAGGGTGCTTGAACTTAGCCCCTTCTCCAGGCCTAATTGTAAAAATTCAAGAATTTGTGACACTGTAGGAGAAAGTGGGTCCCAGGACTGTTCTTGTGCCAACGTAGTGAATCTTTCCCAAATTCTGTTATACGTGCCATTTGTAGACTTCTTCCTTGCCTGTTGTAAGGTGGCCACCACCCTTAGTGAGCAACCTTGATCTAGAAGCATCTCCCTTTCAACTTGTGAGAGTAGGTCTGGAGTTACTGGAAGGAGTAATGGGTTCTCTGTACTCAGTTGTAGGATAGTTGTGAACCACGGCCTCCTTGGCCAAAACGGTATTACTGCAATCACCGTGGATGTTGAGTTTCTCAGCCTGGCTAGGAACCTGGCAATTAAGGGGATTGGAGGGAATATGTAACCTAAACGGAAGCTCCACTGGTGGAGACAGTCGACCCCTAGTGCTGTTGGATAGGCAACTCTCGCCAAGAACGTTCGGCTTAGATCGTCCGCCAGTTGGTTCTGCACTACCGGGACATACACTGCTTTCAGGTTTTCCAAATGGATCTGAGCCCAGTCGAGGATAAGACGTACCTCCCGCATGAGGGCACTGCTCCGGGTGCCCCCTTGCCTCTGGATGTAGTTCACTACCACCGTATTGTCCATGCGTACTAATACACTCCTTCCTGTGAGTGATGGCCTGAATGCTAGGAGAGCCTGAAAGGCGGCCCTGAGTTCTAGAATGTTCAATACCACGCCCAGAGGGCGGAAAAACCAGCGGCCTTGTACCGCTTGATCCTGGTAATGTGCTCCCCAACCTTGTAGGCTGGCATCTGACGTGACTATTTCCGGCTGAGGGGGCACAATATGTCGATGACGCTTTAGATTGCTGGTTCACGTCCACCACCATGCAGACTGTTTCACTGATTGGTTGATGAAAATTGGTTGACTCATTGATGTTCCATTCCATTGTTTCAGGAATGATATCTGGAATGTCCTCATATGCCACTGGGACCATCGGACTATTGGAAAGGTGGCAGACATGGATCCCAATATGCAGAGACATGTTCTGGCAGATAGGTGTGTTGCTTCCATTAGTTTTTTAATTTTCTGGACCAAATGTCCTATTTTTTCCTGAGGGAGACTCGCCGTGATCATTGATTGGGTTGGTTCCAGACTGCTTTTTTTCCAATTTATCATCCATCCGAATTGATGTAATGTGGATATTAGTATTTCCCGATGTTAAAGAAGTAACTGCTGGCTGTTGGCCAAGAGTAAGATATCGTCGAGATAGTGGTGGACTCTTAGACCTTTCTCTCTCAGGTATGCTATGATCGGAAGCAGGATTTTTGTGAATGTTCTGGGTGCCGTAGATATCCCAAACGGAAGACTCCGAAATTGAAAATGTCATCCCCCGATTGCAAACCGAAGGTATTTTTGAAAACTTGTGTGTATAGGAATATGGAGATAGGCGTCGCATAAATCTATTGATGGCATCCAGTCTCTTGTATTTATTGCCAGTAGAATAGATTCTCCATTTTGAAAGACTCTACTAGTATCAATCTATTGAGGATCCTTAGGTCTAGAACCGGACGCAGGTTCCTGTTTTTTTTCTTGACAAGAAAAAGGGGAGAGTAAAAGCCTTTTCCTTCCTGATCTTGAGAACTTCTGTAATCGCATGTTTCTGCAGTAACTCTAGTACGTATTTGATTAGAAGCTTCCGCTTCGGAAGAGGTGATGGTAGTCGGGTTTTTAGGAAGTGATTTCTGGGGTTTCTGTACTTGAAACTGCATTTGTGGCCCTCGCGGACTGTGGATATTGTCCATGGATCTTTTATATGTTCTACCGACACCTTTGTAAACAGGCTGAGCCTGGCTCCAACTAACACAGGCTGGGCAGACGTGCCATCAAAACGACTTCTGCTGATCCCCTGTAATAGGAGCTTTGGGCTTCTGTGTCCTCAAGAAAGATGATTGGGTATTACGCCAATTTCGTTTGAACTCCTTGCCTGGTCTATATGATCTGGCATCTCGGTTTTGTTCGGGAAGATTACGTCTAAAGGGGTGAACTTTCTGTTGTTTTGGTCTTCGGTCAGATGGAATAAGACCCGATTTTCCCCCTGTGACTTTCGAGAAGGCGAGGTCTAACTTTGGATCGAACAGGTTGGTTCCGTCATAGGGGATCTTGCACCAATTTGATTTGGAAGCTGTATCTGCTACCCACAGCTTTAACCATAAGGCTCTCCTGGACATGACCAAGGCCAACATCGCCCTTGCTGTCGATCTTATTATATCTACTGATGCTTCGGCTACGAAGTCCCCTGCTAGGCTGAGTTCCTGTAGAGCAGATACGATTATCTCCTGATCAGCTGCTTCTGCCAGTAGTTTTTCAATATTAGAGGTCCAGCTACTAATTGCTCTGCCTACTGCTGCTAATGTGATAGCTGGTCTGCATGCTCCTCCTGCTGCTGAATAGGCTTTTTTGAGATCGAGGTCAATTTTTCGGTCCAAGACATCCCTGAAAGTCACTGTGCCTTCTATTGGCAATGTCACATGTCTGGCGAGACGCGGTAATGATGCATCCACTACAGGTGACGTGATAAGTGGGCACCCGACGCCATCTTAGATACTGGCGAAAGGAGATGGATGCCCGCATCACTTCCAGTCGCGCCGACGTGCCGATCGCGGCCGCCATCTTGAGAAGGTCAAAGCGGCTGGAGGACTAACAGACTCAGCAGAGGAAAGAGAGGAAAAGAATAAGAAATGAGGTAAAATAAAACGAAAAGGGAATAAATAAAGTGAACATATAAACAGTCAAAGATGGAAGGCCACTGCATGATAATGTAAGCCTGTTTAAGGCTTGTAAAAAGATAATGAAACTCCCCTGAGACCATCAGAGAGGGGTCCCTGCATAAAGCTCATTTAGAGACTGTACAGTCAGGGCTTCCAACTAGGAGAGGCTGAACCTAGCTGGGGCGAAGCGGTAAGAGGTCCTTGCTATATCCTGGTCAGTCCTAACAGGTGAGGAAAAAAAAGGAGAATCCAGCGAGAGGCTCCTCTTCAAAACTTATAGCTAATCAGTCCTATCAGGTTGTGGGGGCGGAGTCACAACCCAGTGTGTGTGGTGCCATGGTGCGTCAGGAAAGCCTTTTCTCACGAAACCTTACCAAGTTTTTCAATATTTGAAGGTTTCCCCCTTGTTGAATTGATATGGTTTCTATGTGTGCATCATGAAAATGTATGCATTCAATTAAAGCCATTGTAAAGCTGCCACTACTATTTGTAAAGCGCATTTTGCAGGCTTATCTGTCGTCCCAACAGGAAACCACACTAGTAGGTATACATGAGAACCTAAGAACTTTTTTGTAGTTTCCTTGCTTTCTCTATACAGTTAAAAAGAATCGCTTTTTTAATTTTTTTTTTAACCAATACGCCTTCCAAAAGTTTTTTTTCTTTTTTCGTTTTTTTTAGCTGTACCATTTAAAGTGATCAGCTTTATGTGTATAATGTGTTCATTGCTTTAAAAAAAAAAAAAACTTTTTCTGTTTAAAGGTATTAATCATAAATGTGTAGGGGGGGAAGCACAGCGGTAGGTTATTGGTAGCAATGACCTTGATCTGTTTTCATTTCATGGGCTCCCCAGCAGTTTCCTGGGATCATGCAATACAGTTTAGGCATTTCCTACAGGTACAGAGAGAGTGCATGTGTATTATATATGATTTATCTAAATACCTTCAAGTGGCCCTGTCATTATAAGGAAGATCTTAAAGCAGCCTTACCTATAAAAGAAGTCAATACTTTCTTTCCCTGCTACCCATGCTACCGATCCTGAAATCTGAAGGGAAACTAATACTTTGGTAAGTGTTGATCTCCTGGGTCCCCTGCAGCTCCTTAAAGTTCCTCCTGCTGACCTGTATGTCATCGCTAGTGATCCACCTGGCGATAGAAGGGGGGAAGGACAAAAAGTTAGGACTTTAGATGATCCACTTGGGTTTGAAATGAAAGTGGTTCAGCTCAAAGGCATCTCTTGTTCCCTGGCCACTGAGCTGTGGGCAAAGGATTCTCAGCCCCACAGCTAGGTGCACACAAACGGGTGGGGGATGCTTGTGACATCGCTGACCTAATAAGGTCATGTTGGGTTATTGATGTCACCAGCATCTCTGCCCCTGTGTGTACATGCAGCCAGGGGGTGGGGAATCCCCCACCCACAACTTATTGGCCCAGCACTGACGGATGACATCCGGGCTTAGCCGAACATGGGTTAAGTCCAAACCTGAAGCCAAACCCAAGCTCATCCATAGTCCCTCTTATATGTTGTCATTGTTGGAGGTCAGATGCAGAAACCAGTGAGAGCTGTAAGGCACCCAGGAGGTCAACACTCCCAGAAGTGTCAGATTCCCTTTGGGCTTTTGCACAAAATGTCTCAGGATCTAAATGGCATTCAAGGACACAGGCAGAAGGAAAGGCCGGTATTCTTTCACTTCTTTTATAGGCATGGCTGGTTTTATAATCTTTACCGAAGAGTTGCTTAGAGGGAACCTTTCCTGAGAGAGGCTAGTACTACTTACCACATTCTGAAGAAGTCTATAGGTTTCTAATTCACTGGAGTTGGGGGGGGGGGAGCTTTATACAGATACTGGCCTCTGGAGTGTAGAGAAGGAGCCCCATGTAAGCTCCAAGTTGATCTTGTTAGAGCTGATACAGGGCTAAGGACTCTCCCCTTGCCCCCACAAAGCAACCATGGGGCCTGGAGATAGTCCACTAAAGCACCCAATAGTGCATAATTGGAAGAAGGGTAAGGAGTCCCTACTGGGTATTTCTTTTTACCCCTATTTCTTTTAATCCGTTAAATATACCATTAAAACATTTTATTATATCTGATCTGTGCAAAAAAAAAAAAAGTTTGTGTTGTCAGAAACTGGAGTCGGAATATGTGGATTCAGTAGTGTAGTACAGCTGGGCCAGGCTGATACAATTTATTACAATTTCAAGCTAGAAAATACACTGTTGTCTGCCCAAACCGAAAAGTATGAGCTGAGTGCATTTTTGACAGATCAACAAATATTTTTTTATTGTACTTCAAGGGTCTTTAAAGGGATTGTACATGGGGAAATGTGCATGTATTTTAGATATGTACTGCATATGTTTTTTTTCTGTTGCTTTGCTCTACAGAGGCAAAGCACATAATCACTTTAGAGTTTTTTTTTCCTGGAGTTAACGTGATTTGACAGATCTGCTTTAAAATGTTGAGGGCTACATTGTGGTACCTATCCCTTTGGTTGCCTATTTTATTAGCAGAGTGTGGATACAACAAACTGTTGGACATTCATAAAATGCTGTGGTGTGGAGTCTGCAGTGTCCCACCGAGTGGTCTCTATCTTACCCTTCAGAGAACCCTTCATCACTGGAAGCTATCTTCCTTTTGCAACTATTTTTTTTTCCATAGGATTAAAGGGAGCTTTGTTGGCTTTGGCGTTCCAAAGAAAGCAGAGAGTCATGAACATTTAGAAAGTACATTGTTTTTTTCCCCTTCTTTTGAAAGCAGTAGAATTGCCATGGTAAGGCCATAGATACCAACTGCTCTGGATTTGCCAAGGCAGTCCCATATCTAGACCCTCCCTCCCCTAGTGATATGTCTTGAATCAAGGCATCAACCTAATTTGATTTACTGCAGATGCCCAGTAACTCAAAAAGACATATATTGCAGGGATTCGGGCTTCAAGTGGGACCTGGATGGGACCAACTCATAAAGTGGGCATATTTTGAACGTGGGGTAATAAAATGCAGACCGTGGGCGTAGTTATGTTTCCTGGGATCTGGGACCATAATGTTGGTAAGTATAGGAAAGGCTATGCTACTGCTTTCTAAATGTGACCCTTTGTGAGCTTAAGACTGCCACCCCCCTACACGTGTGATTTACCGTATTTATTTTTTTGTAAGTTTGTTGATTTGTAATTTTTTTTACAGTATATAACAAACATTTAAAAAGTAGTAGTTAATGGATAGAAATTGTGTTTTTTAAATGGCTGTTTTTGTATTCTTTTCTAGTCTGCACATGTGTGGTTCATAAGCGCTGCCACCAGCTGATAGTGACGGCCTGTACATGTATGAATAACACCGCTAAAGTGGAAAAAAAGGTGACGTACAATGCTTCTTTTTCTTTATTTTTTTACTTTTTAGCCTATTCTGGTCTCTACGGCTCATTCTCCACAACCACATCCTGTCTGTTAGTATCAGAATTTATAGTTTAAACTAAAAATCCCCCCTATATCTATAGTTAGATACTCTTCATAGTGCTTAGTAATTTAGCTCTTTCCTCTGCAGCTTATATGCTCACTGAAGGGGCAAGGTAATTGCTTCACCTACCTGCTATTATGATTGTATTCTTATTATGGTTTTATAATTAATATAATTATATATATACACACACACAGGTACATATCATAAAATTACACATGGTGATATATTTCAAGCATTTTTCTTTTAATTTTGATGATTCTGGCTTACAGTTAGTGAAAACCCAATTATCAGAATCTTTGAAAATGAGATAATTGAATATTACATAAAACCAAAAAAAAAAAGGATTTTTAATTCAGAAATGTTGGCTTACTGAAAAGTATGTCCATGTACAGTACGTATACAGCACTCAAGCATGAAGTGCTCAAGAATTTCCTGGTAGAGGGCTGCACTGACTTTGGACTTGATAAAAACACAGTGGACCAACACCAGCAGAAGACATAGCTCCCCAAATCATTACTGACTGTGGAAAATTTTGCATTTCATTTGGAAATCAAAGTCCCAGAGTCTGGAGGAAGAGTGGAGAGGCACAATCTAAGTTGCATGAGGTCCAGTGTGAAGTTTCCACAGTTTGTGATGATTTGGGGAGCCATGTCATCTGCTGGTGTTGGTCCACTGTGTTTTATCAAGTCCAAAGTCAGCGCAGCCCTCTACCAGGAAATTCTAGAGCACTTAATGTTTCCCTCTGCTGACCAGCTTTATGGAGATGCCAATTTCATTTCCCAGCAGGACGTGGCACCTGCCCACACTGCCAAAAATACCAATACCTGGTTTAAAGATCAGTGTATTACTGTGCTCGATTGGCCAGCAAACTCGCCTGATTTAAACCTTATAGAGAATCTGTGGGGTATTGTCAAGAGGAAGATGAGACACCAGACTCAACAATGCAGATGAGCTGAAGGCCACTATCACAGCAACCTGGGCTTCCATAACACCTCAACATTGCCAGAGGCTGATCGCCTCCATGCCACGCTGCATTGGTGCAGTAATTCATGCAAAAGGAGCCCTGATGAAGTATTGCGTGCATACTATACTATACATGGACATACTTTTCAGTAAGCCAACATTTCTTTTTTAAAAATTCTTTTTTAATTGGTCTTATGTAATATTCTAATTTTCTGAGATACTGGATTTTTGGTTTTCGCTACCTGTAAGTCAATAATCCTCAAAATTAAAATAAAGAAATGTTTCAAATACAGGAAGTCCCCGAGTTACGAACGACTCCTACCTCAAATGCCGGCCACTTGTGCTCCACGCTGGTCCTGGATACCTTTCGAGCACCTCCGGACACATCCAACACTGCCGTACTACGCCCCAGATAACATAACAAGCGCCCGGAACATCCCACATCCATGCACAGGCGGCAGTTACACTTACTAACACTTACGAATGCAGTGTTCCGACCGGAAATTACACTTACAAATGCAGTGTTTCGACTTACGAACAACTTCGACTTATGAACAAACCTACAGTCCTTATTGTGTTCGGAATTCGGGGACTGCCTGTATGTCACTCTGTGTGTAACGCATTTATATAAATCATATGAGTTTCACTTTTTGAATTGAATTATTGAAGTTAACTGTTTGATGATATTTTAATTTTATGAGATGCGCGTGTGTTTATATATATATATATATATATATAATCTTCAAATGAGGTTAAGGAAAGCTGCACCTGGTCCCCATTTAGTGCCACTGACCATACATATAAGCAAAAAAGTCCAAAGGATTGCTGCACTTAAAAACTTTGTTTATTCGTTCAAAGATTTGTAAAGTTACATCTCAGAAAGTGTTTAAAAAGATTTCCATTTCGGGCTCACATGCTCACGGCCTTACTCAGATCAGAACACATCTAACATTTTGATCACAGACATTGCAATCTAACATTTTTCCAAAAAAAATCACATATGGAATCAATCTATGGTTAATCGTTAACTAGTACAATTGTATTCCTTCGTTCATTAAACATTTCACACCACTGATATACAAATGGTTAACCATGTAGAGACTCGTCTCACTATTCACCCAGGAACCATCACATTGTCATTCAGTAGAAAAAATATATATACATATGTAAAAAACATCATAATCCAAATATTCAGAAGGATACCATAAAATACTTTTATAGATAATGTATTATAAATCATACAAATAAATAAAGATCCAAATCTGTATTTAAACCTTTTGGAGTAATAGTATTAAGAAAATGTATCCAATGAGCCTCACGTTTTCTTAAGATTAGTTCACGATCACCTTCTCTCCTGTTTTTATTAACGCTTTCCAGCACTAATGTAGCAATCTGTCCACTAATGTAGCAATCTGATAGTCTCAAAAGTCATTTACAGGCTTCAATACCCAATACCCAACTAATCCAAATAAAAAACACACTAAAAGGATACCTTTTGTTACACAATTTCATCCGTTTTCACATACTGTGTTTAACATAATTAAGAAACATTGGAATTTACTAAGGGAAAGTTATCCCACTATAGAAGAATTTTGGAATTTACCATTACCCTCATATAGAAAGGGGAGAACTTTGGGGGATCGATTGGTAAGATCCGATCAACTTTCTCCTCTTATCCCCAGGATAACTTTTCTGGGACCAAAAAACCTGGGATCATTTTCATGTCTATCATGCATCCAATGTAATTCTATGAAGGGAAAACGTATATCACACTCACATAAAGGCTTTGATACTCCTATCAAGGGCCACTATACCTGCCAACCACCATATGTGATTTATGCCATAAAATGTCCATGTGGATTATTATATATTGGGGAAACAACCCAAAAGGTTAAAGATCGTATAGCCAGGCATAAATATTCAATTAGAGATAAGTAAATATAGTTACCGCTAGCTAAACATTTTATAGAGAAGGGGCATACACTTTCACCGGGAAAAATTCATGGTGCTGGAAGGCATTAATAAAAATAGGAGAGGAGGTGATCGTGAACTAATCTTGAGGAAACGTGAGGCTCATTGGATAAATTTTCTTATTACTATTACTCCAAAAGGTTTAAATACAGATTTGGATCTTTATCTATTTGTATGATTTAAAATACCTTATCTATAAAAGTATTTTATGGTATCCTTCTGAATATTTGGATTATGATGTTTTTTATATATGTATATATATATTTTTCTAGAGAATGACAATGTGATGGTTCCTGAGTGAATAGTGAGATGAGTCTCTACATGGTTAACCATTTGTATATCAGTGGTGTGAAATGATTCATGAACAAAGGAATACAATTGTACTAATGAGCGATCAACCATAGATTGATTCCATATGTGATTTTTTTTTTTGGAAAAATGTTAAATTGCAATGACTGTGATCAAAATGTTAGATGTGTTCTGATCTGAGTAAGGCCGTGAGCATGTGAGCCCGAAACGGAAATCTTTTTGAACACTTTCTGAGATGTAACTTTACAAATCTTTGAACGAATAAACAAAGTTTTTAAGTGCAGCAATCCTTTGGACTTTTTTGCTTTTCTATCTATCTATCTATCTATCTATCTATCTATCTATCTATCTATCTATCTATCTATCTATCTATCTATCTATCTATCTATCTATCTATCTATCTATCTATCTATCTATCTATCTATCTATCTATCTATCTATCTATCTATCTATCTCTCTATCTCTCTATCTCTCTATCTCTATAAATATATATCTCACAAAAGTGAGTACACCCCTACCCATTTTTGTAAATGTGTTATTATATCTTTTCATGTGACGACCCTGAAGAAATTACACTTTGCTACAATGTAAAGTAGTGAGTGTACAGCTTGTATAACAGTGTACATTTGCTGTCCCCTCAAAATAACTCAACACACAGCCATTAATGTCTAAACTGCTGGCAACAAAAGTGAGTACACCTCTAAGTGAAAATGTCCAAATTGGGCCCAAAGTGTCAATATTTTATGTGGCCACCATCATTTTCCAGCACTGCTTTAACCCTCTTGGGTATGAAGTTCACCAGAGCTTCACAGGTTGCCACTGGAGTCCTCTTCCACTCCTCAATGATGACATCATGGAGCTGATGGATGTTAGAGACCATGCGCTCCTCCACCTGACGTTTGAGGAGGCCCCATAGATGCTCAATAGGGTTTAGGTTTGGAGACATGCTTGGCCAGTCCATCACCTTTATGAATGAATGAATGAAAAATTTATAAACCGCTGCAAATGTGAACTGAATCGCCTCAAGGCGCCAAATGCGTTTGGTGTTGTCAGCTTCTAGAAGAGGAAGGTCCTGAGTTTTTTCCTGAACCCAGGTGGTTTTCTTCCATGCAGATGTGGGTCGGAAGTGCGTTCCATAGTCGAGGTCCTTGGACTGCGAATCTTCGTTCTCCCTTTGCTTTGTAGCGGTATTTGGGAATGAGAAGGAGGTTTTGGTTAGATGATCGAAGATTGCGATTGGGTGTGTAGTGTTTTATTTTCTCTCGAAGGTATTGAGGCGCGTTTCCTTGTATGCATTTGTGGGTGAGGCAGAGGGTCTTGAATGTGATCCGATTCTTTATGGTTAGTCAATGTAGGTTTCTTGGGGATGGGGAAATTGACTCCCAGTGTTTTTTTCCTGTTAACAGTCTTGCCGCCGCGTTTTGGATGACCTGTAGGCGCGCAAGCTGATATTGGGGTAATCCTATGTAGAGCGAGTTAGCGTAATCGAGTCGGGAATTGATGATTGTTCCAACTACTGCTGCTTTGTCCTCTTCTGGGATGAAGGGGATAAGTATACAAAACAGGCGGAGGAGATGGTGAGATCCGCTAACTACTGATCCTATTTGTGCATCCATTGTCATTTCTGAGTCAAAGATAACTCCGAGGCTTTTGGCTTTGGTGCTCGGAGAGATGGTTTGTCCTAAGATGGTAGGAGGTGTCCACGGAGTCTTGTTTTTGGCATTTTGGTTAGCGTGTAGGAGAAGAAGTTCTGTTTTTGAACCGTTGAGTTTGAGGGAGCTAATGGTCATCCAGTCATCTATCAGAGTGAGGCATTTCTCTAATTGCTGATGGTGGTCTTTTTGTCCGGTGATGCAAAGGTACAGTTGGGTGTCATCAGCGTATGAGTGGAAGCAGAGGTCCGATTTTCTGATGATTTTGAGGAGTGGGCGGATGTAGATGTTGAATAGGACTGGTGACAAGGGTGAACCCTGCGGGACTCCACAGGAGATTGTGCGGGTTTCAGAGGGGAATGCTCCCAGTCTCACTGTCTGAGAGCGATTCTCTAAGAAGGATGCTAACCATTTTAGACCAGCATCTGTGACTCCTGCTACTTCTGTGAGGTCAACGAGTAGAGTATTGTGGTCCACTGTATCAAATGCTGCACTGAGGTCTAATAGTACCAGGAGACATGATTCTCCGTCATCTGCTGCTTCCAGGGCATCGTCCCATATTTTGAGAAGTGCTTTACCTCCAGCTTCTTTAGCAAGGCAGTGGTCATCTTGGTGTTTGGGGTTGTTATCATGTTGGAATACTGCCCTGCAGCCCAGTCTCCGAAGGGAGGGAATCATGCTCTGCATCAGTATGTCACAGTACATGTTGCCATTCATGGTTCCCTCAATGAACTGTAGTTCCCCAGTCACTCATGCAGCCCCAGACCATGACACTCCCACAACTATGCTTGACTGTAGGCAAGACACACTTGTCTTTGTACCCCTCACCTGGTTGCCGCCACACGCGCTTGACAACATCTGAACTAAATAAGTTTATCTTGGTCTCATTAGACCACAGGACATGGTTCCATTAATCCATGTCCTTAGTCTGCTTGTCTACAGCAAACTGCGTGCATTATCTTTAGAAGAGGCTTCCTTCTGGGACGACAGCCATGCAGACCAATTTGATGCAGTGTGCGGCGTATGGTTTGAGCACTGACAGGCTGACCCCCCTCACCCCTTCAACCTTTGCAGCAATGCTGGCAGCACTCATACATCTATTTCCCAAAGACAACCTCTGCATATGACGCTGAGAACGTGCACTCACTTGGCAATATTCTTATAGCCTAGGCCATCTTTATGTAGCGCAACAATTATTTTTTTCAGATCCTCAGGGAGTTCATTGCCATTAAAAGCCATGTTGAACTTCCAGTGACCAGTACGAGAGTGAGAGCGATAACACCAAATTTCACACCTGAGACCTTGTAACACTAACGAGTCACATGACACCGGGGAGGGAAAATGGCTAATTAGGCCCAATTTGGAAATTTTCACTTAGGGGTGTACTCACTTTTGTTGCCAGCGGTTTAGACATTAATGGCTGTGTGTTGAGTTATTTTGAGGGCACAGCAAATTGACACTGTTATACAAGCTGTACACTCACTACTTTACATTGTAGCAAAGTGTCATTTCTTCAGCGTTGTCACATGAAAAGATATCATAAAATAGTTACAAAAATGTGAGGGGAGTTCTCACTTTTGTGAGATACTGTATATCTATAGATCTATATATAATTTTTTTTTTTTTTTTTGTTATTTATCTTGTTTCTAGTTCTGCAGTACCATTATTTACTGCTTGGCTAATGAATGATGTGCTGGGAGGAGGAGAAATGATGTCATTTGACCAGTTTAAGGTCATGTGACAGGTGTGTCATCCTATCCATGAGTGTTCTCATGCAGAGGACACATTGCAGAACATTGGCAGATCCACTCTGCACCCTGGATTCGTAAAATATCAGCACAGTGTGGAGTCTTTCCAATAATGTCCTGCAGTGCACAGGGGGGCACTATGAGTTTTTGTAAATAGGCCCCTTTGTATAGCTGTGTGGTTTCTTTAAAACTGATGTTTAGCTAAAAAAATACACAACTTTAATCACAGCACTTACCCACCCTGAGTAATGTCCCATGTTGTGCAGGCAGCTGGATCCTAGCGATATCTTCACTGCAGGGATGCCCCGTCCTCTTCCTGTCTCTGAACTTCCAGGACTGCAATGATTACGAGCTTCGGGTCTTAAGACAATAAAGGAGTAAATTGGTTTGATGGGGACATGACCTGCCCTTCCTTCCCCTCCATCAATCTGTGAATGGACTATCTGTATTATTCTGCCTGAAGACTTGCCACTGTTAACCATTGCCATGCTGGAAGTTCATAGACAGGAAGAGGACAGGGCATCCTTGCAGTGAAGATTTCTCCAAGATCCAGCTGCTAGCACAGGGTGAGACATATTCATTACAGGTAAGTGATATGACTAAAACTATAGGATTTTTTTTTTTTGTTTAGTCAAACTTCTGCTTTAATGGGGCCAGATTAGATGCAGATAGCGCTTTAGCTGTCATCTGCTTTAGAGTTTTTCCCTTCATATCGCTTACATCTTTTTCTATCATTCATCAGATCTTTGAACAAAGATTTGGTATCAATTTACCACACAAGTTCCGCGATCACAATTACAAAGTGCCAACATTCTGCGACCACTGTGGATCTCTCCTATGGGGGTTGATGAAGCAAGGACTGCAGTGTAAAAGTAAGATGCACTCAACATTTATTTGACAGATTGTTGTTTTTATGTACAGTTATTAGTTATGTATAGTAAGTATGCTAGCAACTACATTACTTGCTGCCTGTAGCAATCAGTCCGCTTCTTATGGTCTTGTCTGCAGCTAAAAATGAACCCTCCATTCTGTTATTCTTCCTGCAGTGGTGTATTTCATAGTAAGACCAGATATTGTCTATAGAGACTCCATACATTCTCTTAGTTTGCTGATAAGCAAAGATTTTGTCTGGTAGACCCGTCTTCTAGTTCTAACACTGTAATTTGATTATCACACTCACATACACTGTGAAATAGTTATCATGGGCCTTGAGATCAAACCGCTCCTTATACTGTATGGATACCTGTACTAACACTGTAATTTGATTATCACACTCACATACACTGTGAAATAGTTATCATGGGCCTTGAGATCAAACCGCTCCTTATACTGTATGGATACCTGTACTTACTCAGGGCTGCTAGTATTTTCAATTATTCTGCAAGATATAGTTAGGAGTTGTTATTATTTATAATCATGTACCGAATAAATCTCCAATATCTGCAAGTGTTGTGGTTGATCTGAGCATTACAATTTAAGGAATAAGGCTCACACCATTCTGGCAAGTAAGCAGAGAGTACATAAAAGACAAAAATTACCCTAAGACGAATTACTGTGTAGCTAGGTATCCCAAATGTGTATTATCACACTAAAAGAAAAATGGCAGCAGCAAGTAAACATGTTGTCACTGAAGTTGATTTGTTGAAAGCGGAAAAAATCGGCATTGCAGTTTGTTGTGTATGGGGCTGTGTAGCTGCAGACTAGTCAGGGTGCCCGTGCTGACCCGTGTCCACAGCCAAGAGTGCCTACAATGGCAATGTGAGCATTAAAACTGGACCACTGAGTGATGGAAGAAGGTGGACTGGTCAGACGAATCGTGTTTTTATTTTTCACATCATGTAGATGGCCGGGTGTGTGTGCGTCACTTACCTGGGGAAGAGATGGCACCAGGATATATACTATGGGAAGAAGACAAGCCAGTGGGGGCAGTGTGATGCTTTGGGCAATGTTGTTCTGGGAAACTTTGAGTTCTGTCATTCATGTGGATGTAACTTGACACGTACCACCTACCTAAACACTATGGCTGACCAAGTACACCCCTTCAAGGAAACAGTATTCCCTGGTGGCAGTGGCCTCTTTCAGCAGGATAATACACCAAACCACACTGTAAAAATGGTTAAAGAATGGTTTGAGGATCACAGGTTTGAGGTGTTGACTTGGCCTCCAAATTCTCCAGATCTCAAACCAATTGAGCATCTGTAGGATTTAATGTGTAAACAAGTCTAATCCATGGAGGCCCCACCTCCCCACCACCTTACAGGACTTGAAGGATCTGCTACTAACGGTTTGGTGCCAGATACCACAGCATACCTTCAGAGGTCCAGTGGCAATCATGCAGGTCAGGGCTGTTTTGGAGGCAAAATAGGAGAACCTATCCAGTATTAGGTGGGTGGCTATAAAGTTACGGTTGACCAGGAAGGTGTGTATGCACGTGTATATATATACAGTGTATGTATGTGTGTGTGTGTGTGTGTGTGTGTATATATATATATATACACACACACACACTAAAACCCCTTAAAGTGATTGTAAAGTTACATTCTTTTTTAATATAGCGAACACATTCTACTTACCTGTTCTGTTGAATTAAACAGATCCACCCCTATCTTCCTCTTGTGGAGCCCCAACCCCGGTGTTCCTGGTTCTTCCTCTTCTCATTGTGCCACCATAGAAAGGCGCTTTCTATTGTGGCACATCTGTGGGCTCGATCTCAATCCATGCTGCCTGCGTCCATCATAGACACACACACAGAGAGCAGCTCGGCCCCAACCATCTCAACCCCCACTCCCTCTTCACAGGATTTGACTGACAGCAGTGGGAGCCAATGGCTCTCGCTGCCTCACCAAAGCCCATGAGAGCTGGTAGAGCTGCTGCAGGGGGGCACAGTGCTGGATCAAGTTAAATATGGGGGGTGGACTTTTTTTACTTTAATGTAGGGAATGCATTAAGGTAAAAAAAGGATTAGGCTTTAGAATCTCATCATAATGTAATACCTACAGTAATGCAGTATAATACCTTAAAGACAAAAGCACATGCAAGGAGGATTTTCACAATAGTCTTTTAAAAGAGTTGAGTCTTCATATGGCCCAGTGGTCTCCATACTGCGGCCCTATGCTTGCCCCGCCGCCAACGATGAGGCATAATTCCATCCATCGCCGCCAACGATGGGGCATAATTCCATCCACCGCCGCCAAGGATGGGGCATAATTCCATCCACCGCCGCCAAGGATGGGGTATAATTCCATCCACCGCCGCCAAGGATGGGGCATAATTCCATCCACCGCCGCCAAGGATGGGGCATAATTCCATCCACCGCCGCCAAGGATGGGGCATAATTCCATCCACCGCCGCCAAGGATGGGGCATAATTCCATCCACCGCCGCCAAGGATGGGGCATAATTCCATCCACCGCCGCCAAGGATGGGGCATAATTCCATCCACCGCCGCCAAGGATGGGGCATAATTCCATCCACCGCCGCCAAGGATGGGGCATAATTCCATCCACCGCCGCCAAGGATGGGGCATAATTCCATCCACCGCCGCCAACGATGGGGCATAATTCCATCCACCGCCGCCAACGATGGGGCATAATTCCATCCACCGCCGCCAACGATGGGGCATAATTCCATCCACCGCCACCAACGATGGGGCATAATTCCATCCACCGCCGCCAACGATGGGGCATAATTCCATCCACCGCCGCCAACAATCGGGCGTAATTCCATCCACCGCCGCCAACGATGGGGCATAATACCTCAGATCATATGCTCCACACCTATTATGTCCAAGCCACTTCACCAAGAGTGACACAGCTTCCAGTGATATGGCTCAGCCACGGCACTTGTGTGGCTTTTTTTTGTTGCTTCAGATAGGGTAAGTATAAGAAACCATTTTTTTTTATTTGCTGTATCCCATTAAGGAGATTTATCTCAACTTCCTGTATCAGAGACACAACAGGAAGTGAGGGCAAATTTCTCCAAAGTGAGGGGGAAGCCCCCTCAGTGATAGTTGTGAAAAATAGTGGCATCTGTACTTGAAACAATAGATTCTGATTGCCATGTCTTTAAAAAAAAAGATTTCAGGCCAGGATTGCATAACAGAGACAGTCCAAATTACTGTGAGGTTCAGCCATGATTGAAGACACTGGTCATCAGTGTAATCATTGTCTGTTATGAAAGGCAGCTGAGTGGCTGATCCCAAAGCTGCTTATTTTTTATTTTTATTGATTTAACTTCCAGTATCTCACAAAGAAATACCGGCCCAAATGTTCTTTCAATCACAATGGAAAATTATACTTGCGGGATTGCCAGTTGTACTCAGAAATTGGATTTGGTTTTTAGAAAAGTTTTGACGTCAATTTATAGGATTTAGTAAGTATTCATTGTTCTGTATTCATGAAGCCTAAACCCTGGGACACAATGTCATTCTATAATAACATCACCCTTTGCATGTATGGCTTAACGATGAACTCCGGACACAAAAACTATCACACAAATATATTCCTCAATAGCCACACAGGATATACATACATTTTGTGTGCACCAAATGCATCTACAAACCCAGATATTGCCATGTAAAATTATGAGTGATATCGACACTGTGCTGTACATAGCCTGTGCAGGGAGCAAAGCTGTGGGAGGGGCCCAGCAAGCAAGAGGAGCACTACAGGGCATTATCTCTGGAAGGGGAATTATCCCAAACGGGAATGTTGATGGCAAAAACCTGACCGATGATCTAACCCTTATCCAATAATATATCCAAAACCAAAAAGTTTGGATGCAGTTTCACTTTGAAGCCCAACTTGGAGCAATTTCTTTTCACCACTAGATGTTCCTCAGTCCTATGGGTAAATGCTTGCCTGCATCATTGAACCTGGAGGACTGAGGGAATCTTTTAGGTACATGGACCCACCCCTTAAAGGGGCATCACAACGGCACCCAGCACTTAGTGTGGGAAAAAAAGTATTTGATCCCCTGCTGATTTTGTATGTTTGCCCACTGACAAGGAAATGATCAGTATATGATTTTAATGGCAGGTTTATTTTAACAGTGAGACAGAATAACAACAAAAAAATTCCTGAAAAACGCATTTCAAAAAAAAGTTATAAATGGATTTGAATTTTAATGAGTGAAATAAGTATTTGACCTCTTCGCAAAACATGACTTCGTACTTGGTGGCAAAACCCTTGTTGGCAATCACAGAGGTCAGACATTTCTTGTAGTTGGCCACCAGGTTTGCACACATCTCAGGAGGGATTTTGTCCCACTTCTCTTTGCAGATCCTCTCCAAGTTTTTAAGCTTTCATGGCTGATGTTTGGTAACTCGATCCTTCAGCTCCCTCTACATATTTTCTATGGGAATAAGGTCTGGAGAATGGCTAGGCCACTCCAGGACCTTAATATGCTTCTTCTTGAGCCACTCCTTTGTTGCCTTGGCCATGTGGTTTGGGTCATTGTCATGTTAGAATACCCATCCACGACCCATTTTCAATGCCCTGCCTGAGGGAAGGAGGTATGCACCCAAGATTTTGATGGTACATGGCCCTGTCCTTCGTCCCTTTATGCGGTGAAGTTGTCCTGTCCCCTTAGCAGAAAAACACCCCCAGAGCATAATGTTTCCACCTCCATGTTTGATGGTGGGGATGGTGTTCTTGGGGTCATAGGCAGAATTCCTCCTCCTCCAAACACTGTGAGTTGAGTTGATGCCAAAGAGCTCGATGTTGGTCTCATCTGACCACAACACTTTCACCCAGTTCTCCTTTGAATCATTCAGATGTCCATTAGCAAATTTCAGACGGGCCTGTACATGTGCTTTCTTGAGCAGGGGGACCTTGCGGGCTCTGCAGGATTTCAGTCCTTTGCAGCGTTGTGTGTTATCAAATGTTTTCTTGGTGACTATGGTCCCAGCTGCCTTGAGATTATTGACAAGATTCTCCCGTGTAGTTTTGGGCTAATTCCTCACTGTTCCTATGATCATTCAAACTCCGCAAGGTGAGATTTTGCAAGGAGCTCCAGACCGAAGGAGATT
Organism: Lithobates clamitans; assembly: GCA_037952925.1. NCBI lineage: Eukaryota > Metazoa > Chordata > Amphibia > Anura > Ranidae > Lithobates > Lithobates clamitans. The sequence continues at coordinate 265,356 of JBBGZY010002558.1, read as the reverse complement.
GACAGTTATTTTGTGTTTCTTCCATTTGCAAATAATCGCACCAACTATTGTCACCCTCTCACCAAGCTGCTTGGCGATGGTCTTGTAGCCCATTCCAGCCATGTGTAGGTCTACAATCTTGTCCCTGACATCCTTGGACAGCTCTTCGGTCTTGGCCATGGTGGAGAGATTGGAATCTGATTGATTGCTTCTGTAGACAGGTGTGTCTTATACAGGTGACAAGCTGAGATTAAGAGCACTACCTTTAAGAGGGTGCTCCTAATCTCAGCTCGTTAACTGTATAGAAGACACCTGGGAGCCAAAAATCTTGCTGATAGGGGTTCAAATACTTACTTCACTCATTAAAATGCAAATCAACTTATAACTTTTTTGAAATGTGTATTTTTGTCGTTATTCTGTCTCTCACTGTTAAAATAGACTTGCCATTAAAATTATAGACTGATCATTTCTTTGTCAGTGGGCAAACGTACAAAATCAGCAGGGGATCAAATACTTTTTTCCCCTCACTGTAAATACCGTTATCCAGAAAGAGAAAAGGAGAAAAGAAATGTTTTACAGGGGAGTCTACGAGCAATGCTTGCTGTTTTTGAGCGTTCTCCAAACCCCTCTCATCTTTACTGATGAAATCAATAAGTAAAAAATGTATGTCCAGCCGAAAACTTCTTTCTTCGTAGTTTGGAACCCCCGTCAGGTTTTACTGCCATCTGGGGCTCCATTAGGCCTTGATTAGACTTGTGGTTAGGGGGGCATAAAAAAAGATGTGGTTGAGATGCAGTTTGCCACCCACTAACCACCCCCCTTTCCCCCTTAACCCATGGTAAAGTGGACACAACATCCAATGATTGGCAGGTGGCAAGCCCACCAAACGCAATCAAGTCAATAGGGAAATGTCGCAAACACCCTGCAACGTTGTGCAATGCGGAGCATTTGCCTGGGGGGTTAAAACAGGCAGTGAGGAGGTATGCAGATCGGGCTTCAGAAGTAAGGGAGATTTAGTCTCTTGTCTTAATCTATCCTTAGAGAAATTTCCCCTCATTTTCTGTAATACTGACCACAATTTACCAGACAGGAAGTGAGGGGAACTCTCGAGCAGAAACACAGACCAAAATAAAATAGTTTTTCGGTAGAGTATCGAAAGACTGTTAGAAGTTTAGTTCTGTCTGTGTCCCTGTTGGAGATTTTCTCTAATTTCCTGTCTGGTAAGGCATTGTCAGCAGGACAGAAAGTGAGGGTAAATCTCTCTGACAGAGCCATGGAGAGCAGGAAGAACCTGACAGCGGTACTAATCCTTCCCCACACTAAAAGAAAGTTTTTGGCTCAACATACAGTGGGGACGGAAAGTATTCAGACCCCCCTAAATTTTTCACTCTTTGTTAGATTGCAGTCATTTGTTTGCCTCATTAATGTACACACAGCACCCCATATTGACAGTAAAACACAGAATTGTTGACATTTTTGCAGATTTATTAAAAAAGAAAAACTGAAATATCACATGGTCCTAAGTATTCAGACCCTTTGCTATGACACTCATATATTTAACTCAGGTGCTGTCCATTTTTTCTGATCATCCTTGAGATTGTTCTAAACCTTCATTTGAGTCCAGCTGTGTTTGATTATACTGATTGGACTTGATTAGGAAAGCCACACACCTGTCTATATAAGACCTTACAGCTCACAGTGCATGTCAGAGCAAATGAGAATCATGAGGTCAAAGGAACTGCCTGAAGAGCTCAGAGACAGAATTGTGGCAAGGCACAGATCTGACCAAGGTTACAACAAAAATTCCTACTGCACTTAAGGTTCTTAAGAGCACAGTGGCCTCCATAATCCTTAAATGGAAGACATTTGGGACGACCAGAACCCTTCCTAGAGCTGGCTGTCTGGCCAAACTGAGCTATCAGGGGAGAAGAGTCTTGGTGAGAGAGGTAAAGAAGAACCCAAAGATCACTGTGGCTGAGCTCCAGAGATGCAGTCGGGAGATGGGAGAAAGTTGTGGAAAGTCAACCATCAATGCAGCCCTCCACCAGTCAGGGCTTTATGGCAGAGTGGCCCGACAGAAGCCTCTCCTCAGTGCAAGACACATGAAAGCCTGCATGTAGTTTGCTAAAAAAACACCTGAAGGACTCCAAGATGATGAGAAATAAGATTCTTTGGTCTGATGAGACCAAGATAGAACTGTTTGGCCTTAATTCTAAGCGGTATGTGTGGAGAAAACCAGGCACTGCTCATCACCTATAGAAACAAATTGGTGAAAATCACAAAGCAACTCTTCTATGAGGACAAACCGGTGGTGAAAATATTAATCTTTTATTGAAACTATCCAAAAATATTATAACAACAGATCTAAGTACAAAATGCAATAAAAAGAATGTATCCCTATTCCCAACACATATTAAAAGGACCTCAAGAGGACATCGGTGGCCACCATCTTCCAATTTTACCTCACATATCTCTCACTCTCACACACACACACACACACATACAGATCTCAATCGATCAACAGATCGGTAGAGATTGCAAGTATAGAAATCCAATGACCTGGGATAATGTCAAATATGGGTGACTAGTTTAGTCTTATGATGATATACACTTGTTCATAGGTATTTTTCCTCCAGGGATAAAGGTAAGGGTTGTAGATAATACAGGTGTGGTGCGAAAGTTCCTTATGGTTTCCGTAGCGCTAACTTGTGACAGAAACAGCTTCTATACTTAGATGTGTGCACACTATGGTTAGAAATCACCTTTAAGTGAGACAACGTGTCAAGTTGAATGTAGCACTTAGGTGATATTAGTAGAATGAAACTGACTTTACCAGCATCAGGAGCAGAACACCGTACAGCTCACCGTATCAAGTAGTAGGGGGAAGCTTACAGTCACCGGCATCTAGACGGGATCATCGCAATCCATAGGTTATCGTCACAGCCACTGCAGGAGAAATCCCATTCATGGATAGCAGAGCGGTTTTCTTCGTTCCAGGTGGATGCCCTGATCAGCTGTTAGGAAAATCTTAATCCTCACTGGTGCTGCATGGATGTCACCCGTAGTATTAGCTGCAATAGTCAGGCTCTGGTGTTAGCTATCAGACCAATGGAATGTAGAGAGGGGTGGAAAGGGCAATTTTGCTGGGCTAGTAGGTGGCCAGCCAGACGTCCTTCTCACGGATACCATATAATCCTGATGCGAAATCACCTGTCCAATACAGTCCCAACAGTGAAGCATGGTGGTGGCAGCATCATGCTGTGGGGGTGTTTTTCAGCTGCAGGGACAGGACGATCCCAATCGAGGGAAAGATGAATGCGGCCAAGTACAGGGATATCCTGGACAAAAACCTTCTCCAGAGTGCTCAGGACCTCAGAATGGGCCGAAGGTTTACCTTCCAACAAGAAAATGACCCTAAGCACACAGCTAAAATAACAAAGGAGTGGCTTCACAACAACTCCGTGACTGTTCTTGAATGGCAGAGCCAGAGCCCTGACTTAAACCCAATTGAGCATCTCTGGAGAGACCTAAAAATGGCTGTCCACCAACGTTTACCATCCAACCTGACAGAACTGGAGAGGATCTGCAAGGAGGAATGGCAGAGGATCCCCAAATCCAGGTGTAAAAAACTTGTTGCATATTTCCCAAAAAGACTCATGGCTGTATTAGATCAAAAGGGTGCTTCTACTAAATACTGAGCAAAGGGTCTGAATACTTAGGACCATGTGATATTTCAGTTTTTCTTTTTTAATAAATCTGCAAAAATGTCAACAATTCTGTGTTTTTCTGTCAATATGGGGTGCTGTGTGTACATTAATGAGGAAAAAATTAACTTAAATGATTTTAGCAAATGGCTGCAATATAACAAAGAGTGAAAAATTTAAGGGGGTCTGAATACTTTATGTCCCCACTGTATACTTTAGTGAAGGAAATAAATCTACATACATTGAATTTTGTCTGAGCTTTGTGACAATTGTCCTTTGAACAAGGGAACAAGGTTTCTGTGTTTCTTGAACATCTTTCCCAGTTCGTGGATTGGTCTCAGTGGTCGATTGTAGTATTTAATAACATTCTCATCCTTTTCTCTCTGCAGTGTGTAAAATGAATGTTCACAAGCGGTGCGAGGCAAACGTGGCCCATAACTGTGGAGTGAACTCTGTGGAGCTGGCAAATGCCTTGGCGGGGATGGGCCTGCAGCCGGGAAACATTGCGGTCACACGGGTAAGGCTATGGAACAAAAAAGAGGCATATATCTGTTGCTGGTATACAGTAAGTACAAGAGTGCAACACAACTATCACCTGTGATGACCAGAAGCTTGTTTCCATTATAATCTGCACTAGTAAAAAAAGCAATTTAAATCTGGTAGTAACACAAACACCTTGAGGACTTTTTGACCCACAGAATCCAAAGTGGATCACTTTTCAGAGGGGTTTGACAGGCAGTAGGGAGGCGTCCTCCTCACTACCTGTTTTAACCCCTAAAAGCCTTCATCCCTGCATTGCACGCAGTTGTGGGGCAGTTGTGCCGTGGTCCTATTCACTTGAATGGGTCACCTTTGGCAGGCTGTACTGCCCAACAAAAGCAACAAAGGGGTCATTTTTGCTGCATCACAATGTAAACCATCACAATTGTGGCTTATGTATACTCCTGTACAGCCAGCTTGGCAGCTTTTGAGGAGGCGGGGTAAAAACGCAGCTCAATTGCCTGTTTTTTCTGCCCCTAATTACAATTGTGAACCAAAGCTAACCGCTTTTGTTAATGGGTAAATACACTTTGCTATCAGGGGTATTCTAATTGCATTTGACATCAGTTTGAGATTCTTCAGAGATCATTCAGAGTTTGTTCACAAGGACATTTGACCTACTTCAAGTGATGTTGGGTTCTGTTGACCTATATGGGAGGAGGAGTAGTCCTGATGCAAACAAAAGCTTGTTGACACAGGCTGTAAACCAATTTTTATAAATGGCCCCTACTGTGTATTGGTTAAAGTGTCACAGTGACTTCAAATCTCATATTTATTTCTGATTATGGACACTAGACAATCCATTTGTTAATATTTATTCCAGATACCTGTAGTATGACTGTTGACAAGATCAGGATATGAAAGGACTATTCTAATCAATTACTATAAGCAAAACAAATTATTTTCTTTCAGTATGTGAGCCTCATAAAGTTGTGTATACCCAAACTAGTTATTTATATCTTTCATATGCGGCAGTTCAGACTGTAGCAGTTTGAGTTTAAATGTGTTCCCCAAAATATCCACAAGGTGGCAGGCAAGGACAGCATTTATTACTGTTGTTCTTCCTGTTGTGGAAGCAATGGAAGGATATTCCACATACTGTACATACTAAGAGACATTAGATCTCCTGTTATTAATATGCAGCAGTATTGTGAATAATGATTTCAATTTCATGATTAAGCTGAATTGCTTTGGTGGGGCTGCTCCGATATACCAAAAGCAACCCCCCAAAAAGAAGTGCGTCCTAAAAGAAATGCAAATAAGTATATATATATATATATATATATATATATATATATATATATATATATATATATATATATATATATATATATATATATATATATATATATATATATATACATACATACATACATTTTTTTTCTATATGCAGTGGGGAAAATTATTATTTGATCCCCTGCAGATATGGTACGTTTGCCCACTTACAAAAGCATTAAAGGGGCTATAATTGTTATCATAGGTGTATTTTAAATGATAGAGACAGAATATTAACTAAAAATCCAGAAAAAAAAAACACATGATACAAATGTTATAAATTGAGTTGCAGTTCAGTGAGTAAAATAAATATTTGATCTCCAAACAAAACATGACTTAGTACTTGGTGGAGAAACCCTTGTTGGCAAGCACAGAGGTAAGACGTTTCTTGTAGTTGGTGACCAGGTTTGCACACATCTCAGGAGGGATTTTGGTCCACTCTTTAGAGATCTTCTCTAAATTCTAAAGGTTTCTTGGCTGTCCCTTGGCAACTCGAAGTTTTAGCTCCCTCCATAAATTTCTATGGGATTAAGGTCTAGAGACTGGTTAGGCCACTCCATGACCTTAATGTGCTTCTTCTTGAGCCACTCCTTTGTTGCCTTGGTGGTATGTTTTGGGTCATAGTCATGCTGGAAGACCCATTCAGGACCCATCTTCAGTGTTCTAGCTGAGGGAAGAAGGTTCTCATCTAAGATTGTACAATACATGGCCTCGTCCATTGGCCCCTCAATGCAGCAAAGTCAGCCTGTACCTTTAGCAGAGAAACGGCCCCAAAGCATAATGTTTCCACCTCTGTGTTTGACTGTAGGGATGGTGTTCCTAAGGTCATAGTGACTATAGGGATGGTGTTCTTAGGGTCACAGTCAGCATTTTTCTTCCTCCAAACACGGCGAGTCGAGTTAATGCCAAAGAGCTCAACTTTGGTCTCATCTGACCACAGCACTTTCTCCCAATCCTTCTCTGAATGATTTAGATGTTCATTGGCAAACTTCATACAGGCCTGTACATGTGCCTTCTTGAGGGGGGAGCCTTGCCTAGTGCTTCCGGATTTCAATCCATGGTGGCATATGTACAAGATAAAAATGTATTTAATGTATGTATAAAAATGTATAAAAAATGTATAAAAATGTATGTATTTCTTGCTAGAAAATTGCTTAGAATCCCCTAACAATTTATATATTTTTTTTTAGCAGAGACCCTAGAGAATAAAATGGCGGTCGTTGCAATATTTTATGTCACACTGTATTTGCGCAGTGGTCTTTCAAACACAATTTTTTGGAAATAAATACACTTCAATGAATTTAAAAAAATCTGAACAGTAAAGTTAGCCCAATTTTTTTTGTATAATGTGAAAGGTGATATTGCGCCATGAGAATCATGAGAGAATCGTGATCTTTATTCTAAGCCAAAAAATTGTGATTCTCATTTTTTCCAGAATCGTGCAGCTCTACTTGAGATCATTCACAAGCTCCTCCTGTGTAGTTCTGGGCTGATCCCTCACTTTTCTCATGATCATCCTTATACCACAAGACAAAGTCTTGCATGGAGCTCCAGACCGAGGGCAATTGATGGTTATTTTGTATTTCTTCTATTTGCGAACAATCACGCAACAGTCGTCTCCTTCTCACAATGCTTCTTGCTGATGGTCTTATAGTCCATTCCAGCCTTGTGCAGGTCTACAATCTTGTCCCTGATGTCCTTTGACAGCTTTTTGGTCTTGCCCATGATGGTGAAGTTTGAATGGAAGAGATTCTGTGGACAGGTGTCTTTTATACACATAACGAGTTGTCGTTAGGAGCACCGTCTTATGTTGACGGGACTAATCTGTGTACCACAAACTGTAGCCAGTCTGTGGGAGCCAGAATTATTGTTGGTTGGTAGGGGATCAAATACTTATTTTACTCACTGAACTGCAACTCAATTTTATACCCTTTTTATCATGTGTTTTTTTTCTGGATTTTAGTTGATATTCTGTCTCTATTTAAAATACACCTATGATTAAAATTATAGACCCTTCATTTCTTTGTAAGTGAGCAAACTTACAAAATCTGCAGGGGATCAAATAAAAATTTTCCCCACTGTATATTATACAGTTGCATAGTAGGTGAGGTTGAAAAAAGACACAAGTCCATCGTGTCCAACCTATGTGTTTGATTATATGTCAGTATTACATTGTATATCCCTGTATGTTGCGGTCATTCAGGTGCTTATCTAATAGTTTTTTTAAACTATCGATGCTCCCCGCTGAAACCACCGCCTATGGAAGGGAGTTCCACATCCTTGCCGCTCTTATAGTAAAGAACCCTCTACTCAGTTTAAGGTTAACTCTCTTTTCTTCTAATTTTAATGAGTGGCCACGTGTCTTATTAAACTTCTTTCCACAAAAAAGTTTTATCCCTATTGTGGGGTCACCAGTACGGTATTTGTAAATTGAAATCATATCCCCTCTCAAGCGTCTCTTCTCCAGAGAGAATAAGTTCAGTGCTCGGAACCTTTCCTCATAACTAAGATCCTCCAGACCCTTTATTAGCTTTGTTGCCCTTCTTTGTACTCGCTCCATTTCCAGTACATCCTTCCTGAGGACTGGTGCCCAGAACTAGACAGCATACTTTAGGTGCTCCCGGACCAGAGTCTTGGAGAGTGGGGGAATTACTGCTTTATCCCTGGAGTTAATCCCCTTTTTAATGCATGCCAATATTCTGTTTGCTTTGTTAGCAGCAGCTTGGCATTGCATGCCATTGCTGAGCCTATCATCTACTAGGACCCCCAGGTCCTTTTCCATCCTAGATTCCCCCAGAAGTTCTCCCCCCAGTGTATAGATTGTATTCATATTTTTGCCACCCAAATGCATTATGTTACGTTTTTCTACATTAAAACTCATTTGCCATGTAGTTGCCCACCCCATTAATTTGTTCAGATCTTCTTGCAAGCTTTCCACATCCTGCAGAGAAGTTATTGCTCTGCTTAGCTTAGTATCGTCTGCAAATACAGAGATTGAACTGTTTACCCCATCCTCAGGTCGTTTATGAACAAATTAAATATGATTGGTCCCAGCACAGAACCCTGGGGGACCGCACTACTCACCCCTGACCATTCAGAGTACTCCCCATTTATCACCACCCTCTGAACTCGCCCTTGTAGCCAGTTTTCAATCCATGTATTCACCCTATGGTCCATGTCAAAGGACCTCTTAAAGCAAACCCATCTCTCCTCTGTGTTCTTTGTTTCTAAGATTTTATCCCAATTTATATCTTCTATCAAGGTTCATAGTTTAGGGAAACTGGCTCTTTTGAAATTCAGTGTCTTTGTGTTCCCCTTGTGTTTCCTATTTGTGTGGTTTATAGTGAAGCCAATTGACCTGTGATCGCTGTTTCCTAAATTGCCCTGTATTTCCACATCCGTGATAAGGTCTGTGTTGTTGGCAATCAGTAGATCTAGTAACGCCTTGTTTCTAGTTGGTGCGTCTACCATCTGACCCATGAAATTTTCCTGCAAGACGTTTAGGAACCGGCGAGTCTTAGACGAATGCGTGGTTCCCTCTGCCCAGTCTATGTCTGGATAATTAAAATCCCCCATTATGATAACATTTCCCATCCTTGATGCTAATTCAAATTGTGATGGAAGGTCCGTCTCCCCCTCCCCCCTAACCTATAGCATACTCCCAGTATTATTTTCATCCCTTTGGAGCTCTACCCATAAGGATTCCACCTCCTCCCTAGCTCCCCTAGTGATGTCATCTCTCACATTCACTTGTACATTATTCTTGATATATAGGCATACCCCCCCCCCCCCCCTGTACTCTCTCTATCCCAGCGATAAAGGGAATACCCTTGAATGGTTGCCAGCCAATCATCAATGCTGTTGAACCAGGTCTCTGATATTTCCACAAAATCTAAATCTTCCTCGTTCAACAGTATCTCTAGTTCACCCATCTTGTCCGCCAGGCTCCTGGCATTGGTGAACATGCCACGTAGTTTAGACCAGTTGCATGCTGTTCTTTTATTGGGTGTTCTGAGATTACAAACAGGACTTGTAACTATACTTACCTCGGGTTTATGTGCTTTAGTCAACCTACCACTAATGCCCCCCAATACTATCCTCTGGAATATGTTCATTGCTGACTATCTCTACCCCAGGACCCTGCCCCCTCATCACCTAGTTTAAAAACCCCTCTAACTTTTTGGCCATCTTCACTCCCAGCAGATCTGCACCCTCCTCATTTAGGTGCAGTCCGTTCCTTCTTTAGAACTGGTGACAGACTGAGAAGTTGGCCCAGTTCTCCAGGAACCCAAACTCCTCCTTACTACACCAGCTCCTCGGCCACTTGTTTACTTTCCTAACCTCCCTCTGCCTTTCTGGTGTGGCTCGAGGTACCGGTAGTATTCCTGAGAATACTACCTTGGAGGTCCTTTTCCTCAATTTAGCTCCTAGGCCCTTAAAATCATTCTTTAGGACACTCCACCTGCCTCTGACTTTGCCATTGGTGCCAATGTGCACCATGACAGCCGGGTCTGTCCCAGCCCCTCCCAGTAATCTGTCCACCAGATCCATGATGTGCCGAACCAATGCGCCCAGTAGACAGCATAAAGTTCGGCGCTTCAGGTCTTTGTTACAGATTGCCCTCTCTGTCCTTCTAAGAATTGAGTTCCCTACCACCATATCATTTATAGACTCATAAAAAGTATAAATATTTTTTATAAAAAGTCCAACAGTCACTTGATATTATAAAATGGTAACCAAAAATTATAAAAATCTTTTTACAAAAAAAGAAATAAAGTATTTTTTAATAATAGAAACACAAATTGTAATGATTTAATGTAGAGAAGTATTCTTATCACACTGTCATAATACACGATGGGGTTATTGCTTATATAAATGGATTATACATCTCAAGAAACTTTATTATTCATGGAAACTTCAATGAAAGGGAAAAATGGATGCACTTTCGCTATCTGATATTATTTATGATGAACATTGAGCTGGAGCATACAGGATATGGTCACAAATTGTATCGTTAGTAGGAACCACAAAAAAACAGGAAATGCATACTAAAAGCACTAGAAACTATGTTTGCATAAAGAATCACACAAACACAACAATAAAAAACAATACCAGAAAGAGAGAAAAGCGGTCTTTTTATAACACAGATGAGAGCTAGCACCAGTTAATATATGGCTAAGGCTGGCCATACATGAGTCAGTTTCTTTAATTCAACCCCCTGGTTGGATGGGAGAATCCTCCTGCTGAGCCTTTGTTTCAAAAATGTTTATTGATGAAAGATGAAATGTACAAAACAGTCAATGGTATTTCTCCAAGATTTACAGAGATACATTGTCAAGTTACATATTTCGTACATTTAACAAGCAGATACAGTGGTACATATGACAACTTTGAATGTAAAAGAACATATAGGTGTGAAAGCGTTCAATTGCAGGTTAGTAAAATGTTTAAATCATTCGTAAGTAAGTATATGAGGTGTCCGCCTTTGTATTCTGACAGAGAGGAGACTTCCCTGATGTTAGAATACACTGATCAGCACTGCCAGCCATAGTTGGCTGCGCTGATTGAGATTTTTTTTTTTACAACAGGCTGGTTGCACACAAGTCGATCAGTAGATCAGCTTGTGTACAACCAGCCTGCCCATACATGGATCAAAATCCGGACAGTCTCTGCTGACCCGGACAAATTTCAAAGCATGTATGGCTGGATTAACAAGTGTACTTGTGTTAAAATGTGTACATTAAAAGGCATAGATGTAAAGGAGCGCTTAAAATCAATAAGAGGTGTCAACTATGGTCCAAAAGGTGATGTCCCAACATCCTTATATATACAGTATATGTGTATGCAAAACCGACCACTGATAAAGATATCTACAAAATACAATATAAACCATGTGTGTTCTGCCCTCGCTACAAGTTTCCCTGTGTGCAACTTGACATGCAGCTAAACCCTCCTATTCTGCAATAAGCCAGACTGAGTGTCATTTTGAAGCTTTATTAATAAAACAGGATTGGGCAAAACTATTGAGAAAAAACAAATACAGATCAATATAATCCGTATATATAAAGTATAAAGAAATACAACAAATAAACTAGGCTGAAGGTGGTAATAAGTCATTTTTACCAGCAATGCTGCATTTAGGGGATGCAAGTTTTAGTCCAACATGTGCTCAGATAGCTGGTTCCTTATTTCAGTCTTTAAGATTGAGTCTGAGTCCCCAGGATACACCTGTTATTCTTCCTTAGACTAAAGAATGATGGGAACTTTTAGTAAAGGTTTCTAGTTTCTGCTTAAATAATAAATTTACCACTGGCTCCATCTTGTGGTCAAATCTGATATTGCAAGCAAAACAACCTAATTAATATCCTGTTAGAGGCAGAACAATGTGACTATTCTAGCAGGGCTCAAAATTTCAAGTCCTGAGCTACTCGCGACCAGTTGCCCCACCCAACCCCTACCTGCCCCTAATTCCGCCCCTAAACACGCCCTCGTAAATTATCTCATGAATTGATACTTAAATGTTTTATGCAGAATTAAGTTATTCAAATAAATCTGAACAACTTCATCGGTGCCTATCAGTTCAGCCTCACCAGTGCCCATCAATGCAGCCTCACCAGTGCCCATCAATGCAGCCTCACCAGTGCCCATCAATGCAGCCTCATCAGTGCCCATCAATGCAGCCTCACCAGTGCCCATCAATGCAGCCTCACCAGTGCCCATCAATGCAGCCTCACCAGTGCCCATCAATGCAGCCTCACCAGTGCCCATCAATGCAGCCTCACCAGTGCCCATCAATGCAGCCTCACCTGTGCCCATCAATGCAGCCTCACCTGTGCCTACCAACGCAGCCTCACCTGTGCCCACCAACGCAGTGTGACCAGTGCCCATCATTTCAGCCTCGCCTGTGCCCATCATTTCAGCCTCGCCTGTGCCCATCATTTCAGCCTCGCCTGTGTCTATCATTGCAGCCCCGCCGGTGCCCATCATTGCAGCCTCGCCTGTGCCCATCAATGCAGCGTGACCTGTGCCCACCATTGCAGCCTTGCCTATGTCGTCCCCCCGCTCAGAAGCAGCCAACGCCCTCCAGAAACCATTTTCCACTCACAAAATGCGAGTAGGCGAGTGGAAAATTTGGGGGCTGATACTAGTATCCATAAACAGTATTCAAATCCTAGATCAATATTAGAGAGACATTGAAGATGTCACTATAGCTCTATAAAATTCATCTATGCTTTCCATACTATACTGTTTATGGATACTACTATACTCACATGGTTTATTTTGTATAACTGCATTTTGTAGATATCTTAATAATAACATCCACGCCTGATGAAGCAAATTAGAATTTATGAAATGTGTTGCAAAAACTATCCCACCCAGCGGGCCTGTGTGAGAGTTACTCTATGGATAAAAAAAGGATACTGTGTAAAACCTAAGAGATACTGTGTTTGTATTAAATCAGCCATTTTGTTTTCAATTGTACTTGTGCTAATAAAGTGTAAATATTTGTTTAACTATATGGAAATTATTGTATGGATGGTGATGTACCCTTAGAACAGTCCGATGGGTATCATTGGTCTGTTTTGCATATATAGATATGCCAGGGCCGTCTTTAATAATTATTGGACCCTGGGCAAACATTTTCTTGGCCTTCCTGAATCTACTTATTAACTATTTGCAGACAGGGGGTGGCTCAAGGGGCAGCTGCTTTGGGCCCCACGACAATGACTAGGCCCGGGGCAGCTGCCCCTTTTGCCCTGTGTTAAAGACAGCAGATATCAACGATGGGTTGAATCCTCAGTAGTAGATTTTGTTACTTTCCCCTATTCTGTAGACAGGGGCTATTTAAACCTTCCACATTCACTGAAACTTCTATCCGAGGGTCTCAGAATTCATGTAATTACATCATAGTTATGAGCATGATGTCCTTACATACTGTAGCAGCTCAGAATGCAATATCACAGTACTAGGAGCCCAAGCAAGTGACTGCTATTATTTCCCATTACATATTTCCCAAGCTTTTTTTACTTTAAAGCCGGCCTTAGGTGGATTGAATCTCAGTTGGTTCAGCAGAGACTGTCCGAGATTTGATCCATCTATGGGCAGGCTGGTTGTCATGAAGTCAATACATCAATTGTTTAGCAAAGCTATACTATACTAACTACTATAGCTATACTAACTATAATCTGACTCTCTTTGTAGTGTTCTGATGGCAGCCCTGTAAGATCAGAAAATGGTTCTGAAGAAGATTCGCTTTCCAACATGTCTACACAGTACAAATTAGGAATTGAGGATTTCACCTTCTTTCGTGTGTTGGGAAAAGGAAGTTTTGGAAAGGTTTGTATTCCAATTTAAATACATTGCAACAGACTATACTGTATGTGGCCTCATTTAATCAATGTATGGTCTGTATCTTTTTATGGGGTTCTCACATTCCTTGTTCCACACCTGAGCAAAGGATACGGCTGCTATAAGCAACAAGAACACTTTGAAACAGAAAACATTTTGAGACACAGCTGTACAAAGCTGTACACAAGGATAAGGATCTTTATTTTCTTTATTTTTCTTTATTATCTTTATTTTCAGCCATGTGACTGTAAGGCTTCATGTACACAGGACGTTTTTACAGCCTCTCCTGAACGATTTAAGTTGACAGATAGTAACCCATGTTTAAAACGTCCGTTTAGCCACGTTTAGAAGCGTTTGCAATGCCTCTAAACTCAGCTTCTGAACCCATTTATTTGCGTTCCAAAAAAAGGCTCTAAACTCAACTGCCTAGAAACTACTAGAAACGACCCTCTGTACCTGTACTGATAAGATAACATAGAGGAGAGACCAGGAGCAGTTGAAAAAAATGCCCAACTGCTCCTAAACGTCCGTTATACCAGCAGCAGTGTACATGAGGCCTAAAGCTGGTCTTAACCACAGAGATTTTTATTGTTTAGCCTGTGTAAGAAATCTAACAGATTTCAGGGCTGATCACAGATTGAGGTAAGGAGCCAATTAGAAGCTCTTTACCACGTAATCAGCTGTGTCCAATCACAGCTGATCACGGATGTAAATAGAAGCCGGTTATTGACACTCCTTTCTTCATGCTTACTGTGTGAGGAGTAGGGATGAGCTCCGGTGTGTTCGCACAGCCCACGTGCAGAGCCCGCCAGGAAGTCGGCACGGCGCTGTGCTAATCACAGGCAGTGAGACATTGTCCAGATGCGCAGCTGCAGAGATCAGGACAATATCTAACCGCCTGTGATCAGCGCAGCGCAGTGCTGACTTCCTGGCGGGCTCTGCACGTGGGCTGTGCGAACACACCGGAGCTCATCCTTAGTGAGGAGAGAAGAGAGCCGATAACCAGCTTCTCTAAACGGGACATGTGCACTCATAAACACAGCACTTATTATCAGTGTCCTGATTACCAGTGCAGTCTCTACAGTGCCCACCAGTGCTGCCAATCTGTGCCTCCTCATTAGTGCCACCTATCAGTGCAGCCTCATTAGTGCCCATCCGTGCAGCCCATCAGAGCCAGAGAAAAACTATGAAAAAGTTTATTTATTTATTTTTGTAAACCTAGTGGTGATTAAAAGAAAAGAAAAGCTCTATTTGTGTGAAAAAAAATGATAAAAATGTCACATGGGTACAGAGTTGCATGACCGTGCAATTGTCATTCAAAGTGCAACAGCGCTGAAAGCTGAATATTGGCCTTGGCTGCCCAGTAGGCAAGTGATTAAAGCAAGAGCTAAACCCTTCAACTTAAGTTTCCCGAAGCAATTACATTCAAGAAATGCAGTGAATGATAATTGTCACAGTTGCTTGTGCTCTCTAGAACTGCTGCTATGGAACTGTTAAGCCATCAGATGGCTGCTGTCATAACTGATCACGAGCAGCACCAGGGCAACTGCAGATCAAACCGGCAACTTCCTTGGCTGTGAAGAATGGGAGGGTTTATTCTGGTGTTTTAGCTTTTGTTTTAGCTTCATGAGTTGAGCTGGTTGTCTGATATAAACACATACAGTTATGGAGCCGTATGATCAAGCTATATCATCTTTCATCACATCAGATCTGACAGCTTCTAATTTGTAAAGTAGAGTCGGGACACTTTGGACAACTAATACTGTTTTTTTTTTTTCCTTTTAGATGTTTAGTAGGAACTCTTTTTTTCCTTTTCTGCTTTTGAAGCTTTCAGATTTATAATATTCACACAGCTGATTACCGCCATGTGCTACATGGGGCAGTGTTCTGCCTGCACAGGTTTTGCATGCATCCCCATTTAGGAAGTCCATTGGTGTCTACTGGAACACAATGCTGCACGGACACAGCCGCTGTGTCTAAATATGACATGCAGGTTCCCAAACCCAACCCTGTGTGCATTTGAAGACTACAACCTGCATGTTATATTGGGACATGGTGGCTGTGTCCGAACAGCCGTGTGTCCCAGTAGACAACAATGGGATGTCCGCATGAGGATGCATGCAGCACCTGTGCATCACCGTGCCAGCAAAAGATGGCCCTGCACTGGGCACACATGTCATTTCAACAAGGCCTAAAAGTTTGCAATGTTGCATTGCTCCAGATAAAGAGATATCTGCCTGTAGGGCAAACTTTAGGCTACATTCACACCTGGGCGTTCCTGGAACGAGCGACAAAACCATAGAAAAACACGCATTTTGCTACACGTTTCAGAAATGTGCTACAAATACACTGTAAATACACGTTGAGTTCCCAATAATTGTTAATGGCACCCTA
This sequence comes from Lithobates clamitans, assembly GCA_037952925.1. Classification (NCBI taxonomy): domain Eukaryota; kingdom Metazoa; phylum Chordata; class Amphibia; order Anura; family Ranidae; genus Lithobates; species Lithobates clamitans. The sequence goes on along the minus strand of JBBGZY010002558.1, from coordinate 249,115 downwards.
ACCTTCGGTAGCAAATGCGCACTGTATGGTACACGCACAGCGAAAAAATGCACCACGCTCCACTCCAAAAAAAGTTTTGGAGCTTCGTTGGAGAATTTGTCACGCATAGGTCAGACCATTTAAGTGAACGAGTTGCCCTTTGCGAGACGAGCACAAACACTCCAAAATGTGCAAAAAGGCATTCTAGAACGCGAGTTCCTGCTCAGATGTTAATTGGGGTCTTGGAGTCGTACTGATTTGTGGAAACTGGGGCAAACTTTTTAGCTTTCACCTATAACTGTTAATCATATTGTTCCTTTTTCCAAGTGCAGTTGGATTATTATAAACCAGTTTCAGATTTGCTCCAGTTTCCATACATCAGGCCCCAGAAGTGGTGAAGCAATCCTTTTTAGGCATATAGAAACTTTCTCTTCCTTTGACTTGATTTTATTAGACTGTTTCAGTTCCCCATTCCAATTTTCAAGAGAAATATGCACTCTGCTACTTCCTCCTCCACTCCTACTGAGTGCCACATAAGTAGGTCGCAGCCTGCAACATATATTACCTGTGTTCTTCATTTTCCCAGTTGTATACTGTACTTGCTCCTTGTATTCTTGCAGCTGCAGGGCGGGGAATGCTCTGGCCACAGATGATTGGCCCAGTACAGTGACAGATTCCTGGTTGGCTCACTCAGGGTGGGTTCTGATTAGGATCTGAACATGCCAGAGCTAATCACTAAGGCTGAGTTCACACTGCTCAAACATGGATGTCGGGCGACTTCTGATCCGACTTTGCCCTACGACTTCATGTCTGACTTCCATACGACTTCAATGAATGGGATCCAACTTTTATGCGATCATACCAGGCCATTTTGAGTCTGGTATGAATCTTGAGGGGAAAACCCCACGCCAAAATGTAAAAAAAAATGGCATAGAGTCCCCCCCAAGACCACACCAAACTCTTCGGTCTGCTATGGATTTTAAGGGGAACCCCACGCCAAAATGAAAAAAAGCGTGGGGTTCTCCCCCAAAATCCATACCAGACCCTTACCTGAACACGCAGACTGGCAGATCAGAAAAGGAGGTGGATGAGTGAGTGCCCCAGGCCACAACATGGGGGGGGTGCATGCTTTGGAGCAGGGGGGGTCTCTGCGCCCCCCACCCCAAAGCACCTTGTCGATGGGGACAAGGGCCTCTTCCCGACAACCCTGGGTGGTTGTTGTGGGGCTCTGCGGGCAGGGGGCTAATCGGAATCTGGAAGCCCTTTTAATAAGGGGACCCCCAGATCCCGCCCCCCCCATGTGAAGGAGTATGGCCTACCCATTCACCCCAAAAAAGTGTAAAAAATAAATGAAGACAGTACACAGGTTTTTGACAAAGTCCTCTATTAAAAATGAAGAATGTCTCCCGTCGTAGCTCCAGCGGGTCTTCTCCCTCCACTGATGTCTTATGCCGGCTCCCGCTGTCTGCCATTTCTTATATGGCCACGGGGCATGGTCATTTGGTGATGTTATCTAGAGACTCCACCCTCTTGTGATGTCACCACCTGAGGCAAAGCACCCCCCCTCGCTCCCCCCCCCCTTTTCTGACCTGTCGGGCTTTGTGCTCGGATAAGGGTCTGGTATGGGTTTTTTATTTTTATTTTGGTGTGCGGTTCCCCTTCAAGATCCTCGGAGCACAAGTCGCATGCCACAAGTCGGATCAGTTTAGATGATGATCCGACTTACTTTTAAATCAATGGGCTGAAATCTTGCCCAAGTCAGACCAAAGTAGTACAGGAACCTTTTTCAAAGTCGGACCGCCACATGTCATACCATTGATTTTCTAAATGTCAGGTGACATGTGCTCTTAAAGTCGCAGTGTATGTTGCACCAGTGTGAACCGAGCCGAATGGCCACATTAACTAGACTTCGATCATGTCTGCCTTTGTTCATTCACATTATATAGTGGACTGATAAGATTAGTAGTTTACAAAAGAGAGATAACATTGTTTTTGGTGCCTTTAACCTCTCAGGAAGCGATGAGGATACTGCATTTCTGGCAAGAACAACAGGTATTTTCTATACTTGCTAAAAATGTCCTTAGCCTGCAAACAGAAAACTTTTGCAGCCACCACATCGACCGACTGGTAAGCTGCAATATAGTAAATTTGTGTTTTCTGTTTTTAGATACACCTAAAGCAGGTGTCGTGGGACAAGCCAAGGCACCCAGCGAGGGACGCGCTTTCCCACACACCTAATAGTGTTAACCTGAATGTACCTGCTATAACCACAGAGCAGGTCACCTAAATCCCAAGAGAGAAACAGGATATTTATTTTAGGCTCGGTTCACACTGGAACCCGCTGCAGATCGCACAGGAGCGCTGCGCATCCCTGTTTCAGGGACGAATCGGGCCCGATTCTATGCCTGAATTTGGCCCTGAAACGTTTCAAAGACGCACAGCGTTTCTGTGCAGTGCGTTTCACAGCCACAATGGAGATATGTGAGCCGGCTCCATAGGGAGCCAGTCACATTCTCCTGCTATGCCGCATCTAATTTGCATAGGTGTGAACCCGGCCTTAATCAAGGTATTTAATATTTTATCCTATCCTGAACCCTCCTGAGTGATCCTGCCACTGCCCAAAGCAGGCATGTGCCGACCAACAGGACTACTCGGAGTTTCCCGGTGGGCCGATGGCGGTTTCAGTGACAGCGCTCCTCTGTCCGTCCACCCCCCCTCCCCCCCACACACAGTGCTCACCTCCTCTCCCTGCCTAGTTATGCAGTGCGACTGAATAATGACATGATTCTCAAGAGTCGGCACTGAGAAGCTCATCATATGATCCGGAAGGAGGGCAGCCCACACTACTGTAACATAAACTTCCCCGACACTCGTTCTCTCCTGCTCTTTCCTTCCCCCGCTCTCCACCCTGTCTGCTGTCAAGGAGAATCTAGTGCTGGGAACTCAGCCTGCTCTCCTCTAATGGTCAGACCTGCCCCCCCCTTCACAGCCATTTACTTGAAAGACCTGTGTGCTGCTGTTTGTCCTCTTCCAGCTCTCTGGTACACCCCTCACATTTTTGTAAATATTGAATTCTATATTTTCATGTGGCAACACTGAAGAAATGACACTTTGCTACAATGTAAAGTAGTGGGTGTACAGCTTGTATAACAGTGTAAATGTGCTGTCCCCTCAAAATAACTCAACACACAGCCATAAATGTCTAAACTGCTGCCAACAAAAGTGAGTACACCCCTAAGTGAAAATGTCCCCAAACTGTCAATATTTTGTGTGGCCACCATTATTTTCCAGCACTGCCTTAACCCTCTTGGACATGGAGTTCATCAGAGCTTCACAGGTTGCCACTGGAGTCCTCTTCCACTCCTCCATGACCACATCACTGAGCTGGTGGATGTTAGAGACCTTGTGCTCCTCCACCTTCCATTTGAGGATGCCCCACAGATGCTCAATAGGGTTTAGGTCTGGAGACATGCTTGGCCAGTCCATCGCCTTTACCCTCACCTTCTTTAGCAAGGCAGTGGTCGTCTTGGAGGTGTGTTTGGGGTCGTTATCATGTTGGAATATTGCCCTGCGGCCCAGTCTCCGAGGATAGGAGCTCATGCTCTGCTTCAGTATGTCACAGTACTCCAGTAATCCATGTCCTTAGTCTGCTTGTCTTCAGCAAACTGTTTGCGGGCTTTTTTGTGCATCATCTTTAGAAGAGGCTTCCTTTTGGGACAACAGCCACGCAGACCAATTTGATGCAGTGTGTGGCGTATGATCTGAGCACTGACAGGCTGACCCCCCACCCCTTCAACCTCTGCAGCAATCCTGGCAGCACTCATAGTCTATTTCCCAAAGACGGCCTTTGGATATGACGCTGAGCATGTGCAATCAACTTCTTTGTTTGACCATGGCGAAGGCCTGTTCTGAGTGGAACCTGTCCTGTTAAACCGCTGTATGGTTTTGGCCACCATGCTGCAGCTCAGTTTCAGGGTCTTGGCAATCTTCCTATAGCCTAGGCCAGTGATGGCGAACCTTGGCACCCCAGATGTTTTGGAACTACATTTCCCATGATGCTCAACCACACTGCAGAGTGCCTGAGCATCATGGGAAATGTAGTTCCAAAACATCTGGAGTGCCAAGGTTCGCCATCACTGGCCTAGGCCATCTTTATGTAGAGCAACAATTCTTTTTTTTCAGATCCTCAGAGAGTTCTTTGCCATGAGGTGCCATGTTGAACTTATAGTGACCTGTATGAGAGAGAGAGAGCGATAACACCAAATTTAACACACCTGCTCCCCATTCACACCTGAGACCTTGTAACACTAATGAGTCACATGACACCGGGGAGGGAAAATGGCTAATTGGGCCCAATTTGGACATTTTCACTTAGAGGTGTACTCACTTTTGTTATCAGTTGTTTAGACATTAATGGCTGTGTGTTGAGTTATTTTGAGGGGACAGCAAATTTACACTGTTATACAAGCTGTACACTCACTACTTTACATTGTAGCAAAGTGTCATTTCTTCAGTGTTGTCACATGAAAAGATATAATAAAATATTTACAAAAATATGAGGGGTGTACTCACTTTTGCGAGATACTGTGTGTGTGTGTGTGTGTATGTATATATATATATATATATATATGTGTGTATGTATATATATATATATATATATATATATGTGTGTATATATATATATATATATATATATATATATATATATATATATGTATGTGTATGTGTGTGTGTATATGTATGTGTATGTGTGTGTGTATATATATGTGTATGTGTATGTGTGTGTGTATATATATGTGTATATGTATGTGTGTGTGTATATGTATGTGTGTGTGTATATATATATGTGTATATGTATGTGTGTGTGTATATATATGTGTCGCAAGACGGCAGAAAGGGGCCCACGGCAGAACATGGGATTGGTTCACACTGCTGGGACCCCAAAGTCCTGTGACTTGCTTGCAAATTTTGTAATTTAACGTTGAAGTCTATGACACTCAAATTGCACCAAAGTTGTAGAAAAGTAAAGGGCCTCAGGAATGACAGAAAGAGGGCCCCGATGGTCAGGGGGGCCCTTCATGGTTTCACCAGGGCCCTGAAAGTTCTGATTACACCTGTGCTTGCACAGTACTTCATAGGCATCATAGAACCCTTGACATCAGTCTCAACCCTAAAGGATATTTCCATATTTTCAGGTACATTGGTATAATACCTAGTTTATATTTGTTTCATGTCCCAAGTCGCATAGAGCAACTAACTAAAAAAAATTTAGAAATTGTAGCTTACTTTTTTAGATGCTCTATTCTGGACCCTCCAGCAAGAAAAAAAATGCTATGTATTTTTCTTTGAGGGGTTTGAGCAGCTCGTTTTGCCATAATTAACTCTGTCTGTACTGTGCAGGCAGATCTTCATTATCAATTGCAACTAAACTTAACAAAGGGTTAAAAGTGTAGAGTCTGGACTTCTTGCTTGCATTGTATGCTAATAAGAGCAGACTTGGGACAGGCTCAGTCCAACATTATTAAAAAAAAAAAATTGCAGTCAACTATGACACCTTCTGGGAAACCTCTAAAAGGTAAGAAATCTAAAAAAATGTATCAGGTATGCTCTGTGAATTGGAACATATAACAAATGTATACACTTTAAAGGAACTTACATTCCAATACCCCTAACACAGTCAGAGAAGCACTCACATACACCCTCTTGTTGACGCACCAGTTAACCTACCAGCATGTTTGTGGATTGTAGGAGGAAACCTAAATAAAAAGGAAATGTATACTAATTATATGCAAATAGTCATCAGAGAGTGTTGACTCCAGGTTCCCAGTGCTGCAAAGGAACCTATTAGTTGTGTTGCCGCCTGCATTAAATGTATCCAGAATAATAGCATGTAAAAGCATTTCCAACAGCCAAGCTGATATAATGGAGGTGAAAATTGACACTTTGGCAGTTGAAGACACATTCCGTTCAACGGGTTTTAATGCTGCAAATCCTGCCTGACAGGTTTTCTCCGGTATGACCTTCACTCTGAAGACCTGGCTAGGAGTACATCTCCATACTTTGAAATAATTCATAAACACAGGCAGAGAAAAACAGATCAAAGAGAGCTTAAAGCGGAGGTCCGCCCATCGCTGCAAAAATTAAAAGCCAGCAGCTGCACATGCTGCAGCTGCTGTCTTTTAATAATCGGACACTTACCTGTCCTGGAGTCCAGCGATGTTGGCACCGCAGCTGATGTTTCCATCAGCTGTCAGGTGCATGCCACCTCCATTGTGAGTAAGGGATCCTGGCAGTGAAGCCTTATGGCTTCACGCTGGGAACCCTACTGCGCATACGCGAGGCTCTCTCCTACTGGCCCGGCGCCTGGGGAAAGAGCCGGCGGTGACGTCAATACCCGTGGCTGAGGCTCACGGAAGTGGGAACAGGAAACCTGTGAAATACAGGTATCCTGGCCCCCCCCGAAAGGTGCTAAATGTGGCACCTGAGGGGGGAAGGAGTACAACGAGCGGAAGTTCCTCTTTAGGGTGAACTCTGCTTTAAGGTAAATGCATGCATTGCCTATTCTGGTCAAAATAGAAGGTTTCCTTTAATCACCTATCTACATTACAGTATAAAACAAGCAGAGGCCAACGCTGTGCTAAAACAAAGAGAAATGGAAGTTCAGCTGCCAGCATCTAAAGTCAGAATACAGACTCCACTGATAACGATAAAATAAAAAATGCAGCTCTAGAACAGTAGCATAAAATGGTAACAAATATCAAACAATGATAAGACTAATGAAAGTCCAATATCACAAGTCCATATATTGAAGAATGGGTATAATAACCAACATCCGTGCTCCGTGCCCGGACAGTCGGCTTAGTTCCAGGAAGCTGTAGGACATTCTTGGTATCTCTGGTTTGGAGGAGCATGTGGCTCACCCCATGTAACATTTCTGGGCTGTTAAGGAAACAAATAGAAGGAATATTTAAAGTCCATGTAAATATGGTAATGGAAAGATTTATTTTTTTGTGAAACCGGTTTACAGCAAATATAAAATATTACAAAGTAATTCGAAAAAAGCAGATGGTAAAAGATCAGTAAGTGGAGGTTGCCCCCTGTTAAAACTGTTAAACCTGTCAGTAAATTGAGAGCTGTAGCTTGCTGAAGATATGTGCAGATCATGACCTGTAGTTAAGCAAGACCATCCCCACGGAGCCTCCTGATAGGCCGGTGAGACTGTTCATCACATTACCTGACCAATGATGAGGTTTCGGAGGCCGGGTTAAAGAGGAACTGCAGTCTGCTCACATGATTTGTAATAAAAACATGTTTGCCAATTCTGAAGCTTCCCTCCGACCACTTTGTATATTATTTAATATATACTGTAATTCTGTTCTTGCCAAATATGCTGCAGAAATCCCCCTCCAATAAGTCTGGCTGCAATCATTTTAACTGTGGGCAGCTGAAGCTGCTGCCTGTTCACTTCTTGGATTTACACAGACACATCTCCAACCCTGCAGCTCTCATTGGCCCTCTTATATGACTCATCCCCCTCCCTTCTTGGCAAACTCTCATGAGAGTAAGAGAAAGAGCTGTGCATGATGTCATAAGCCTAGGCTTTTTACCAGGCAAGAAACAGGAAGTGGGCTGTATAAGGTATTTACTGGCAGAAAAAAAAGTTTAAAACTTAAAACAACAAGGGCAGAAGATTTAATAGATGGAAAGATGAAAAAAATGACTGAAGTTCCACTTTAAGTTCAAATTCAACAGGCACAGTCAAGATTTACAGTCAGTGTCAGCTGATCATTTTCACACTCCGTTTTCACTGAAGGTCTTTATTTCAATAGCACCTGCAAAAGGTATATTCTCATTATGTTTGTTAAACTATTGACTAATTCAGATGGAAATGGAAATGTAAAGTTCTACAATCTCCCTCTGATCCTCAGGTCATGCTTACCAAGTCTCGGGATGGGGATAACCTGTATGCAGTAAAGGTGTTAAAGAAGGATGTGATTCTTCAGGACGATGATGTTGAATGCACCATGACGGAGAAACGCATCTTATCTCTGGCGTGTAACCATCCGTTCCTAACACAGCTCTTCTGCTGCTTCCAGACTCCGGTGAGTCCCCACATTGCAACAGCTGAACCCGGATTCAAGGAGCACCTTACATTGAGCATACTCACTTGAAAGCCAATTTCACCTTTCTGACCACGTTTAGGGTGTGACATGAAACGTCAGAGTCCTCAGCCCCCCACCCTCAAACCCCCCACTACTTACTAGATCTTTGGATTCTTCTTCCTGCAGGTAAATGGCGAGACAACAAGTCCCATCTGCCACAACGGCTGAGGGACTCATAGTTCTCAATGGAGCACAAGTCCTGTAACTTCACTGCACAATGGGGGAGTAAAAGGTGGCTGTCCCAATACTCGGTTCGAAAACCTATGCTTGGAATAGGGTCCCATCACACATACTATCTCTGTAGTTTATAAGATGTTGCTACTACCAGATGAGTCTTTTGTGCCCCCATTCCTGTCAAAATGGGAAAAGGACCTGAGCATAGAGTCTTATATTTTGCTCATTACTCATCAGTTACAAGAAAATACAGGAGCCTGGGTACAAAGTACTCACTCAGTGATGTAAGGTCCCCATGATGAAAAATATATCCTGAGGCAACGAATGTTTGCTGGAGGTGTGAGCAGGAGGAGGGTATCATCCTTCATGTCTTCTGGGCCTGCCAAAAGTTAGAGAACTTCTGGTCCCAGGTGCAGGAAACAAACACTGATTTTGACTTGGTAGGGATTCATCCAAATACCGGTTGCATCTCTCTGATCTCTCAAGACATAAATACAAATGTTGGCCACATGGACAATGCGGCTAGCGCCTGCAACCCGGCGATATGGAGGCAGGAATCCCTTTCCTGCTACTGGTAATCTGGCCCCCACACGAATGCTGAAATTACAGCCTGATAGGTCTGTACACAAGCTGTGGCCACAGCATTGGGCTGCAGAGTTTGACAGACGACGCCACCAGTCAAAGTTGGCCACTGAGAACAATGAGGCCACACTGCAAATGTGAGCCAAACACGTAGCTCGCAGTTGCGGTGTCCTCCCACAGTGTAAAATTGATATTCAGCAATTAAACAGTAAAAAAAAAAAAAAGTGACCAGAAACGGGGATGTAGAACCTCCCAAATGCGTGTCAGCTGCTGCTCTACTGCCCTCTGGAAAATGATCCACCTTGGATCACTTTTCAGATGGTGGTAAGCTCTACACCTGACTGAAAGACACTTAACTGAATGTCTGTACTTCGCTATGGACCTATGGCTGGAGGAATCATTTTTAGGGGCATGAGCATTGCACCTATGATCCACTGATTGCAACTAAACATCAAAAAATGCACTTCTGTTTGTTTATTTAATCAATGTGCATGCTTTTGTTGTTTTTTTGCAAAAGGTGGAATATGCTTTTAAAGCCCAACTCCAGTAAAAAATAAATTAAAAAAAACTCTTTTGTTTTAATACTTTAGACATTTGGGAAGTTTCAGAACCTTTCTCAAAATGTTATTGCTGTCTGGGTCCCCACTCGGGAGAATTCTCCTGTTTGATGTATTTGTGTGGTCCTATCTTGTAGTGACCAGCAGTGGGCACTGTTGCATCAAGATCAGTTGAACTTTTCCTGCTGAATGTTCTAATCACCTGCCCCTGCCTACTTCACATTGCACATACTGTAGCTGGAAATGTACAATGTGGGTAGTTGCATTGTACAATCCCAGGGCATGCATCCTTCAAATTGATCATTAAGTGGAAGACAAGGGCTTTAAAGAACTATTCCACCATTCTGAGATATGTATTGTGGGAAAGTGTATCAAGTAGAATGTTTTTTAAATGGTATCTTTGACCCATAGGTGTGCACAGCTTGTTGCATTAGGGTGTGCGCCTCAAAGCTCAAATACATGTGTATATATACTGACGGTTTTCTGTAGATCAGTGGATGGTGTCAGTTTTTATTAGTATTATATTTTTTTGTTATTTTTTTTACACATTTTTTTAGGTGCCCTGTTAGGGGGCTTTGGTAAAACAGGAATCTGCACCACACAGGGTGACTATGACTAGGGTGTGCCCAGGCACACCAGGCACGCCTATCCTGTTACCCTTTTTATTATATTGGTTTTTACAGCCTTTTAAAGAATCTTTTAGGCCGGAATTTTTGCTGTGGGAGCCGGCCTAAAACGGAAAGCTGTGTTTATCCCACAGATGACCTCAGTCTGGTTAATAATTGTTCGATGCAACCGCTCTACAGAATCCAGGAACAGCAGATTCCATAAGTCGATGTCAGTCTACTGAGACACAAAATGAGATTTATCAGCTTCATACTGCCGCTAACTGCACAGCACACACATGTTGTAATATTATGTTTATTGCAATTGCTAATATGCAACAAAGGGATATTCCCAAATATCAGATAAGCCCAATGATCTTGCTTGTGTTCAGTAAATCTAACTTTGTCGATAGGTTTTTGTTTTTTTGTGTTCACATATACACATTTATCTATTGTGGCTACAGTCCCAATCTAACTATATAAAAACAGGCTGACCTTCCCAATATCTGCGCAGCACAATGATTGTACCTTCCTATGTCCATGCAAGTCTATGGGCAATGCTGTTAATAACCTATTATATAAAGTGGTTGTGACACTGAGCAAAACTTTCTGGAGTCAACACACATTTTTTGTGGTATTCTGGCAAGGATGCCAAATGTACCTGTACCTAATGGATAGCCTTGATGTATTTTAGCTTAATATTTATTATTCATAATTGTCTAACAAATTATTAGACAATAATGAATAATAATTGCAATAAAACCATAAAGGCAAAATAAGAAATATATTTAAGGGGAAAAAGTATGTGTGTGTGTGTGTGTGTGTAATATATATATATATATATAATGTGTGTGTATGTATATATGTGTGTGTATATACATAAAACAGTGGCGGCTGGTTTTTCCTTTGGGGGGGGGGGGCAAATAGCCACCCCCCTCCTCACCCGGTCTTTGGCGACAAACCCCCGCGCCCCCCAGTGAGGACAGCTGGGACATCAAAGCCCTGTACTTACCCCATCTAGGAAGTGGGCAGGCAGCATGTCCGGCGACTTTCTTCTTCCTCCTGTGGTGCGGATCACGGCGCCTTCCGCCGTGCATCCCCCTCCTCCTCCTCCTCCTAGGTCTCCAATAGGATTGCCTGACCTTACGGGTATCAGACCCATGCTTCCTCATTGGCGGAGAGGCGATTCAGTGTTGGAAAAGTGAATATTCATTTGGTTTTCTAACACACCTGGGTGGGCTCCGAGCGCAATGCTCTGCGCTCCGAGTTCACCCCATTTTGAAGCCTATTAGAGCCTATGGCTCTAATCAGATGCTTCAAAAAAACACCCCCGCCGCTCTAATTCATGCGCCTGGCATCTCGAAAGGGGCTGGACTCATGAATAGGGGGTGGCCACAGCAGCCGTGGATAGATTCATGAATCTATCCATTAACCATAAAGGGGGTGGCGTGGAAAGAGGGGGCACACGTGCGCCCTTAATGGACAGGCCGCTCCTGATTGACAAAGCGTTGGGGGGGGGGCGCGCACCCTAAACCTGAATATATAAAGTTGGTGCTGCTATAAAGACCTATATATAAATGGAACCACAGAGAATAGCGCACACATACAAAAATGAAAAAGGAGTCACTTATAAATCTTACAAGGCTGCTTAAAAGCAATAATCTTAATGAGTAAATATGGGGATTTGGTCACATAATATGGGAATACCATGCTTAAGCCCACCACTGCTCCAAAGTACCATTTTCAGTGGGCCCTACTATTCATAAAAAAGAAAGATGAATCCCACTTCTAATAACCATGGGAGATCCTCAGCCTTTACATGGGAGATGTGTGCTACCTGCAGACTATACTGCTTAAACTGTACTATGAAGGGACTCTCCCGGAGCAACCAATTAGTGGACACTGACAATGAAGTACTGGTGTAGGAGGGTGGGGTGCTCCACCCCAAAGGAGTCCCCTTATGAATAGTGTAAGACCCCTAAAAATGGGGTACTTTGGCGTAGTGGTGGGTTTAAGCATGGTATGACCAAATTATGTGACTAAATCCCCATATTTACTCATTAACCGCTTGCCGACATCATTATGCTGCAGAAGGTCGGCTCTCCTGCGCGAACCGCCGTAGCTATAGATAGCGGGTCCGGCGGACTCAATGTCTGCCGGCGACCCGCGATCGCGGTGTACAGAGGCAGAACGGGGATCTCCCAGTGTAAACAAGATGATTCCCCGTTCTACCAGATGACAGTGATTGGGAACAGGGTTGTCTGTCATGTCCATGGCAGCCCATCCCCCTACAGTTAGAACACACCCAGGGAACACACTTAACCCCTTGATCGCCCCCTAGTATTAACCCCTTCCCTGCCAGTGTCATACATTGATCAGTGCATTTTTTTTTAGTACTGATCAATGTAATAATGTCACTGGTCCCCAAAAACTGTCATTTGGGGTCAGATTTCTCTGCCGCAATGTCGCACTCCCGCTAAAAAAAAAAATCACAGATCGCTGCCATTTCCAGTAAAAACAATAAAAAAAATGAATAAAAGTCCCTAAATTTATCCCATGGTTTGTAGACGCGATAACTTTTTGCGATTGGAGACGCGATAACTTTTTGCGATCGCCTATTGCGATTTTTTTTTTATTATACCAGAAGAATGTATATCGGCCTAAATTGATTACAGTGTGTATGTGTGTGTGTGTGTGTGTATATATATATATAATTTTTTTTTTGGATATGTATTATAGCAGAAAGTTTTTTTGTTTTGTTTTTTCAAAATTGCTATTTTTTTTTTTGTTTATAGCGCAAAAAATAAAAACCGCAGAGGTGATCATACACCACCAAAAGAAAACTCTAATTATGGGGAAAAAAATTACATTCATTTTGTTTGGGTACTGCGTCGCACCACCGCGCAATTGTCAGTGAAAGCGACGCAGTGCTGTATCGCAAAAAATGGCCTGGTCAGGAAGGGGGCAAATCCTTCTGGGGCTGAAGTGGTTAAGATTAGGTGCTTTTAAGAAGCCTTGTAAGATTTAAAAGTTACTCCTTTTGCATTTTTATATGTGTGCGCTATTCTATGTGGTTCTATTTATTTATATATATATATTATGTATATACACACACACGCTATATTGTCAAAAGTATTGGGGCACATGAACTTTAATGGCATCCCAGTCTTAGTCTGTAGAGTTCAAAATTGCGTTTAGGGCTGCAACTAAAGATTTTTTTCATAATTGATTTTTTTTTTTTTTTTTTTTTTGATAATCTTAAAAAAAGTGTGGTGTATAATTTAGTTAATATGTAAAGTTTAAGTTTTCTTAAATATCTCTATGCAGTGGTAAATATAAATAACCAACTATATGGTTAGGCAGCAAAATCTCTAATCCACTCTGAGAATAACAGACAGAAGAGATATACTGTATATACTATTAGAGATTGAATATGGTAAATATCAACAGACTCAGAAATCAATTTTTTTATTGAAATAAAAAATAAAAATAAAGACACGTTTGACTATTTTCAGACAGAATTGTAATACATTATGTATGACAGACTCCCTTGTCATAGGCAGGTAGCTTGATAAAAGCTCCCCCCGCCTGCTGTCACTTATGCTGGCCATACACAAACAATGTCTTCCTTCAAAAAAAAAATTAATTTTAAGAATGTTTGTTCGATTTTCTAATCGTTGGGGGGGGGGGGGGTCAAATCAACGTTCTTTTTCGACCACAGTGATGGGAAAATTTGAAGGAGCAGAATAGAGAACTTCTTAGTCAAAGGAGTTTTCAGACATTATATGTGGTTTTTGTTCAGAATTTACATTCATTTTAGACCTGAGTGTTAAAAAGCAAGTGAAGCTTTCAAACCTTCTTTCATTCATCAAATGTACAAAGTTTAAAAATATTCTCGTCTGAAAATCGATACATGTATGGCCAGCATAAGGCTCGGTCCACACCTATGCAGTTTGCTTTTAATCCATTTTTGCTGTGTGTTTTTGCACAAGCGATTTTGCTGCAATATGCGTTTTGCATTTTTTATGCTTTTTTTGGGGGCAATTTGTTGGGCAGATTAAAAAACGCAAATTGCGGCAAAAACGCACTACATGCTTTTTATGCAGCTTCTCAATTGAAGTCTATTGAACCAAAAAAAGCACAAAAAAAAACAGTTTCGCATTGAAAAAAGTCCTTGACCCTCTCCAAATACGCAGCTGCTAAAAAAAAAGCAGAGATGTAAACGTGTCCCATAGGAAACCATGTTAAATGAACTGTAGTGCGTTTCTGCAAAAAGCACCAAAAATGCATAGGTGTGAACCAGGAGAAGACGTTTAGTAGCAGCAGCATGCTTTTTTTGTATTACCTGTCATAATAGGGTTAAAAAAACTAAAATTAGCCCTTTATAGTACAAAAAGAGCAGATAATCTCTACTATAAGGGGTTCATTTATACTGTGAAATATAGTTGGACATGAAGCTATATGAAGGGTGGAGGGGGGATATAAATCTTTTATATTATAGTAGTACTAAAAGCTGAGCCTTTTTTTTTCATGGATATGATCATTTTAAATATAATGCACAATACTGATAAAAGTTTACTTTAAATGTAATGCTTTATATTACCTCCAGTCTATCAGCCTCCACCACAAGGCACTTACTGACATGTATGGTCGGTTTACTGAGCTGTATGTGTGCTGCACTGTATTTCCTGATATAGTTACATAGTTAATCAGGTTGAAAAAAGTCCATCTAATTCAACCATAAAAAAAAATAATAATAAAAATAAATAAATAATAAAATAAATAAAATAATATAAAAAATATCATACAATCCCATATACCCAGTTCTATACCCACAGTTGATCCAGAGGATATGTAAACAAATAATGCATTCTGTATGCAGGCCAACTAATCGGCTGACCAACTAATCGGCTGACCAACTAATCGATTATGAAAATAGTTGACAACTATTTTCATAATCGATTAATTTTCAATTATTGATTAGTTGTTTCAGCCCCTAATTGAGTTGGCCCACCCTTTGCAGCTATAACAGCTTCAACTCTGCTGGAAAGGTACACAAAGCAAGGTCCATAAACACACAGATAAGCGAGTTTGGGGTGGGGTAACTTGACTGGCCTGCACAGAGTCCTGACCTCACCCCAACATCAGTACCTGACCTCACAAATACGCTTCTGGAAGAATGATCAAACATTCCCATAGACACACTCCTAAACCTTGTGAACAGCCTTCCTAGAAGAGTTGAAGCTGTTATAAGTACAAAGGGTGGACCAACTCAATAATGAACCCTACTGATTAAGACTGGGATTCCATTAAAGTTCATGTGTGTGTGTGTGTGTATATAAAGGCAGGTGTCCCAATACTTTTGACAATATAATGTATATATAAGGCCTTTAAAATACTCATTTAAAAATAAAATAAAGCCCAACTGTGTACCTTTATAAGCCCACTAGGTGGCGCTGCCTGTCAAATTGAGATTGACTTGGCTGGAGGGGTTGCGACGCCTATATATTTTGCTGTTTGTAAAAAAAAAAAAAAAAAATTAAAAAAATAAATAAATAATAAAAAATATATATGTATATATATATATATATATATATATATATATATATATATATATATATATATATATATATATACACACACACACACACAGCATGTGGCAGGATCACCTTCTGAATGCCTAACAGTGACTCCTTAGCTGCACTCTGAAAAGCAATCCACCATTAATCATTTTTCGGGACATGGGCCATTGTGATCTACCCTAAGGCTCTGTTTACATCTGTGCTTTATTGGCACCCTAATCGTGCCCGGCAAACATGCATTTACACGCCTGGCAAAATGTGGCCAACATGCTAAAATGTGCAGTAAAAAACACACCAAGCTTTACACTTAAAAAAGGCGTAGGAGCTTCTTTGGCGCATTTGTTGCATGTAGGGTGGCCCAATCAAATGAACAGGCTGCCCTGTGCATGTTCCCTGAAAAACATGCAAAAAAAAAACACATTGCAATTACTATCCATGCAGCCTAAGGGAAAAATCATATCTTTTGATCCTGCCAGAAATCTAGTGCTGCCCTGTGTACTCTGCAATGTTGTCTGGAGCAGTCCTTCCTTTCTGCACAGATTAATGTTGTCGCACTGAGGCATGAAGTGTGTTACTGGCAGGATCACCAGGTGACAATAAAGGGGGAAAAAAAGATGAAAGAAGATGCACTTTAATAACGGTAAGATTAGATGTATTGGATGCAGTATCTGTTTTTTTTTTCCCTTGGCTTGTAAAGGTGGAGCTCCCATTTAAGGTGATCTCAGTGCTGTTGCTTGTCAACATTTGAGACAAAACACATTTGCCCCGAGGATCTGATCTGGTGTTTAGTTAAATGTCAGGATCATGTTCTGTACAGGTCCCCGCTCTCTACTACTTATTGCATGAAATGTATGTGGAGTAATTGTAAACCGCAAGCTCTGCGGCCATTCCATGGTGACAAGTGTCGTGTTTCTGCAGTGTCCCCCAGGCTGCCGCTGACAGCTTAGGCATGTGACTTCAGCCTAATGTGTAGATATGTCAGGACATGTGGGAAGGGGTCCTTCGGGTCATGTGCTGGGAATGCCACGAAAGTCAACCTTGTACCCCCAGAGTGCCCAGAGTTTTCAGCAAGGTGACCATCCGTGTGTATTTCCTATTGATCTGCTGCAGAGGAGATCTAAGGTCATGCAAAACACACTTATGATATATATTTATAGTTTGTGGCACCGATATCATCTGTCCTGTACACAGGGGGATTAGGTTGCCTGCTATAACATAAGAACATATATTGCTATTTTTCTCGTTGGCCAATGTTGTGTCCTTAGGAAGGCCATACATGAGTCTTTGTTTTATTAATTCATCCTTCACATTTAAGGTGGGTGGGGGGATCCTCTCCACTGACCTATTGTATTCTACCTTCAGGGAGCCTTCCCCACTGGCAGAATACAATGATCAGTGTTCCCGGCTATAGCCAATTGCAAAGATCGTTCGGGAAAAACCCGACATGCTTGTTGTACACAAGTCGATCATTCAACTTGTGTACAACCCCCAAAAACTCACACATGGATCAAAATTCATCCGGTCCCTGCTGAACTGGCTGAATTTCGATCCATGTATAGCTGGCTTTAAACACAGATAATTCTATTCTGGATGGATGGAGAGGATTTCTGCCTACCTACAAAACGCTTTTGTTTTGGATAGCGTGAGGAAGAGTCAGGCCCCGTTCACACTGGGGCGGTGGGGACGTCGGCAGTAAAACCGCAATATTTTTAGCGCCGCTTTACCGTCGTTTTAGCGGTGGTATTCGGCCGCTAGCGGTGGGGTTTTAATCCCCGCTGCCGGCCGAAAAAGGGTTAAAACCGCTCGCATAGTGCCGCTACAGCCGCGGTATAGCCGCGCTGCCCCATTGATTTCAATGGGCAGGAGCGGTGAATACACCGCTCCTTCACCGCTCCAAAGATGCTGTTTGCAGGAGTTTTTTTTCTCTCCTTCCAGCGCACCGCTTCAGTGTGAAAGCCCTCGGGCTTTCACACTGGAGAAACAGTAGCGGCAGTTTTAGGTTGGTTTGCAGGCGCTATTTTTAGCGCAATAACGCCTGCAAACCGCCCCAGTGTGAAAGGGGCCTTACATATTTTTGTTGTTCCATGTAGATAGTCATCAACCAGGTGAGGGTGAATACAATTTCTCTTTATTTCATCTAAGGAGTACACATGTTCCAAACAGAGCCAACACGAACGCGTTTCAGCCTGTCAAGGCCTTGCTCATGGTTAATAGGCCGAAATGCGTTCGTGTTGGCTCTGTTTGGAACATGTGTACTCCTTAGATGAAATAAAGAGAAATTGTATTCATCCTCACCTGGTTAATGACTTTATCTGCATGGAAGGACTCTTGTGCTGCAGGGTGGAGATCACAAGTCAGGCACAGTGAGTGGAAATGAGGAGCTCTTGCCACCCCTGATTGCATGATTGGGTTGCAGTGCCATTATCCTGCATGCGTTTTTACATATTTTAGTTGGGTTTTTTAATTATGTCTGTAGTAACATTGGGAAGATTTTTCGGAAGAACTTCCGGTTCCTGTGACACCCATACATGAAATTACCAGGACAGGAAGGCATGGTCAGCAATGAAAACATTGTCGGAAGTTCTAACCCTTTCCCACACAACTGAACATTCTACTTTGTTTTGTTTTTTCTTTTGTGTCCCATTGAACAGATTTCCCCACAGGTCCTGTCCTAAAAGGAAGGGAGAAAAAAATCCCCAATAAATAATCTGGGGCTATTACCCTTCCACACTTTGCGCCAGGAGTCTCCAAACTACTGTTCACGGGAGATTTTATGACTCCTACGAGATTTTGTCTGGCCCACACTAGGGTCAGTGGTGTATTCTGAGATTGAGGATTTGGATCCATTGGTCTCTGCTTCTTCCCCCACCCCAAACATCTCTGTCGCAGTCTCCAGTGGACTCTGATGGGGACCCTGATGTAGGGGGAACGCTGATGGGGACCCTGATGTAGGGGGGAACCTGATGTAGGGAGGACTCGGATGGGCACCCTGATGTAGGGGTGAATCTGATAGGGATCTTGATGTAGGGGGGAATCTGATAGGGACCCTGATGTAGGGGGGAATCCGATAGGGACCCTGATGTAGGGGGGAATCTGATAGGGACCCTGATGTAGGGGGGAATCTGATCGGGACCCTGATGTAGGGGGGAATCTGATGGAGACCTTGATGTATGGGGAAATCTGATGGGGACCCCAATGTATAGGAGACCCTGATGGGGACCCTGATGTTGGGAGGGCTTCTTATGCGAAGTCCTTTCTTGGATCATGTTTATTAATTTACATTGTATTCATTCAATTACGAAACTTTTTTTTCAGCCTGCACATATTTGAAGTATATATGATGTGGTCTTCCTTGTACCTAAACGTTTTGAGACCCCTGCTCTATACCCCTTAGAGCTGAGTCTTTATAAATGAGTTATTTTGCAGTATATTTGTCTACCTTACGGCTTCTGTACTGCACTATTACCAGCTCTGCCATAAGAGAAATGTATATGCACTTCTCTTTCACTGTGCCGGCAGGGAGATGAATGTGCCGGGGTCATATATACGTAAACAGACGCATGTGTGTTTGAGCTTTGGGGTGCACACCCCAAATGCAATAGTCTGCGCACACCTATGCAAAAAAACATTCCTGCATCGTGCTGAGAACGCTAAGGCAGGCCACAGATGTTGCTTTTTTTTTTTTTCCGTTCAACCAGCAGGTTGAACAAAAACATTTTCTGTTCCCCCATCAACACACAAAATACTGGGACCTAGAGGTTCACATACTTCCAAAAGTCCTCCTCCTCCTGAGCTGAAACCTACCTATTTACAATGATGGGCAGCCTCCCTGACCAATGGGAAGTAGCAGAAGGGGTGCTAGCTAAAGACAAAACTATAAAGTGTTTTATCATGCTTATTAGAATACCCAGGGAATTGGGGCAATATTGGCAATCGTGGAGACCTCTGATGATATCAGGATATTCTTATAGTCAGCATTGTATTTTTAACATGG
The DNA here is from genome assembly GCA_037952925.1 of Lithobates clamitans. NCBI lineage: Eukaryota > Metazoa > Chordata > Amphibia > Anura > Ranidae > Lithobates > Lithobates clamitans. The sequence continues at coordinate 229,480 of JBBGZY010002558.1, read as the reverse complement.
CAGGTGGACTTTAAGCGGTGTTGTGTTTTTGAAATGTAGAGATCCCAGGGTGTAGGAAATAGTTGTTGTGTGTTCCAGAGCAATGGTTTGGAATGTGAAACAAAGTATTTTCCTCCCCTATCTTGTGATAGATAGAGCCCTCTCCTGCTGTGCTACCAGTAAAGGGCAAAGCATTAACCCGTGTCAGGTGACATTTGGTACATGGATTTCATACTGTACATGTCTCACATTGTTTTCTGCAAGTGCACGGGATGGGAGAGGACAATAATAGTCCCTAATGAACTGTTTTTAAATGGCAATCCTGAGAGCAGGTCAGGGGAGTTGGGTGGGGTGTCCCCAGTACTTGCATGTCACCAGTAATAGTCCAAGTGCAGGCAGTGCTTATACTTGCCATCTTGAAGTGTAAAAAAAAATGTAATCATTAAATCAAAAGATCATAAAATCATTTAAAAAAAAAGGTTTAATAGGGTGGGGAGTCAAATCTTTATCTCCTGAACAGTATGGGTGCTGCTACTACCTGAAACTTCCAGGTATATTAGATCCCTGGTCTCCCATTGGGTGCTATGGTTCCTCCTGCAGGCTGATACATCATTATGCTGAAGCAGCCAGCAGGAGGAACCACAGAAAATGTTTGTAGCACCCTCTAGCTGGTGTGCTAGGTGTACATAGTTTAGTTGTTAGTGTAGATAAATTGGCATGGCTAAGAGCCAGGCCTGGGTTGAATCTGGGTCAGGGTTTAGTGAATCAGGGAGGCTGGATGACTAATCTGACAGTTCTTCTGGTGCCTCCCCCTGTTTTCTGGAACCTTGGAGAAGGTTCTGGATGTAGTTAGTGGAAGCTGTCAAGCATTTTTATGAGGACTCTGACCAATCCCCAGCAAAAAAGGTCTGGAAGCGGGCAGCTCTCCTCATAAATAGGTATGAATCAGGCCAGCAGGGGCAGTAGTATGGAAGATGGATATGGAGTGCTGAGGAGGCTGTCTGAGGCTCAAGCAGGGCGCCCCCTAATCTGGGGGGGGGGGGTGGCCTCGACTTTGACCTCGGGTCTGGAAGGATTTCCCACAACATGGAGGAAACCCTTCCTGGAAGCATGGGAGCAAGGAGAGGACGGCGGGAGCAGGTCAGCATGTTTGTGAGATCTCCTGGGAGGTCAGCTAGGTTGGCTGGGAGGACTGTGGAGAAGTTAGCCAGGAGGGCTAGTGATGGGGGCAGCTGCAGCCAGGCGGGTCGGCAATGCCTGAAGAGGGGGTGCTGGGATCAGTAGCCACAGAAGGAGAGAATAATGCTGGACACTGACTTTTGCTACACGTCTAAGGGGCCTCGGGTTCCTGCCTATAACAGGCTTTTGCTTTAATCTGAGTGCAAGTGCGTGCTGGAGGAAGCAGTGGAGTGTATATAAACCGTATATAGGAAGAGCTGTCCCGGACTCTTCTCTGACTCACATGTGCCTGTGGAAATTCGGTGTGCCTGGCTGTGCAGGGTGGGGGATCCCAGTTCATCTGTGGCCCTTAAGGGGGTGCGCTATATGTCACTCATAAAGAATGCACAAATGGTTCCACTCCTACTATGAGCAATATAGATCTATGAGATCACATAACAGGAAAACTGTAATAAAGCATATGTAAACCCTACAAACCAACCCCTTTAGTCTGGTAAATATACCATTTAAAGCATTTTTATATCTGTTTTGTAAGTGCAAAAATAATGTCTGTTGAATGTTGATATTGCCGGCAATCTTGTCAGCTTATAGTTTTCTGAGCTCTCTGCCTGTGCTGACAGTTATCAGTTTGCATTGTTTCCTGTTGTCCCTTTATAATGCAGAACAACTCCAGATTTTGTTAAGGAGATGGGGAGAGAGGGGTGTTTTCTGTAGTCCTAACACATGTCTTGTTCTAGGGCAGTTATGGCGAACCTTGGCACCCCAGTGGTTTTGGAACTACATTTCCCATGATGCTCATGCACTCTGCAGTGTAGTGGAGCATCATGGGAAATGTAGTTCCAAAACATCTGGGGTGCCAAGGTTTGCCATCACTGTTCTAGGGTGACAACCCAGCTCCTCTACAAATACAATGCCGTGAAGTGGTCTCCTAGTGACACTGAGTACAAATAAAGAGAAAACAAGCCTGAAAAAAAAACAAATACTAAAGCAATGAATCCTATTATTCAATTTCTGGCCGTTTCTTTATTAAAGTGTTACTAAACCCACAACAGTAAAATCAGTCTGTATATGCAGAATAGCATGCTTGTTATACTCACTGTGGAACTTAAGGGTTTAATCCCCTGCATTGTGTAAAAATGCTGTTTTATCCTGTATGTACAAATCCTCCCCCTCCTGCACTGTCTATCTGGGGAAGGCCAGCTAACACAGGCAGGGTAGCCAACCTGCACATGCTCAGTTGTGTCTTTTATGCTGTAGAGAATATTTCCTTATTGAGCTGAACTAGCCAGGTCACATGATTCTGACATCACACATGTGGGCGTGTATACATGCTTCAGTGGAAATCTCCTCCTACCTGAACTCTCAGCACTGGAGAAACTGTGCAGTTTATCACTGACCATGGTGTACAGATCAGCCAAAAAGGTATATAGTGGCAATATTTTAATGTAAAAAGAAGATTTATAAGCTGTGGGCAGATGAACTATTTTCATATTACTGGGTTTAGTAACACTTTACGTATAACTAAAGGCAACACTTTTTTTTTGTTTTGGATAGAGGGGAGAGGAATTAGAATCCCTGTCAGTTTGTATTGCTGTCTGTGCCCCCACTAAGGAGATTCACATTCTCTGTTTGTCCTGTGTACCATTTAACATTGAAAGTGAAAGTAAAAGAAAATCCCAATATGTGGGTTGTCCCCAGAAAAGTAATGGGCGGGTGGGACTTCCCAATGGGGTACTAGTTCTGGTGACCTGGGGGCCCCAAAGAAATTCCTTTTATTTGCAGAGATTTCATCTAATTTCCTGTTTTGGTTGTGGGACAGGAAGTGAAGGCAAATCTTCCCAATGGGGCAAAGAGGACAAAAATAAACCTCACAGGGTTTATAACTCTCCCTTACTCTTTCCAAAATGGAATATAGAAAAGTTTTGCCTATAAATATACTTTAACCACTTCCTATCCTGCGTATATTAAAATGACGTCTGCAGATGGGATCTCCCATCCTGGACGGGTGTCATATAACGTCCTCCGTTTCCTGCTGGGTGCGTGATCGCTCGTGACAGAGCAGGAACAAGGATCTGTGTGTGTAAACACACAGATCCACGTCCTGTCAGGGGAGAGGAGAGCGATTGTGTGTTCCTAGTATATAGGAACACCGATCAGTCTCCTCCCCTAGTCAGTCCCATCCCCTTAAAGTTAGAACACGCAGAGGGAACACGTTTAACCCCTTGATCGCCCGCCCTAGTGTTAACCCCTTCCCTGCCAGTGACATTTATACAGTAATCAGTGGCTATTTTTAGCTCTGATCGCTGTATAAATGTCCATGGTTTCAAAAAAGTGTCCGATCTGTCCGCCGCAATGTCGCAGTCCCGATAAAAATCGCAGATCGCCGCCATTACTAGTAAAAAAAATTAAAAATAAAAGTGCCATAAATCAATAACCTATTTTGTAGGTGCTATAACTATATCAATATATGCTTATTGCCTTTTTTTTTTTTTTTTTTACCCAAAATATGTAGAATACATATCTGAGGAAAAAATTGTTTTTTGTTTTTTAAATTTGGCATATTTATTGTAGCAAAAAATCCAAAATACTGTGTGTTTTTCAAAATTGTCGGTCTTTTTTTGCTTATAGCGCAAAAAATAAAAAATGCAGAGGTAATCAAATACCACCAAAAGAAAGCTCTATTTGTGGGGAAAAAAGGGCATCAATTTTGTTTGTGTACAGCTTTGCATGGCCGCTCAGTTCTCAGTTAAAGCGACGCAGTGCTGTATCGCAAAAATGGCCTGGTCAGGAAGGGGGTAAATTCGTCCGGGGCTGAAGTGGTTAAACATGTGATCAAGAAGCTGTTGTTTGTACACATTCCAGAACAGTTACTATGTTGCCATCTAGCAGACTGGACAGTAAAAAGGACTCACTATGCTATAATTTATAGTCTGTCTTGTAACATGAAGTTTTATGTTCTATGTATTCATTTGCTGCAGCTACATTGTCTATTTTCTTTTACATCAAGCTTTACAGGCAAATGAAAAAATTGATATTATATTTGAAACTCTGGAAATTCCACACAACCCAAAGCCTAGGCGAAATCAAGGAAAATGAAAGTCCAATTGGACTTTTAGCTTAAATCCCCCGAATACATTAAAAAACAAAAGGTGTGCAAGTCTTAGTAATTTTTTATGTTGTCCCGACAAAGCTAAATAGAAAAGCCTACTAGACATGCGCACTGCCAAAAAATTCATTCGTTTTCGTATTCGTTTCATTCCTTTTTCTTTTTTCAGTTTTTCGGGTCATTCGTTATGATCGCAATTTGTAAATTCGCACATATGTAAATTTGTATATTGATATAAATTTGTACATTCGTAAACTTGTAAATTTTGTAAATTCATACATTCGTAAATTAGAAAATTTGTACATTCGTAAATTATAAAATTCAGAAATTTGGAAATTCGAAATTCGAAAATTCGAAAATCTGAAATAGTAACTAACTATATCATTTGGTTTAGGTATTGTAATTTCCTTTCAAATTTGGCTGTTAGTAAACGTGACGAATACAAATTTATCCGAAGTTATGAATTATCCGAAATAACGAATGCCTAATCTAAACAAATGGAACGGAACAAACTAATAATAATAATACATTTTTTTAATTATTATTATTGTTATTTATTATTATTCATTACATTCCATTCGTTTAGATGCAGCATTCGTTTTTTTGGATAAATTCGTATTCGTTACGTTCACTAACAGCCAAATTTGAAAGTAAATTACAATACCTATAATTTAATAGTTAGTAATAGTTAAGTTATTATTAGGTAACTATTATTTCAGATTTACAAATTTACAAATTTATGAATGAATGTGCAAATTTAGGCCCCTTTCACACGGACGGATAGAATGGTGCTTTTAGCTGCAGATTTTCGAATTTTCTACCGCAGCTAAAAGCACACAATGCTTTCCTATGGCCCCATTCACACACTGCGTTTAGCTGCGAATTAGATACATGCGGTTCTGTGCGGATATAAAAAATAGAATTGACTGCGTCCAGGAGCGATTTAGCGCAGCTATCCACAGATAACCGCAGGTATTCGCAGTGCAGACCCTTATCCGAGCACGCAGCCCGGCCGGTCAGGAAAGGGGGTGGGGATGGGCAAGCCCCCCCTGAGCCGTACCAGGCCTCATGCCCTCAACATGGGGGGTTGGTGCTTTGGGGAAGGGGGCGCCCTGCGGCCCCCCCACCACAAAGCACCTTGTCCCCATGTTGATGAGGACAAGGACCTCTTCCTGACAACCCTGGCCGTTGGTTGTCGGGGTCTGCGGGGGGCTTGTCGGAATCCAGGAGCCCCCTTTAATAAGAGGGCCCCCGGATCCCGGCCCCCCACCCTATGTGAATGCGTATGGGGTACATGGTACCCCTACCCATTCACCTAGGGAAAAAGTGTCAATAATAAAACACACTACACAGGTTTTTAAAGTAATTTATTTGACAGCTGGGGGGGTCTTCTTCCGGCTTCGGGGGTCTTCTTCCAACTTCAGAGGTCCCTTTGGTTCCTCTTCTCCCGGCGTCCGGTTGGTTCTTCTCCGCTGACTCTGGCCTCTTCTCCCGGTGTTCCAGTTCTTCTGCCGGCTCCTTCGCTGTCTTCATGCCGCTCTTTTGCTAGCGGAGGCCCGGACTTCTGGCTCCTGGGCTTTTTTCCTCTTCTCTTCTTCCGATGTTGATCTCTCCGGCTAGAATGCTCTCTGTGCGCTCCGCTCTGACTTATATAGGCGGAGACCCGCCTCCTTTTGCCTCCACTGTCCCTGGGAATGCTGGGACTGTAAAGTTTTAGGGGGCGTGGTCACCGGGTGATGTTGACCACGCCCTCTAAAACGTCACAGTCCCAGCATGCCCAGGGACTGTGACAGCATAAGGGGGCGGGGTCTCCGCCTATATAAGTCAGAGCGGAGCGCACAGAGAGCATTCCAGCCGGAGAGAGCGTTGTGTCAACATCGGAAGAAGGGAAGAAGACAGAAGGCAGATGGCAGAAGGCGACAGACCGGGCTCCTCCGCTAGCAAAAAAGAGTGGCAAAAGAGCAGAAGATAGCGGAGGAGCCTGGCAGAAGACCCGGAGAGCGTGGAGAAGAACCGAAGACACCCCCGAAGCCGTAAGAAGACCCCCGGAGCTGTCTAATAAATAACTTTAAAAACCTGTGTAGTGTTTTTTTTATTGACACTTTTTCCCTAGCTGAATGGGTAGGGGTACCATGTACCCCATACTCATTCACATAGGGTGGGTGGCCGGGATCTGGGGGCCCCCTTATTAAAGAAAGCTCCCGGATTCCGATAAGCCCCCCGCCCGCAGACCCTGACAACCAACGGCCAGGGTTGTCGGGAAGAGGCCCTTGTCCTCATCAACATGGGGACAAGGTGCTTTGTGGTGGGGGGGCCGCAGGGCGCCCCCTCCCCCAAAGCACCAACCCCCCATGTGGAGGGCATGCGGCCTGGTACGGCTCAGGAGGGGGGACGCTCGCCAGTCCCCACCCCCTCTCCTGACCGGCCGGGCTGCGTGCTCGGATAAGGGTCTGGTATGGATTTTGGGGGGGACCCTATGCCGTTTTTTCGGCGTAGGGGGTTCCCCTTAACATCCGTACCAGACCGAAGGCCTGGTATGCCCCTGGGGGGGAACCCACGCCCTCAAGATTTATACCAAGCAGTGCGAGTTGGTACCCTGTCGGGTTGCCATGGAAATGGCAAACCGCAGCTAAACGCAACCGCAGCTAATCGCACTGTGCAAATGCAGCTGATCGCAGTGCCTGGAGTCTTGAATTTCACAGGAAGAAAACATGCTTTTAACTGCGGCAGAATAGCCGTCTGTGTGAAAGGCGCCTTACGAATGTATGAATTTACAAATTTTCGAATTTACGAATATTCGGAAAATTTTGTTAATCGGGTTTTCGTTAATTCGGATATTTCTGAATTAACGCATTTGTCGAAATTTGTTGAAAAACTAATTCGGAACGAAACTAATTGCACATGTCTAAAGCCTAACCCCTGCCAGCAAGCTGCAGAGAAAGACCCCTGCTCTTTGTATGGAAGCAGTGGTCTCTGTACAGAGGTCCAACACGCCCCCTTCTGGTTCAGACATATAACTGCAATTAGAAGAGCTCATACTCCCTGCTGATTGGATAGCTCTAGCTCTGACTTTGAGTTTTTTTGGGACAGTATGCCTTCTTCCTACAGTGGAAGTGTTCTGGTAGTTTGAAAAGAATGAAAAATTCCACCTATGACATCACTTGTTAGAAGTGACATCACTGAAGTACTCGGGGTTTAAAGCTTTTAAGTGTTTTATGTTACCCATCGAAATAAAAGGGCTTCCAGGCATTGTTTTGCAGTGCCAAGTATGAACACAAAAAGTAGAATTAAATTGGAATGCCGAACGTGTCCGACTTCCAGCTACCAACTGCAGGAGCCACAATTACTGTGATATGAACCTGATGAAGAACAGTTGACGATAATCGCAGCTTCTTGATTGCATTTGTAAACTTGAATTGTCCTTTATTTTTATCCTTTTCTTTTTTTCCAGGACCGTTTATTTTTTGTGATGGAATTTGTGAATGGCGGTGACTTGATGTTTCACATTCAGAAGTCACGGCGGTTTGATGAACCCCGAGCCTGCTTCTACAGTGCGGAAATCACCTCTGCCCTCATGTTTCTTCATGAGAAAGGTGTCATTTACAGGTAAGAAGACAAACGATGGTAAAATCACTGCGGTTGCAGGACATGCAGCCACTGCATTGCCCGCTAGCACCATGGGGTGCTTCTACAGTCCTGAGGTCAAAAGCCCTATTAGTGTATGTTAATATTTTAAAAAGTACTGTATCCATGTATAATATGTAATTATATATGCAATGGGGGCAGCCATATTTGTTCATTACCTATGTGGGCTCTGCTTTATGCTTCACAGGGTGGTGCAGTGGTTGTGCTTTACTGCTTCTTACAAAGCAAGTCCGAGTCAGCCGGATTGTTGAATATCATACACTTCCTGTGTGGCTGATCTCGTATCTCATCAGTTGGAGACTTAAAAGCCATAGACGTGGACCAAATATCGGATGGCATTGGTCGGTTCAATAGAAACCAGTTTGGCCCGTGTGTATAGCAACCAGTCCGGCCAGCTTCCGTCGAAGGGGCATGACCAAAAAAGGTGTGCCGATTGGCATCTGTTGGCTGTTCTGGTGGGGGTTCCGTCCCACTATCAGAACACAATAGGTCTGCGAGTGAGATCGCTGTACGAACATCACATAGGAAGGATTTTTTAATGCAGAACAAACACACTATAGGGCTGATTTGCTAATGCTGGAGCACTCAGAATCTGGTGAAGCTGTACATGGTAGCCAATCAGCTTCTAACTTCAGCTTGTTCAGTTAAGCTTTGACAATAAAACCTAGAAGCTGATTGGCTACCATGCACAGCTACACCAGATTTTGCACTCTCCTGTTTTAGTAAATCAACCTGAGTGTCTCTTCTGCATTAACGTATCCTTACCGGCCTGTTTGCTTTGTACACTGGGCTACACATGCGTAGCCCAGTTTACTCTTTCAGCATCTGCAGAGATAAATTAACTCCTGTGCATGCGCCTGAGTGACATTATTTAGGCCCATCCAATCAAAATGGCTGAAGATTGAAACTTGGAAAAAGACTGGCCGAAGACCTCAGCGGCCGTCATGAAGCACCTCGGCACGGCATTACTGGAGTTGAAGAGAGCATAGTGGGTCTTAAAGTGGTTGTAAACCCTTATGCCCCATACACACAATCGGAAATTCTGCCAGCAAAAGTCCGATGTGAGCTTTTGGTCGGAAACTCTGACCGTGTGTATGCTCCATCAGAATTTTGCTGGCAGGGTTCCCGCCAGCAAAAGATTGAGAGCAGGTTCTCTATTTTTCGGTCGGAAAAAGTTCAGATCGGGAATTCCGATCGTCTGTACCAATTCAGACGCGCAAAATTGTTACGCATGCTCGGAAACAATTTGACGCATGCTCAGAAGCATTGCACTTCATTTTCTCAGCTCGTCATAGTGTTGTACGTCACCGCGTTCTTGACGGTCGAAAGTTCTTTTGTGTGACCGTGTGTATGCAAGCCAAGCTTGAGCGGAATTCAGTCGGAAAAACCATCCAAGTTTTTTCCAACAGAAATTCCACTCTTGTGTACGGGGCATTACACATATACCCAGTGAAGTGACTAACCTCAGGTGATACACAGAGATGAAACAAATTCCCCTACATAAGTTGTACCAGTTTATCTGCACTATTCTCTTCTCTACATCCATTCCATGTGCAGAATTCATAAAGCTTGTCAGAGTTCAGAAAGCAGGGGGAGAGCTCTGAGAGCTAATTGGAGGGAAGGGATACACCCCTCAACACAGGAACAGAGCTGAGGCTGTCAATCTGCTTAAGCTCCCTCCCCTCTCACCTTTTTTCTATTGGTGTCAGGGAAACTTGTCAGAAGTAATTCATGCTGATAGCAGTGGAACAAAGCAGCAGACAGAAATTATACTTAGTGCTCTTAATTGAGACAAGCACACACTATAGAGGGATATGCTTTGCTCATATTTCATATCTGCGGTTTACAACTATTTTAATGCTGGGAGGTGGGATGGACTTCAGTCATGTGGACACTGCTTTTGGCTGTCATTTTGGTCATGGCGGGATGAGTTCCCAATTGCACTCTCAGCACAGAAACTTAAGAGCCCCATGGACACATACAGTATCTCACAAAAGTGAGTACACCCCTCATATTTTTGTAAATATTTTATTATATCTTTTCATGTGACAACACTGAAGAAATTACACTTTGCTACAATGTAAAGTAGTGAGTGTACAGCTTGTATAACAGTGTAAATTTGCTGTCCCCTCAAAATAACTCCACACACAACCAATAATGTCTAAACCGCTGGCAACAAACGTGAGTACACCCCTGAGTGAAAATGTCCAAATTGGGCCCAATTAGCCATTTTCCCTACTGGTGTCATGTGACTCCTTAGTGTTACAAGGTCTCAGGTGTGAATGCGGAGCAGGTGTGTTAAATTTGGTGTTCTTTCTCTCATTCTTTCATACTGGTCACTGGAAGTTCAACATGGCACCTCATGGCAAAGAACTCTCTGAGGATCTGAAAAAAAAAGAACTGTTACTCTACATAAAGATGGCCTAGGCTATAAGAAGAGTGCCAAGACCCTGAAACTGAGCTGCAGCACATACAGCGATTTAACATGACAGGTTCCACTCAGAACAGGCCTCGCCATGGTTGACCAAAGAAGTTGAGTGCACGTTCTCAGCGTCATATCCAGAGGTTGTCTTTGGGAAATAGACGTATGAGTGCTGCCAACATTGCTGCAAAGGTTGAAGGGGTGGAGGGTCAGCCTGTCAGTGTTCAGATCATACGCCGCACACTGCATCAAATTGGTCTGCATGGCTGTTGTCCCAGAATGAAGCCTCTTCTAAAGATGATGCACAAGAAAGCCCGCAAACAGTTTGCTGAAGACAAGCAGAAGAAGGACATGGATTTCTGGAACCATGTCCTGTGGTTTGATGAGACCAAGATAAATTTATTTGGTTCAGATGTCAAGCGTGTGTGGCAGCAACCAGGTGAGGAGTACAAAGACAAGTGTGTCTTGCCTACAGTCAAGCATGGTGGGGGGAGTGTCATGGTCTAGGGCTGCACTGGTGAGCTACAGTTCATTGAGGAAACCATAAATGCCTAGATGTACTGTGACATACCGAAGCAGAGCATGATCCCCACCCTTCAGAGACTGAGCTGCAGGGCAGTATTCCAACATAACGACCCCAAACACACCTCCAAAATGACCACTGCCTTGCTAAAGAAGCTGAGGGTAAAGGTGATGGACTGGCCAAGCATGTCTCTAGACCTAAACCCTATTGAGCATCTGTGGGACATCCTCAAATGGAAGGTAGAGCAGAGCAAGGTCTCCATCATCCACCAGCTCTGTGATGTCTTCATGGAGGAGTGGAAGAGGACTCCAGTGGCAAACTGTGAAGCTCTGGTGAACTCCATGCCCAGGAGGGTTAAGGCAGTGCTGGAAAATAATGATGGCCACACAAAATATTGACAATTTGGGCGTAATTTGGACATTTTCACTTAGGGGTGTACTCACTTTTGTTGCCAGCGGTTTAGACATTAATGGCTGTGTGTTGAGTTATTTTGAGGGGACAGCAAATTTACACTGTTATACAAGCTGTACACTCACTACTTTACATTGTAGCAAAGTGTCATTTATTCAGTGTTGTCACATGAAAAGATAGAATAAAATATTTACAAAAATGTGAGATACTGTATGTGGGCTTTAAAGAGGTTGTATAGTCAAATTTTTATCTTTTACCTACAGGTAAGCCTATAATAAGGCTTACCTGTAGGTAAAAAAAAATCTCCTAAACCTGTACGGTTTAGGAGATGTTCCCCTTGCAATGAGCTGCTGACTGCAATGGCACAGGGTATTCTCGGCTGAAAGCCGGCAGATGCCGGACCTTGCCGGAAAGAAGTCACAACATCGCGGCTCCAGCCACTCACAGCGCTGGAGCCGCGATACCCGGAAGACACGCCGAGGCAACATGTCAGCTACCTCGGCGTGGACCAGGTGAGATACCGATGCCTCCTTCTAAGGTAAGTATTTCACAATGAGCTAGTATGCGATGCAAACTAGCTCATTATGTCTTTTTCCTTACAGGTGTATAAAAAACAAAAAAGTGTCAGCGGGTTTACTACCGCTTTAAGGACCACACTCCCCTGTCGTTGCACTTATGTGTTACAACAGTGGTCATCAACCCTGTCCTCAGGGTCTACCAACAGGCCAGGTTTGTAAGATAACTGAAATACATCACAGGTGATATCATTTGCTGCTCAGTGATTGCAGTATTCTAGTCTGCATCTCCCCAAGGTAATACATAAAACCTGGCCTGTTAGTGGGCCCTGAGGACAGGGTTGATGACCACTGTGTTACAAGGTTAGCAAGAGGTTAATGAATACAAAGCTGCAATAATTTGGCCTTTTTATATCTGTATTTTTATGTACCGTATATACTCGTGTATAAGTCGAATTTTTCAGCCCCTTTTTTGGGGCTGAAAGTGCCCCCTTCGACTTATACACGAGTCACCGCCGTCTGCCTACATGATCAGCGTGTCATGCAGGCAGACGGCGGCCAGCGTGTGATACAATCTAGTGTCGGCAGCGGCTCTCACAGTTCAAAAGCCGCGCCTCCTTGTCTGTGATAGGCAGTCAGTGTACAGCCTATCACGGACATTCTCTCATCCTCGTCCGTGGTATGAGGATGAGAGAATGTCCGTGATTGGCTGACTGCTGACTGCTGGGAAATTGAGTTTTTTGGACGAGGAGGCGGCGCGGCTTTTGAACAGTGAATGGCCACCGAATACTACACGTGATCAGTGCAGAGCGGCGCACGGAGGATGCACAGGACACAGGTAGGATGCACACACACACACAGACGCATGCACACAGGTACATATACACATGACAGATACACAGGACACAGGTACATGCACATATACACAGGACACAGGTACATGACACAGGTACATAGACACATAACACATATGCACAGGACACATGACACACATGCACAGGACACAGGACACATATGCACAGGACACATGACACATATGCACAAGACACATGACACATATGCACAGGACACATGACACATATGCACAGGACACAGGGAGGTATACAGCTGCAGATGGCCATTGTTGACCCTCTTTTCCACTTACAGTAGCTGTGCATTTCTCGCCCTCGTCTTATACTCGGGTCAATAAGTTTTTCCCATTTTTTTGTGGTAAATTAGGCTCTCGACTTATACTCGGAACGACTTATACTCGAGTATATACGGTAATTATAAAGTGTCAGTGTATTAGAACTGATTGTTTTTCTTCTGATTTTATTCAAGGATAAACGTGTGATCTTGCACTCATCAATGTTTGTTATTCTGTTGTATCCAGTGACACATGTATCTTGCTAAATCCACTTAACCTACTAACACAGATTGGTGCTGAGACAAGTGACAACTTGAGTCAGGACATTCACATACCGGGACTGATAATGCAATGTACAGGACCTGTCTTGTAGGCAGAAAATAAGACAAGCCTGGCGTTCCGGAAAAGGGATTTCAAATGTGAGACGAGGATGTGTAGTCCTATAGAAAACAAAGGAAAATATAAAGGTGGTTAAAAGCCGTACCAGCTGAGGGTGGGAAGGGGGCCCAACCATGACCGCTAGGTGTTATATAGAATAAATAAGCTTTAAGTTTGCATTTAAATAATTATAATCATATGTACTAAGTGCATCTAAAGGAATCTAGGTACGAGCGATCACAAACAATCGATGCATCTTTGATTAAAACAATGATGCAGCACAGGCAGTATCAATTGAAAATCCAATCTTTCACATGTCGTTTAAATAATCAATTAATCTGGGAGGGTCTGTGGCTTTCAGATTATAATATTTTGATTATTTTAGACCCTTTGGATGATTAAATGATCATATTTGATGCATGTTTGGCCACCATAAAGTGGTTTTAAAGGTTGTAATTTTTTATTTTTTTTAATAATAAACAGGATATACTGACCTGCTCTGTAGTTTTGCACAGAGCAGCCCCGATCCTCTTCTTTTTGGATCCCCCCACTGGTGGTCCTGGCTCCTCCTTTCTGCTAAGTGCCCCCAACAGCAAGCCTCCTTCTATGGGGGCACTTGAGCAGGCTTGCTTCCGAGCCACTCTTCTTTGAATGAACATTGAAGCACAGAGCACGGCTAGACCCCCCCCCCCCACCCCACTCTCTCCTCATTGGCTTACTGGCTGGGATTGACAGCAGCAGGAGCCAATGCGCCTGCTGTGCGAGCCAATGAGGAAAGAGAGACCCTGGAGAGCCGCTGTTCTTATGCAGATCGTTGGATCAAGATTAGTCTCAGGTAACTACAATGCATCTATGGTAAAAAACCTTCTGCCTTTAGAACCACAATAAGAGAATGCAAGCATAAGCAATATAGGAAGACACAGAGCAATAAAAACCTGGCTAACCCTCCTGATTCTGCTATCAAAAGGTGCTTGGTTGCTTTCTTTGTCCCCATCAGAGAGAGTTTTTGGAAATTATTGTCCTTGTGCAACCCTATGAGGATGTGACTTTGAAAACCCCAATTAAAAACGTTTCGATTTCTAACAATACTGGTGACCCCACAATAGGGATAAAACGTTTCCGCGGAAGGGAGTTTAATAAGACACGTGGCCACTCACTAAAGTGGAGTTCCACCCAAAAGTGGAACTTCCGCTCATCGGATTCCTCCCCCCCTCCGGTGTCACAGTTGGCACCTTTCAGGGGGGAGGGGGGTGCAGATACCTGTCTAAGACAGGTATCTGCACCCACTTCCGGGAATAAACTCCCATGGGAGTCACGCCCCCTCCCGCACTCCCCCGCTGTCTCCTGGGAAAGACACAGGTCCCAGGAGATAGCGGGGACCATTGAGAAAGTAGGGAATCGGGAAGTGAAGCCACAACGCTTCACTTCCTGATTCCCTCACTGAGAATGGCGGCGGTAGCACCTGAGGATCGAGGGACGGTTCGGTCTCGGGTGCCGACATCGCTAGACCCCGGGACAGGTGAGTGACCTTATTTTAAAAGTGAGCAGCTGCAGTATTTGCAGCTGCTGACATCTAAAAAAAAAATGTTCGCGGGACTCCCGCCTTAAAATTAGAAGAAAAGAGGTTTAACCTTAAACTAAGTAAAGGGTTCTTTACTGTAAGAGCGGATGGGATGTGGAATTCTCTTCCACAGGCGGTGGTGGTGGTGGTGGGGGGGTGCATCGATCGTTTAAAAAAAATATTAGATAAGCACCTGAACGACCGCAATATACAGGGAGTTACAATGTAATACTGACATATAATCACACACATAGGTTGGACTTGATGGACTTGTGTCTTTTTTCCTTGTCAAAAGAAGTTTATTGAGTATACAATGTTATAAAGATACATAAAGTAAGTTTACAAGGATCTATAAAGTAAGCTCATTGTTTTACAGTAGGGTTTATATAGGTAAATATCATGAAATTTCAAATATTAAACATTGGGTTCACGTAAACCTAAATTAAAGATATATATCATTTCCTTAGTTACTTTTGTAGGTATTTAAATGATTTATACCTACTATACATATTGTTTACAAGTAGAGTGTATATAGGTCAAATAAATTCTGATAATGAGCTTTAATCGTAAGGTGGAGAAAAGGAAAGAGAAAGAAGAAAAAGGGTTGAAAGGTAGAGGTATGGTCCACAAGGTTGTCCCGCTCGTCAGTTTATTATTCTTTTTAGTTCTCTTTGAAGCCTTAGAATGGGTGTCTCTGTAAGTCATTTAATCTGTTACCATGGCAACAGGACAGAGTCATTGAAATTTGACAGGAACTGTTGTTTTATCCAAGGGTGCCAAAGTTTTTCAAATTTTGGAATTTGATTTTGATCGATGGCTACCATCTTAGCATGGGACATTGTATTATTCATTCTGTGAATTGTTTCTGCTAGTACCAATGTAGGAGATTTCCATGCCTTGGCCACGACTTGTGTCTTTTTTCAACCTCGCCTATTATGTGACCCTTCTACATTCTGTGCAAAACTTAAGAGAAGTTTTGCCAGAGTTGGGCTTTAAAGGCTAATTCCACTTTGATGGGCCGGTTCACGGCACAATTTCAGTGTTCCAGTTGCATTTCTGCATGCACGTTTTTGATGGATTCCGATGCATTTTTCTCCTCCTTTTTTTTTTTTCTTCATCTCAATTAAGTACATGTGCACTCTGGTGTGTTTTTTAATGTGTTTTACTGCACTCCGTACAGAAAAAATGCAACATGTTACACTTTTGTTTATTACAATGGAACAAATGGCACTGGTATGAACTTGGGCCATTGGAATCCATGTTAAACACCGTGCATGCATTTTTGATGCAGAATAAAAATGCATCTGCACTTAGAACAGGTTACATCCATATTTAGGGGTTTAACATAATTAGCAACAAATTTCACCATGTGTCCTGGCCCTAGAACATCATTGGTTAATATGCTGCTGTCGGCCAGCACCGCCCACACCAAGGCGACTCATGGCTCTGATGCAGGACAGGATAGGTCCTGTGCTCATGGCACACTGTTTGAGGGCTGATTCACATTAATGCAGAGAGCTGCGGTTTTCTGTGTAAAAAATAACTCTTCACCAGGGCACACAGAAAATAGTTTTCTGTGTGGCTTGTTTGCACTTCCACACTGTGGGGCAGAGTGATGCAGAATAATGCATCATGTCTCCATTTTTCTATGTCGCTCTGTAGCCGTCTGGATGACCCTGCTTTCCCTTTGCATGGCAGGTGAGCTAAATGCATTGAAATAAATAAATAGATTTAGGAAAAAAAGGGGAACCAGTGCCTTGCTTTGTAAAAAGGCAAAGAACTGTCCCCCGGCTGCAAGCTTTTTTTCTCTATGGGTAGTGTGAACCCGCCCTTAGTGAATATGAACTACTGATTGCTATGGCTTACAGTGCCTTATCTCTTGCTGCACTCACAAAGAACATCAGGACTGGATATTATACTGTAAAACCTTACTACCAAACAATCGTCCTTTTGTGTTTTGACCTTATTTATCCAGCATCAGCCAAACTGTACACCCATTCTGTAAACAGCTGAAGCTGATGATTAAGTACATAATTGTAGATAAAGATAAAACTGCAACCACATTGGCAAGGTTAATCTGAATTGTATTTCTCATAGATAACATGCCAAAGCTTGCATACAACAAGTATTGTTAAGTTAATGTTAACAATGCTTGGGGAGACATAACTTTGTTTTAAAGGAAACGTACTGAGACGAAAATATGGAGGCTTCTTCCAATGTTGACCTCCTTTTCGAAAATGCTTGTTGCCTGGGTGCGTCTGTGTTTTCAGAACCAGAACAAGGTTATGGGAGTTAAACCATCTGCTCTGCATACTTATTTGTCCATTTATAAACCCTGGTACACTGAGGTTTTTTTTCCATTCAACCCAGCAGGTTGAACAAAATAAAAACTGTCCACTCTGCTTGGGACTGTTTTGTTCTGTAGAGCTATTTACAATGAGGGAAAAAAGTATGTAATCCCCTGCTGATTTTGTACGCAGTCTATAATTTGATGGTATTTTTTTTGTAACAGTGAGAGATAGAATAACAACAAACAAATCCAGAAAAACGCATTTCAAAAAAGTTCTAAAGTGATTTGCATTTTAATGAGTAAAATAAGTATTTGACCCCTTCGCAAAACATGACTTAGTACTTGGTGGCAAAACCCTTGTTGGCAATCAGAGGTCAGTCGTTTCTTTTAATTGGCCACCAGGTTTGCACACATCTCAAGAGGGATTTTGTCCCACTCCTCTTTGCATATCTTCTCCAAGTCATTAAGGTTTCGAGACTGACGTTTGGTAACTTGAACCTTCAGCTCCCTCCACATATTTTCTATGGGATTAAGGAAGGTCTAGAGACTGGCTAGGCCACTCCAGGACCTTAATGTGCTTCTTCTTGAGTCACTCCTTTGTTGCTTTGTTGTATTTTGGGTCATTGTCATGCTGGAATACCCATCCATGACCCATTTTCAATGCCCTGGCTGAGGGAAGGAGGTTCTCACCCAAGATTTGACGGTACATGGCCCCATCCATCGTCCCTTTTGATCCTGTGAAGTTGTCCTGTCTCCTTGGCAGAAAAAAACCCCAAAGCATAATGTTTCCACTTCCATGTTTGACGGTGGGGATGGTGTTCTTGGGGTGATAGGCAGCATTTCTCCTCCTTCAAACACAGTGAGCTAAGTTGATGCCAAAGAGCTTGATTTTGGTCTCATCTGACCACAATACTTTCACCAAGTTCTCCTCTGAATCATTCAAATGTTCAAACCTTATACAGGCCTGTACACGTGCTTTCTTGAGCAGGGGGACCTTGCGGGCGCTACAGGATTTCAGTTCTTCACAGCGTAGTGTGTTACCAATTGTTTTCTTGGTGACTATGGTCCCAACTGCCTTGAGATCATTGACCAGATTCTCCCGTGTAGTTCTTGGCTGATTCCTCATTGTTCTCATGGTCATTGAAACTCCATGAGGTGAGATCTTGCATGGAGCCCCAGACCAAGGGAGATTGACAGTTATTTTGTGTCTCTTCCATTTGCGAATAATCACACCAACTGTTGTCACCCTCTCACTAAGCTGTTTGGCGATGGTCTTGTAGCCCATGCCAGCCTTGTGTAGGTCTAAAATCTTGTCTCTGACATCCTTGGACAGCTCTTTGGTCTTGGAATCTGATTGATTGCTTCTCTGCCTTTTGGCTAAGATCAAGTGTAGTATCTGTTCTTATCAGTTGCCAGAGGATGCGCTGTGCTACTCCTATAGAGGGCTATGCAAGTCCAATTACGTAATTGTGCCTGGAAGGGCGGTTTCAGCAGGGATTATGTCGAGCTGCCCGACAGATTACTGGGGGCCGACCACTGGTCGAGTCTGAAGCCATCCGGAAGGGTGCTCCTGGTGAGAATGGGTGCTGTATTGAGTCTGACCAGAGGGTCGGGTCCCTGGCCTTCTGGCCTAGATTGGGGTAGTTCTAGCTCCTGTCAGTTTTTCGGGAAAGAATGCTTGCTCCCCTCCGGTGGGAGCGGTTAGTATTTCCCGAATGTAATTAGGTAGGAGTTATGGGAGCGAGGGTTGAGCCTTTGACAGAGGGGCTCTCCCCAAGCTGCCAGATCTTCAGGCCTTCCTGGCTGGGGTGGGGGCTGCTCTGGCCTGGGCTGTTGGTCAGGGTTGGGATGAAAAGCCTGTGGTGAATGTGCCCCTGAAGTGGCAGTTCAGGGGTGCCGTATAATCACTGTGAGTGAGGGTCACTTTGATTTATGGCACCATGTTGGTGCACCATGACACCAACACATGTTTTTCACACCTGCCTCTAGGGCCGAGCCTTTTGGCTAGGACCAGGGGAAATTTTTATTCCTGGCCGAAGGGCCTGGCCATTGTATTGCACAATGGTCACTCTTTCACTTCTCCCACTTCCTTCTTCCCACTTTCCTATTTATTTTACCCCCGTGTTCATCACTTTTTTGTATTTTTTTTGTTGAATGTGTAACACGTTTGTCACTGTGTGATTAGTAGGGTGTGGTTCCCCTGGCCTACCCTGAACGTCTTGGGATGGGGGTGGATAGCCTTTTGGCTTGCTTCACCCTCTCTCATGGGGTCTCCCTTCAGGGAAGTCCCACCGAGTACATGGGTGGGTCTGTTTCGGCAGACCTTCCAGAAAAAGGGGGTCTGTCTGGTTTCGGCCAGATGGACCCAAGTGAAGTACCTCAGTCCCCGTCTGGAGCCTAACACCCCGGGGGATCAGAGTAATGTCCTTCCTTGGGAGGACTAGTGTAACACCTGTTGCACGATTTGTGTCACTCTTTGTGTGTGCACTTTTTTTGGAACCGGGTGGAGTTTTTGGGTGTGTTTCACACGCCACGGGCTTTTCCCCCCAAAAAATCTGATTGCTTCTGTGGACAGATGTCTTTTATACAGGAAAGCTGAGATTAGGAGCACTCCCTTTAAGATAGTGCTCCTAATCTAAGCTCGTTACCGGTATAGAAGACACCTATGGATGGTGTATAAAGGAAGTATATTGTTGTAAGGCAAGTCAGCACAAACCAATAAATGGTCAAAGATCATTATACTAGCCTTAGGTATGGCAGTTGGCTTAACATTAAACCAAACATGGATTCCACAGCATTAACAAGGAGCCACATAAACCGTGAGATATATAGAACAACAGTAAAGGAAGACTCTCAGTAACTCTGCAATAACCATTCAAAGAAAGTGTCCTGGAGTGCACTCTGTAGTGATGCCCCCAGATGTGGGTATGCGTAAGTGTTCCTAATAGGGTACCACTGGAAAGTTTGCATTATACCTGGCGCCTAATGCGCAATGTTTAGCAGGCTGAGGTTAGGGCCCGTCTGTAAGGTGGTGCACGTGGAGCAATCCCTTTAAGACAATGTACAATGGATGGCTGATGAGCTGCTAAATAGAGAGCAGTCTCTATTGGCATTAACTGTGTGCAGCAAGGGATTGACCTTTGTAGTTCCGCTCACCACTCCTGTCTTTGGTCTGGTCCCATATGCTTGGCGGTCTGTTGTCCCTGAAGGCTCAGTCCATATGATTATGTCCTCATGAACATGTCCTCACTGATGTGGGCACACACGCCAACGGGTCTCCCTAGCTCTGGTCCCACGACACCGACTCTCTGTGGCTCAGTCTCTTAACTCTCTGGGTGCTCAGAACACAACAGCAGGTCTGCACACTCTGATTCCTCTACTATTCTGTCTCCTCTGCAGCGGTCTCTCTGGTGTGCACTGGCAAGCCTGTACACTCTGCTTCCCTTTTGGCAAAAAACCCTGACAAACAATAAATTGGATGGGGAAAGACTAATCTCTCCTCCTTTTGTGAGCAGGAAATCCTGAGTATTAAATTACAAGCCCCATAGCCTTCATTGTACAGCACTCCTTCAAGGACTACATGTCCCATGATCACCCTCCAGCCTCCCACTGATTGCTGCATGGAGAGAGGGGGCAGGAGCAAGCGGGGGATTTTACACAGCCGCTCTGACTCACACAGCTGATAGCACAGTGTGGTGAAGCGAGAAAAGCCAGCACGGACACCTGCAGCCCAGTGGCAGGGGGGAAAGGAAGGAGGATAGCGGGCACAAGGTGGGGGGGGGGGGGTGCCACTGAGTGCCATCTGGATGTGAACGTAATCCTTGTTTTGTTTTTTATTTATTTATTTATTTTTCTTGACTTCACACTACAATAGAGAAAAGTTTTATTAATGTTAATTGTATTCTATGACTTTCTCATTATGAATTGTTTATTGCCCAATTCCCAGGAAAAATTTATTTTTAACTTGTAACATGAATATTTCTTTAGAATTTTTGTGTAGTCAATTTATTGTTCTATAATCACTTTAAAAGATAGGAGTAATGACACCCAGTATGATAGATAAGAAAACATGTTAGCAGGAAAGATAATTACGTCTGATCATCACAGCATTAGCACTTGTCAAAATACTTGTAATTTTCCAGAGGATAGAAACCTTATATAAGCAGTTTGATGTACATCGATAGTGTGCAGAGGGTAGAAACTGATAACAGACAGTTACATTTTAAGTTACTGTCATCAGATCAAAGGGAGATGGGTGGGTGTCATCATAATTATTGTTAAAAAAAAAAACAGTGACCGGGAAGTCCTCCACATGAACTGCAAAAACTACAGGAGGGTGCAACCATCTTGTGCATTACCAATAATGTTTTATTAAATCCACACAGACAAATGGATACTCACATGCCAATAAAAAACATCAAGCAAAACTGATCTGCTCCAGTCAAACAGAACTCGTCCTAGGAATAAATGGTTGGATGACTGACGCGTTTTGGGGGTTAGTCCCTTTTCCTCTGAGTTTTGTTGCGTTCCGACTGGAGCAGATAAGTTTTGTTTGATGTTTTTTTGTTGGCATGTGAGTATCCATTTGTCAGTGTGGATAAAACATTATTGGTAATGCACGAGGTGGTTGCACCCTCCTGTATGTTTTTTGCAATATGTTTTTTGTAGGGTGTCGTCATAACTTGAACATACACTGTCTGCATTCATGGCCACTCACCTGCACAGCTGTCATATTAAGAGCAGTGGCAACGCTATGGGGGGGGGAGTGGGGACCGCACCCGGGTGACACCCACGTGACACCTGCCAGAGGGGTGACGCCAAACAGCACTGTGATAGGCTAGGGGGAAGAACCACACTGATGCACTAGGCTGCTCAGTACCCTACTGCCTGTCCTGCTGTCACTCCACGCACTGGGCAGGATGGAGCACTGTGGTAGTCTAGCGGGGGGTGGGGGGGTTAGGGGGTGTGAACCATGCTTTACCGCACCAAGTGACGCCACGGATTAGGAGCAGTGGTTATGTCCATGCAATCACTGCGTCCCAATTGATATGAATAGAACTGCCTGCATGAGGATTTAGGGAACACCTCTGAATCTCCATTTGGGCAAACATGCATGTACACTAAGCACGCCCATGTGCACACGGCCATAGATACAATGGAGAAGTGAGTGTAGACACAGTAAGTCAGTTATTTACAGGATTACCAGGTGAAAATAAAGGGAAAAAATATTAAATGCCAGCATTTCATCTAAGGACTGGTATGCTACAATATATTAAGGGCCCGTTCACACCTCTCCAGTGTGGGGTGCTGCAGGACCGTGTGTTGTTGTTTGATGTGTTGGAAAAACTGATGCGTGTCCGTTTTTCTTGCATTGGCTGCCCACTGATTTGAATTTGAATGGGCTGTCTTCATATAATGCAAATGAACGCTCAACATAATGCACATTAATGCAGGTGAGTTAATGCAAGACACCAGAACAGACAGGTGTCAGACACTATCTAAGGCTAGGTTCACATCTATGCGGTTTCCCTACAGATGCATTTGCATGAGCACAGCAGCCCCATTTATTTGAATGGGCTGCTGTACTGACAGAAAACACCTTTTTTCAAAGTAGAGAAAACCACGCCATCATTTCCAGTGCTTGGGGGTGCCACATCTGCTAATAGCACCTTTTTAGTGTGGGAAAGTGTGCGATTACATGCAGTCCTGCACCTGCATATAGTGCGAACCTAGTCCTATGCCATATAAGTGTGACGTGAGACTGCAAATAGTGCCAACACCCCGGTCAAGATGTATATCCAAAGAAAAATAAAATCGGTGTCAGATACTAATAATTTTAAGATATTTTTTTGTGTAATCTGGATAGACCTGACCTGAGGTTAACAAGGCATTATTGCCAAACCACAGCCCTATGATAGCCATCAGCCGCGTTCATAAGGGGCGCTGCCCCCCTAATCTCCATGTGCTGACCCTCAATCTCCATGCGGGGCACTGGACGCATGGATTTCTATGGGTTATTTTCTTTTGTGAAGCACATGATTAGAGCCTGAGGCTCTAATTAGCTTCAAAAAGGTTGGGCTCGGGGAGCAGAGCACTGCGCCCCGAGCCCACCCACTTGTGACATTAGCGAATGTTTATTCGCTGTTGTCTTCCTGCTTCTTCTCCCGGCCAATCAGGACAGGAAGCAGGTCCTAAGACCGGATTTGCCTGGAAGAGAAGTGACTGGATTGGCCGGGAGGAGACGCAGAGGAGGCCGACCACAACCTGGATGGGGTCGGTGCGAGGCTGGCGGGGGGGGGGGGTGTTTGTGGGGGGTTTTGTTTGCCGCCCAACCCCCCCAAAAAATAGAGCACCAGCTGCCAGTGATAGCCATATACCCCCTCTACAGTCACTGGTCGATCTGCAGCAGTTGCAGGATGTACAGAGGCAAGAGATGGAATAGGTGATGTGATTTCTTATTGGGAGCATTGGATTTCTTGGTGACAACCAAATTTATTCAAACTTATATCGTATATCGTATCGTATATAACGTATCCTGACTTCCATATACTATTGCTGGTAGCTGTTGAGAGGCAGATCAGGAATATGAAGTATTCTCAATCAGAAATGTTCCAAACGCAGAAATATAATGAGATGCAAAAACATGAAACACTTTAGTTGATTCATCCAGTTTTGTTCTGCCAGCGGCCTGCCCTGGGCTGTCATATGAGACTATATAGGCCGTGCTTCAACACGCTGGGCATTGTGACGGCAGCATTTACCTTGTAACTGAGCAGCCAGAACTGGTTTTTATTAGTCAGGTCCTTTCTTGTCAGATTCTAGGTTTGTACACCCAAATTAAGGTGATTTATAACTCTCTTCCAAAGGCTGAAATGTTTTAATACTCATCCATTCATTGAATACGTGTACAACTGCAAGTCTGCAAAGAATTTAAAGTGACACAACCTTATTTTCCAAAAATAATCCACATGCATCTACTTCTTCATGGCCCTGTAATCAATTTTTAATTACATTTTTCTTGCTGTGTAAAGGTAAAGCACCTGTGTAAGGTAAAAAACCTTTATCCTGTTACAACCACTTCAGTTAAGTCAAATTTTTATTTTTTTCCTCTGTCCACTAAACACCCCCTAACCCCGCAGCGGTAGTGTTCCGGTGCTGTAGGGGTTACTAGAGCAGAGTGAGCTGTGACAGGCACTCTTTAGGAGACTGGGCTATATCTGCCCTTCTGTCCCCCTCCTAAATTCATAGAAGCTCTACTATAGCTTCCGTGAATAAAAAGCCATCTATGACTGGAGGACAAGTGGATGAATTTAAAGCGGAAACTTCACCCAGAAGGGTAAATTCCACTTGTTTGCATCCTCCCCTGCCCTCCACCGCCACATTTGGCACTTTTTTTTGGGGGGGGGGGGAGTGGGCAGGGGCGTCGGGAGGGGGTGGCTGGGGGGGGTGAAGCCCCGAATGTGACCCCCAAAAGCCCAGAGTATATGGAATGCTGAATTCTGTTGTTAGCACCGAGCGCCGGCCTCCGGGACCGATCTGGATGTGAATGCAGCCGAAAATGGCCGAGTGCGGCCGAAAGTAGCCGACTGCCAGAGCGGCCGAAAGTAACCGACTGCCAGAGCGGCCGAGTGCGGCCGAAAGTAACCGACTGCCATAGCGGCCGAAAGTGGCTGAGTGCCGCAGGTCCCGCCTTCTGGAGCCTGCAGTGCCAATGTCAGGACAGCGGGACGTGTGACGTGATGTCCATCTTAGCCTGCAGGCTCCAGAAGGCAGGAACGCTACGTCCCCGCTCGGGCGGGCGGCTGACTCTCCTCTCCTCCTCGGCTCGGCTCTGATGGTGACGAGTGACTGACTGCCTGCTGTGACCACACACCACGGCTGAGCTGAGGTAGGTCAGACACACAGTGTATGTAGGTCAGGCAGGTCACTGTCAGTGTATGTAGGTCAGGCAGGTCACTGTTATTGTATGTAGGTCAGGCTGGTCAGTGTATGTAGGTCAGGCAGGTCACTGGTCACTGTTAGTGTATGTAGGTCAGGCTGGTCACTGTCAGTGTCACTGTCACTGTCAGTGTATGTAGGTCAGACTGGTCACTGTATGTAGGTCAGGCTGGTCACTGTCAGTGTGTGTAGGTCAGGCAGGTCACTGTTAGTGTATGTAGGTCAGGCTGGTCAGTGTATGTAGGTCAGACAGGTCACAGTTAGTGTGTGTAGGTCAGGCTGGTCACTGTTAGTGTGTGTAGGTCAGGCTGGTCACTGTTAGTGTGTGTAGGTCAGGCTTTTCACTGTTAGTGTGTGTAGGTCAGGCTGGTCACTGTTAGTGTGTGTAGGTCAGGCAGGTCAGTGTATGTAGGTCAGTGTATAATGTAGGTTATGTAGGTCAGTGTATAATGTAGCTCAGTGTATAATGTAGGTCAGGCAGGTCAGTGTATGTACGTCAGTGTAATGGTCACTGGTAAGTCACACAACCCCACCATCCCGCCCCAAAAAAAAAAGCTGCGACCCCCCTCCCCCCCGGTTGTTGGACTTCGGGCTGAAGCCCCTGGTCTTTTTGCCACCTAGCAACACCTCTGGGAGTGGGTACCTGTTTTTTGCCAGAGGATCGGTCCCCCCTCCTTCCCCCACAGCCTTCTAGGACACATCACAGGTCCCAGAAGACTGCAAGACCATTCACAAGGGGCACAGTGCTGCTCGTGCATGTGCATGGGCATTAGGAGGTCACAAGGCTTCACTGCCAGTTTCCCAGGTGAAAAAAAATACCCCCAAATAAGGTTGTGGCACTTTAACGGCAACAGCGTAATGTAAAAACAATTTTATTCCATAGAAAAATGTATATATGTATACAAAACATTAGCATAGTTAATAAACATAACACAGTGAACACAATAAAAAGCTGAAACACAGCTGTACTGATGTGCATTGGATAAAGATGCTTGTAATGTCTTCCACGAAGGCCTACGCGTTTCGGGACTGAAACTGACCGTCCCTTCGTCAAGGGCGACTCGTGGGACACGCTCTTGCCAAACATGACCGTGTTGGAGCACCCATTGCCCAAATCACGGTGGCGGATATGTCAAAACCACCCACGGATCCAAAAAACCGGAGCCTAAAGAATAAAAGAATAAAAAGAACACTTTGGAGGAAAAAAGAAAACAAACAACTGATGTAAAGTACTGCATAAATGTTTCAGGCAGGTGTGAACAAATGCTGTAAATTAAAGTGGTTGTCAAAAGGTTTTTTATCTTAATGCATTCTATTAGTTATTAGGCTTACATATACTCAGGGCTTTTTTTCAGCTGGAACGCGGGGGAACGCAGTTCCGGCACCTCCAGCACTGAATGTATGTAATAGCATGGGGTGTGGGGTGTGCTGGAGGGTCTATCGATGTTGGCTGCTGGTCATTTATTGTCACTGGTGGGGATCTGATTTTGTGTGAGGGTCAATTGTTGCTGATGGGGAATCTATTGTTGCTGGGGGGTCTTATGTTGCTAGAAGGGATCTATTGTTGACGGAGAGGTCTATTTTTACTGGCTGCTGGAGGATCCATTGATGCTGGCTGCTGGGAGATCTGTTGTTTCTGCTGGGGGGGGGGGGGTCTAATGTTGCTTGGGTGGATATTTTGTTACTGGGTGATATATTTTGTTGTGGGTGGTCCACTGTTGCTGCAGGGAATCTATTGTTGTTGGGGTGGAGTCAATTGTTGCTGGGGGAGTCCATTGTTGTGTGGGGCTCTATTGCTGGAATTCTATTGTTCCTGGCTGCAGAGGATCTATTTTACTGCTTTTTTTATCATTAACATGTCCCATACAAATGATTTAGCACCACAAAATGATACTTGGTTCTGTGTTCTCTAAAAGGGGCAGTACTAATAGGTGGGTAGGGGGTGGAATCAAGGGACGGTGGTCAGAGGTGGGTAAGGGGCAGAGACAAGGGGTGACTCAGACGGGGGGAGTTCCTGCACCTATTCTCCAAGAAAAAAAGCCCTGCATATACTTTATTCATTATTGATTTGGAAAACATCAAAGCTTTCATTTTAAGAAAGTAATGAAAATATGCAGCAATAATTCCAGAGTCGACTCCACTGTGAAATGTCAGCAATGTAAACACTGGGGATGGTAAAATATTGTGTTGATTTATTCAGAGCTATGTATTAGATAGTTGTGGCTGGAAGACGGAGAGAAGGATTGGGATGGTAAAGTGTTCTAAATACAGGATTGGTGGGGGAGTTCTAAACTGAGATAAAGAAAGTAGGATGGGATGAGTCACTGATATCATGACATCACAGGTATGAGCAGCGAGACCTCTGCAACATGTATTCACTGCATATTGCACCATCTGTCATACAGCAATGATAAGAGCAGGGAAATTAATCTGGATTTTCAGATGCCCAGTCAAGCATTGGAGAAGTCTGAATTGCCAAGGTGACCTCTCCTAATGCGTCAGGCAGGACTTAATGATTTAAAGCGAACACATGAAAAAGGTTAACCAGTTGAGTCAGGAGTTTACATACAGTACTGTGCAAAAGTTTGAGACTCAGTAATAAATGGTTTTCCATATAAATTAGCAATTTATCATGTGCATAGACAGGAAAAAAAAAATCAAATATAAATTTGGTGTGTCCATTCTTTGCATCAGTTCTCCCAATTAGGAAATTGCAGGCATATGGTTCAGTGCATGGTCAAAAAATTCTAGGCATGGTATACTTTTACAGTTATATTAGTACAGTTTGAACCATTGTATCTATGTACAGTGGGGAAAATAATCATTTGATCCCTTGCAGATTTTGTATGTTTGCCCACTTACAAAGAAATGAAGGGTCTAGAATTTATATTATAGGTGTATTTTAAATGATAGAGAAAGAAAATAAACCAAAAATCCAGAAAAAAAAACATGTAAAACAAATGCTATTAATTAAGTTGCAGTTCAGTGAGTAAAATAATTATTTGATCCCCAAGAAAAACATGACTTCGTACTTGGTGGAGAGACCCTTGTTGACAAGCACAGAGGTAAGACATTTCTTGTAGTTGGTGACCAGGTTTGCACACATCTCAGAAGGGATTTTGGTCCACTCTTCTTTACAGATCTTCTCTAAAGCCTTAAGGTTTCTTGGCTGTCTCTTGGCAACACGAGGATTCAGCTCCCTCCATAAATTTTCTGAGATTAAGTCTGGAGACTGGTTAGGCCACTCCATGACCTTAATGTGCTTCTTCTTAAGCCACTCCTTTGTTGCCTTGGCGGTATCTTTTGGGTCATTGTCATTCTGGAAGACCCATCCACAACTCATCTTCAGTGTTGGCTGAAGCTGAGGGAAGAAGGTTCTCACCCAAGATAATACAATACAGTGCCCTATCTATTGGACCCTCAATGTGGAAAAGTCAGCCTGTACCTTTAGCAGAGAAACAGCCCCAAAGCATCATGTTTCGATCTCCGTGCTTGACTGTAGGAATGGTGTTCTTAGGGTCATAGTCAGCATTTTTCTTCCTCCAAACACAGCGAGTCAAGTTAATGCCAAAGCACTCAATTTTGGTCTCATCTGACCACAAGACTTTCTCCCAATCCTTCTCTGAATCATTTAGATGTTCATTGGCATGAATGTACATGTGCCTTCTTGAGGAGGGGGGCTTGCCATGTTTGGAGGAAGAAAAATGCTGACTATGTAAAAGTGCAATAATCCATTGCCACAATTAAATTGAACCCACATAAAGTGCTGGCGATTCCTCTTTTGGTATCAGATGTGACAATGAAAAACGTAAAGTGCTAGTATCTCCAGTGCATCTCCTTCCACCAACTTCTAGGTAGATGTCCTACTCACAGGACGGAATTGACACTCATAATAGGTAGTCAAAATCAGCAAAGCAAAAGGACGTCCAGAAACCGGCAGCTCAGATTTGGTACAATCACAGAATGGAAATGGCATGCTTATCAAAAAGGACAAGAACAGAAGCTCCTCGTAGTGCACCACCATCAAAAGCATTTATTAAGACACCTTTCATACTGTGCCGTCCGCGGTAAAGCTGCGCTATTTTTAGCGGCGCTATTCGGCTGCTAGCGGGGCAATTTTAACCCCCTGCTAGTGGCTGAAAAGGGGTTAAATCCGCCCGCAAAATGCCGCCGGTATCACAGCAGGGCCCCATTGATTTCAATGGGGAGCAGTGGTGGAGGAGCGGTGAGTTCACCGCTCCTTCACTGCTCCAAAGAAGCTGCTGGCAGGACTTTTTCTAATGTCCTGCCAGCACACCTCTCCAGTGTGAAAGCCATCAGGCTTTCACACTGGAGTAAATGGAGCAGCTGTTTTAGGGTGGTTTGCAGGCACTATTTTTAACGCTATAGCGCCTGCAAAACGCTCCAGTGTGAAAAGGGTCTTAAAGTATACAGGTTGCACTTACATAAGCAGAAGAAAAAATCGCGTTTTGAAAGAATGGCAGAGACGCCATCTGCCCTCCACCTGCATTCCAACGAGTGGCGGATCCGGTGATATGTGCTATGTCACTTCTGCCACTCGTTGAAAAGCAGGTGGAGTGCAGATGGCGTCCCTGCCCTTCTTTCAAAACGCAATTTTTTTCTTCTGCCTATGTAAGTGCAACCTGTATACTTTTAATAAATGCTTTGGTGCACTATGAGGATCTTCTGTTCTTGTCTTTTTGATAAACATGCCGTTTCCATTCGGTGATTGTGCCAAATCTCTGAGCTGCCGGTTTCTGGACGTCCTTTTGCTTTGCTGATTTTGACTACTTGTTATGGGTGTCAACTCCGTCCGTTGAGTAGGACATCTACCTAGAAGTTGGTGGAAGGAAATGCACTGGAGATACAACACTTTGTTTTTCATTGTCACATCTGATAGCAAAAGAGGAATCACCAGCACTTTATGCGCGTTCAATTTAACTGTGTTGGTGGATTATTGGACTTTTATATACTATTATATGATTTTGCACTTTATTGTTTTGAGCGCATTGTAAAATCTTGGATGAGAACCTTCTTTCCTCAGCCAGAACCCTGAATATGGGTCATGGATGGGTCTTTCCAAAACATATCACCAAGGCAACAAAGGAGTGGCTCAAGAAGAAGCACATTAAGGTCATGAAGTGGCCTAGCTAGTCTCCAGACCTTAATCTTACAGAAAATTTATGGAGGGAGCTAAAACTTTGAGTTGCCAAATGACAGCCAAGAAACCTTAAGTTTTTAAAGAAGATCTGTAAAGAGTGGAGCAAAATCCCTACTGAGATGTGTGCAAACTGGTAACAACTACAAGAAACGTCTTACCTCTGTGCTTGCCAACAAGGGTTTCTCCACCAAGTACTAAGTCATGTTTTACTTGGGGATCAAATACTTCTATTTCTCACTGAGCTGCAACTCAATTCATAACATTTTTATTGTGTGTTTTTTCTGGATTTTTGGTTGATATTCTGTCTCTATCATTGTAAATACACCTATGATAAAAATTATAGACCCTTCATTTCTTTGTAAGTGGGCAAATTTACAAAATCTGGAGATCAAATAATTATTTTCCCCACTGTATATACCATACCTGGCCAATGCCCCTGGAAGCTGGAAATCACTGAAGTAGACACCATTACTCCACTACTTCTTGCCTCGGTTCCCGTGCAGAGTGGCTGGCTTGATGTTTTTTAAACACAGGAGGTCGGCTGCTTAGCATGGGTAGCATTCAGAGAATGCTTTGCATTTTTTTTCAGGACCTGAACAAACTCAGAGGTAGTCGGATATAAACAAATGCATGTTCGTGTACATCCACCTGCCCTTAAGCCTGGTATACGCCATCAGTTTTTTTTTCGTTCAACCCAGCGGGCTGAACGAAAAAAAGTGAGGAGCCGCTGTACTAACTATCTGATGTTAGTACCGTCATCTCCCTGCTGAGCTTTGTGTTCTGACAGGCAGACAGCACCCCCCCCCCCACCAGAACACACCAGTCAGCGCTTACTGCCATTGGGTGCCAGCACTGATCGGGTGCTGCTTTTCCCGCATGCTCACTCGACAGCTGGCCATGCTGATATACACACGGGCCGATTGTCGGCCAGCTTCTATTGGACCGGCCAATATTCGGCCTGTGTGTACCAGGTTTTAAGCTGGCCATAGATCGATCAAAATTCAACAGGTTCAGCAGGGACTGGCGGAATTTCAATTCTTACATGGCCATTCCCATTCCTGGGAATTGGGTTTGTCGGAAAATTTTTGTTGGTTCAGCGCTGCTCGGTGTATTTTGACAGAGGAGAAATCATGCGGGGAGGATTCCTCTATCCACCTCATTTATATGGATGGGGGATCAATTTTTTCAATCAGCCCGCTGCTTGATCAAAAAAAAAAAAGATCCATCTACTGATAGCCTTAAGCCTTTGTACACACGATCGGATTTTCGCCAAGGAATTGTGTGATGAGACTGTTTGCCTAAAATCCGACCGTTAGTACTCTCCTTCAGACAATTGTTGTCCAACTTTCCGCCGACAAATGTTGGATGGCAGGCTAGTAAATTTTACGGTCTGTTGTCAGATTTTCCTATCATCTGTACATAAGTCTGTCACACACGTCCAAAGTACAAACATGCATGCTCGGAATCATTGCTCGCCAAACACGACATTAGCAGAAGGTGCCCAAAGGGTGGCGCTCAAGAGCTGAAATTCCTCGTAGTACATCACTATGTTCGTTTTTGTTGGCCGACACTTGTGTACCGTTTGTATGCAAGTCAAGTTCCTAGTACACGCCCTTCGGACAAAAGTCTGACGCTTTTTTGGCCAACAATCTGATCGTGTGTACGAGGCTTTAGACTCACATGGATCTTCCGATCAGTTCTGCCTGAAAACACTTACTTTATACCAAGGGGCCTTTTATCAAACCGGTGCTAATGCTCAACAAGCTAAAAACCGCAAAATCAGCTGCAGAAAAATGAAACTGGGTAAGGAAAAGACATGCTTTATTACCAATCTGAGGTTGCTGAAGACCGTGAAATGTAGAAAATCTTTTTTTTTTTTTTTTTTTTTTTTTTTATATGTAAATAGTTTTTTTTTTTTTTTTTGCACATTCCATACAAAAAATAAGACCATAAGAAAGGGAAAAAAGAATCGCTACAATTGGGTTACGGTGATAATGTTGTTACATTCGTGTTGTAGATTAATGGCTGGAATGTGTAACATGCAGTTGTACCATATGGTATTGAAAACAATGTTTGTAATACTTTTCTGCAAATTCAATAAAATTTTGTTGGATATAAAAAAAAAGAAAGGAAAAAAGAAAAGGTGAATGCAATCACATCTTAAACATTATAGGCAAAGTACCCCTAAAAAAACAAGGAAAATAAATCAAAATAAATCACCTTGTGATATATATTCAGATACATAATTTACAAAAGCAAAAAAAACACTAACAAGACCGACAAAACTAACACCTCTCAGATTACAATAACTAAATTCTACTTAGCAATACATAATATTGCCCGAAGGCATAAGCACCCGCTACGCACTGATTTTATCAACCCTGATTACCTACTTTGAGCTTATGGCAACATTCCTTCTCTTACGGGCTCGTTTCTCCTCTCCTGTCCCTCCCCCTCCTCACTACTAAGTGAGCCATCATATAATGGATTCTTAGGGTCCAACCAATAAATCCATACTTTTTAAAACTTTTGGGGTTTTCCTCTATTGTGTTTCGACAGGGGGCGCCCCCCCCCCCTTGCCAGAACACTCTGGTTAGTGCTCTCAGCAGCCCTTTTTCTGACATGCCCCTTCGACAGAAGCCGCTCCGGCTGCAGTACACACAGACCGAATATCGGTCACTTTCTATTAAACCGGCTGATGCCAGGGCTTTAGCCCAAACTTTGAATGTGTAAAGGCTTTTAAAGTGTTCCCTATGAATTTAATTTAATTTGATGTCATTTCATGGGCGCTCCTAAACATTAGGTATTTTATTGTGTTATGTGTGCACTAAAATTCATTTTAGTGTATCTTGTCCTGAATATATGCATTTAATAAATAGCTGCGCAAATATAATGCAACATAAAAAATTGCAACAACCACCATTTTATTCTCCAGGGCCTCTGCTTTCAGAAGATATATAATGCTTATCATTTTTTATAGAAGTTTATTTCTACCAGAAAGATGCAAATTTTAACGCGTGAAAGATTAGAAAATTGCGCTGGACAGCAGTTGGTTAAAGAGCATGTTTCTATAGTTTTCCCACAATAGAGTCTAATAGTGTGAATGGGACCTTTTATCTAGTCGGTGAACCCTATGTGTCGGGCACAGTTGGCCATTATTATATTTGCATGACAGGACAGTGCTTCGCTGTGGAGGTGGGTGCAGAGGACACTTCTGATAACGGAAGCCCCATAG
Source organism: Lithobates clamitans (assembly GCA_037952925.1). Classification (NCBI taxonomy): domain Eukaryota; kingdom Metazoa; phylum Chordata; class Amphibia; order Anura; family Ranidae; genus Lithobates; species Lithobates clamitans. The sequence goes on along the minus strand of JBBGZY010002558.1, from coordinate 196,011 downwards.
TAACTCTATGGGTGACGTCACTCCCCATTCATTTCACAGCCGTTGTCGGCATGTCTCCTCTGCAGAGCTTCCGCTGATGGGCCGGAGCAGCTTCAAAAAAGGTATGTGATAGCGATTTTTTTTCTTTACAGGGCAAGATAGGATGGCTGTAGACGTGGCAATTTTAGTGTTAGGGTGGACTTTCCCTTTAACTAATTCAATTCTGGGCACTTTCACCCCCTTCCTGCCCAGGCCATTTTTCATCTTTCAGCGCTGTCACACTTTGACAATAGCGTGGTCATTCAACACTGTACTACAATGAATTTTTAATCATTTTCTTCACACAAATAGAGCTTTTTTTGGTGGTATTTAATCACAGCTAAGTTTTTTATTTTTTACAAGAAAAAAGACCGAAAATTATAAAAAAAAAAAAAAGTTTTCCTTATTTACAAAATTTACCGACAGAAACGAAGTAATTTTTCTCCTTCACTGATGTGCGCTGATGAGAATGCACTGATAGGCGGCACTGGTGGGCACTGATAGGCGGCATGGATGGGCAGCACTGACGAGCAGGTACTGAAAGGCAGCACACACTGTCTCATATATAGATAGATAGATATATATATATATATATATATATCTATCTATTTATTATACACATGTTATATTACCAAAAGTATTGGGAAGTCTGCCTTTACATTCATTTTCTTTGGCACATTTGGCAAGTCCTGCCTGCAACATTTATTGATATTTGATGCTTCAATGTGTTTGTCTGACCTTTGCTGTGTTGTCTGAGTTGTTCTGGCACTTACTAGAGTGGCGTCAGTGCCGAGAAATTTGAATCCCAAATGTTTGACAAAGGACAGTCTCTGCCGCGGTTTATGATGATTTTACAAGAAAACAGGCTGCAATTCTATTATTACAAGGGAAATGTGTCAACAAGACTTGAGGAAACAAAGGAACAATATGAACAAGCTGGGTGTCAGTGCAGGGCATGTACAAAGTGCAAGTTTCCGGTCTATAGTCACAGTAGTTTTCCAAGTGTTCTATAGTGTGGGAACAGGCTTTTTATCTATGGTAATAAAAAAAAAAAATATGTAAGGGTATAAAATGGAATATACAATCATCCTGTTTCAGCTGCTGGATTGCTGTCATTTGTTGAAATAATGTAAAGACAAGCTCATAAAGATATCAAGTTATAGTCCATACACAGAACAGGTGCAGCATTTAAGCATATGGGTGTCTGGTGTTCTTCTTTTTTAAAACTTAAATGCGACAAAATAATATTTCATTTAGCTCTATGCACTCCAGCGCGTTGCAGTGCATTGCCTGTGCTGCGTAAAAATGACACCTGTCCTACTGTTTTTCAGTGCACACCAACGCAGCGTGTTGGTGTGAATTGAAGCAATAGGGCAGTGGTCTTGAAACTGTGGCCTAAGGGTAACAAAGGGCCCGATCTGGCCCTTCATTACCCTTTATCCGGTGTTCTATCGATTTGTGCCCTCCGTCGAAAAGTGCCCATGCATGCGCAGAGCCGAAGGGAACTCCAGCTGACTTGGCGATCAGCTGGAGTGACATCACCATAGCGCATGCGCACATCGTGGAAGGGTTTTTTCGACGAGAGATACCATTTCTCGGCCACAATTTAATGCTGTGCAAAGAGCGGAGGGACACCGTAGATGTCAGATTGTGCCTCGCTGTAAACCTGCAATGCAATAGTGAGGCACAATATGACAAATACAGTGTCACTATGCTGTTTGCATACCATTCAATTGTGCCTGAGAAATTGTATCTTCTGTCGAAAAAAGGTGCTATGGTGACGTCACTCCAGCTAGAGTGCCCTTCCATTCTGTGCATGCATGGGCACTTTAAGATGAAGGGCACAAATCGACAGAACACCGGCCCTTGGGGCACTGTCCCCCCCCCCCCCCCCAGTAATATGAGGCACTATTCCTCCAACTGACACTAACAGTGGGGCAATATTCTTGCACTGACACCGATGATGGGACGCGATTTCTCCCACTGATATCAGTGATCTGGCACAGTTCCATCCAATTGAGACCAATGATGGGGCACTATTCCATCGCCTGACACCAATGATGGGGCGCTTTTCCATCCCCTGGCACGAACAATGGAGCACTATTCCTCCCATTAAAACTAATAGGGTACTATTCCTCCCACTAATACCAATTATGGGGTATTATTCTATCTCCACTGGTCACAATCTGACCCCCTAAAGTCTGGAGGACCATAAATTTGCCCTTTGTTTGAAACGTTTGTATACCCCTGCAATGGGACAGAAGGCAAATTGCCTTGCCTTATACCAAAAGGAAAACATTTTGAAAATGACACCAGCTTATGGATAGTGCAAATTTTATTACAAAAATACAAAGTACAAAATATAAAATGACAGTCCAGTAAATAAAGGTGGAAGGCCAGGTTCCAGGGCTCTCTCATCCCTGTTCCTGGAGATGCTGTAGCTGTCACGGAGCAGTGGGACTGCTGTGCCCAGCACTTCGTCAGAAGACACCGGGAGTCCAGAGAACTGCCAAACTTTGGAGGATGTCATTAATGGACTACATGTTGAGGTATGCCTGTGCAGCCTAGTTGAGTTAGATAGGAGTTATTGCACTGTAATGTATTTGTTGGACTTTGCCTCAAATGTTCAGTAAAGGTGCATTAAATGTTTTAAGCCTGGTCTGAAGTCATTTAAAGGGGTGCATGAAGGTTCCTGCCATATAAAAGAACAAGGGTCAGTATAGCACATGTGGGGTATGAAGCAAACCCACTACGGAAGTTGTTCTCAGCAAGACAAGCTGAAGGAGTAATGCAGTTTCTATGGGTAACCAGAAATAGTACAAGGTACATTGCAGCCAGTCATGAAGCATGGTACCTTGTGTAGGTGACAGGTCCTCAGGTAGTGAGAGGGTCGGTATTCTGGCTCCTTTGCTAGAGGTTGGTTTCCCAAAGCAACGGGGGACTGGTACAGAGACCTTGTGTACACCTTTAACGCTGCACCACATTTGTAATAACGATTATTTATTTATTTTTTTTATTTGGTTTATTAGCATTCACTTGTTCTTATGTAGTCAGTTACGTGAGCATTGCTAAAGAATGAGAAATTTTCTCTACCTCTTAAATCTGAATTCTGGTTACTTTGTTACTTTTCCTTAAGCGTATCGAAACCTCTAAACAAAATAGTTTTTGCAGCTTACCACATTACCACAAGGGCAGGTAAGCTGCAACATATTACATTTTTGGTTTGGTCTTGGATATAGCTATCCTTAAAGTCGCTGTTAAGTCACGGAGTGTCATTTCTACAATCCCCTCTATTACATTAAGGCCCCTTTCACACTGGGGCGGTGGGGGCGTTGGCGGTACAACAGCGCTATTTTTAGCGCTGCTGTACCGTCGTTCTTGCAGCTGTATTCGGCCGCTAGCGGTGCGGTTTTATCCCCCGCTGGCGGCCGAAAAAGGGTTAAAATCACTCGTGGCTATAGCCGCGCTGTCCCATTGATTTCAATGGGCAGGAGTGGTTTAGGAGCGGTGAATGCACCGCTCCTTCACCGCTCCAAAGAAGTGGTTTGAAGGACTTTTTTCACCGTCCTGCCAGCGCACCGCTTCAGTGTGAAAGCCCTCGGGCTTTCACACTGAACAAACAGCGGTGTGAAAGGGGTCTTACTGATGTGCCCAGTGTATGTGGTTTTGTAAAAATAAGCCATTCTATACATTATTTTATAGCGCCGCTCTGCGCTCATGTGACCGGCTGCCTCTCTCCTCTCCCAGTCTGACAGCTACAGTGGGAGAGGCCAAGAAACCCCTCTGATGTCAGCTTGGAGGAGGAGAGAGGCAGAGGGTCACGTGGGCGCCGAGCAGCGCTTGGAAATACAGTATAGAACAGCTTATTTTTACAAAACCACATACACTGGGCACATCAGTTAATGTAATAGAGGGGATTGTAGAAATGACACTCAGAAATGATAGCAGCAGTCGGAGCTGACAGGCAGGGAGGGGAGGGGGGAGGAGGGCAGAGGAGACAGCGGATGACAGAGGCACGTAAACTGACCACAGTGTCAGGGCTCAACAGACATGATAAACCGTGGTCAGTTTACAGGGGGGAGGGCAGAACCAGGGAGTATCAGCCAGGTATTTCAGGTGATACAAGAGGCCAAATTACACAGCACAAGCACTGTGCTGTTGATCATGCTTTAAAGAAACAGGATCTTTTTATTTTATTTTATTTTCATATTTTTTTAGGGTTCCAAACGCTTTAAAAAAATATTGAATTGGACCAATATGTACTTGTATTAAAAGTAATAAAAAAAAATAAAGATTTTACTTTTTTAGGCAGTAAAAAAAAGTGATATAACTTCTCATTGTGCCCTAGTTTATCATTTGTACCTTCTCACTTGACAATGAGACATGTTCTGATAATTGAAATTTTTATTTAATCTACCCTGAGGCTTCTCTGTAAATGTTTTGAAGCCTGTGTAGTTACGTAACTGCGCAATACTTCTAAATTCCAGTTCTAGTGTCTCCATCTGTGATGACTTCCCTAGCCAAAATGACACCTACATTCTATTAGGAAGCTTACAGATGATCTGTAGGAAAGGCAAATAGCACTCATTTAACCTTATGTATAAAGTGAAGAATACATTCTTACAAAAACTGGTGTGTTTATGTTCATGGTGCATGCTGGCTGATTGAATCACACATGGACTAATATCTTTTGGGAACTCTGGCAGTGCGGTCTCTGTCTTGCTTACTTTCTGCAATCATAATGGCAAAGTCTCATCCTTCTGTCGGATTGGTTGTGTTTTTTCCATGACATAATGGCATAAAGTGTACTGGAAATTGCTAAACATCGCCTGTTGCAGAAACAAAAGAAAAGTTCTATTGCGAAATGGTGGGGGGCAAAGCCAAAAATTTAGTAAGAAATGCCTCATTTCCAAAGAAGTTACAAGCTTTGCAACCAGATCTTATTCAAGACTTTATTACAGCCGGATGGTGGTATTTGCGTTTTTTGTGCTTTCGTTTTGAGACATTTTTGTAATCGAGCCTGGGTGACAAACGTAACTCCCTCCATAGATACACTGGAGGAGTGAGTATATAGGAACAGGAAGTATGTTATTTATAGGGAATAAAGGGCAAAAGGCCCCAAAATTAAAAGCAGTGCAGGCACCATATCTAAGGACTGGTAAATTTATAAAAAAAATTTTTGTGGTTTAGATATACTTTAGGAATTCATTCAAATCTTGCAATGGGCTGTTTAGTGGTTTACCACAGCGCAGCGAAACACAGTGTATATGCATGCTTTCATTCATTTGGAGTGACATCTCTGTGCACGTACACAACGCAGTGGCACAGCACACTTTAGCTCACCACAATGCACAATGCAATTGCCTGGGTGGCTCCCTTGTACACCTGGACAGGAGGGGCGATGGGGGCGGCATATAGAGGAACTAAATTCCTCCGAAGCCTGCTTCTCCGCCTCACCCGCAAGCATTCAGCGGCTCCAGGAGGAAAATGGAGGAAATCAGTTCCTGTATATGCCACCCCACCGCACCTCCTATCCAGGTTCTGCTGCCCCTGGGCCCCTGTGTATTCCCCTGGCCCCTCCCTCATGCCCCCGCAGCTCTGCGGGCTTCTGCCCTGCCTTCTCCTGCTGGCTGCTGTGGGGATGTGCCAGGGTAGAGAGCAGGGAAGGGGCAAGTAAATTACATATTTACCGGCCAAATGGGGCTCCTGAATTTTTTCTTAAAATGTAAATAGAATGGTAAAAAGATAATATAAAAAATAAATACTGACACCAGTGCTGGAACTACCAGGGTCGCAAGTGCACTTACAACCGGGCCCTGGCATTCCGCCACTGGGATCGGAGGGAAGGGCCCTGGCTGGGAGGTCGGGGGGGGCCTTCATGGTTTCTAGCCCAGGGACCCCCAAAGGTTTTAGTTACACCTCTGAAGAAAGCTATTCAAAAAAACTGTACAAAGCATGTTTACCTGTAAACATTGGGCGTTCGCTTTACAGATCAAGTAAGAAATGATTGCTAAGTGGTTGGAATGGGTTATTGAACTTTGAGCACCCCAAGTTTCTCTTTGCATTGCCTATCTCAATATGTTGGTGTGGGTATTATGAAAAGAAGAACATTAAAGTGAAACGCCAGCTAAATACATGATCTACAAATTTTACCTTTTGGACAGCCTTACTTGTGATAGACACACCTCTGATAGTCAGTGAGATGTCTCTTCTCAGCCCAGGTTAAAATTCCTGCTCCCTAGCCACTTGCCAACGCCCCCAGTAAATATCATTAGTTTGACATTAAATACCTGTACCCCGGTATCATTATTTACTGTGGGCGATTTTCTACAACATAAAAATGGTCCAGGCAGCGGATTCGCCATGGGATCCCTTTTATAGGCGGCGGGAGAGGTGCGCCCCCGCTGCTTCCTGGTCGTTTCCAAGCTTACCAGAGCCATTGGGAAACCTGGAAACGATCCAGTTCAGCTGATGGCTAGGCAGGAAGTCGAGTGAGGGCAAGACGGGCCCCCACTGAGCTTTATGCCCTTGGAGGAGCGGAGCGACCTCCGACGTCACTTCTGGTTTTCAGGCAGATAGACAGGATTTTTTTTTCTTGAAGTCAACATCTTTTTTTTTTTTTTTTGCTTTTAATGGTAAATGAGAGATCTGGGGTCTTTTAGACCCCAGATCTCTCAATAAAGTGAACCAGTCATGCCTATTTCTATTACAAGGGATGTTTACATTTCTTGTAATAGGAACAAAAGTGATAAAAAAAAAATAAAGGGAAGTGGTAAAAAAGAAAAAGTTAAATAATTAAGAAAAAAAAGTTTTAAGCGCCCCATCCCTCCATGCTCACGTAAGTCGCACTCGCAAATGTAAACGGTGTTCAAGCCGCACAGGGGAGGTATCGCCACGATTATTGGAGCGAGAGCAATAATTCTAGTGCTGATCCTCCTCTGTAACTCTGAATGGGTAACCTGTGAAAATGTTTAAAGCGTCACCTATGGAGATTTTTGAGTACCTTATGCCGAGTACACACGAGCGGACTTTTCAGCATCAAAGGTCCGACGGTCTTTCCGACAGACTTTCGAAGGAGTTACGACGGACTTTCAAATGACCGGACTTGTCCGTTCGAAAGTTCGTTGGTTTGAACATGATGACGTACGAAGGGACTAGGATAGGGAAGTTCATAGCCAGTAGCCAATAGCTGCCCTTGCGTCCTTTTTTGTCCGTCAGACTAGCATACAGACTAACAGATTTTTCGACTGGACTCTAGTACGACGGAAAGATTTGAAACATGTTCCAAATCTAAAGTCCATCTGATTTTCGACAGGAAAAGTCAGCTGAAGGTCCAATGAAGCCCACAAACGGTCAGATTGTCCAACGGATTCGTTCCGTCAGACCAGTCCTGTAGAAAAGTCTGGTCGTGTGTACACGGCTTTAGCTTGTCGCCATTCCACGAGTGGGTGCAATTTTAAAGCATGACATGTTAGATATCTATTTACTTTTTTTAGTGTTTTGGGGTTTTTTTTATTCAAAAAAGTGTATGTTGTCCAAAAAATTGTGCTTGAAAGACCGCTGCGCAAAGACACTGACATAAAATATTGCAATGATCCCCATTTTGTTCTCTCTGCTAAAAAAAAAAAATGATGTGCGAGGGTTCTAAGTAATTTTCTAGAAAAAAAATACTAATTTAAACTTGGAAACAAAAAGTTCCATAAAAGGCCTAGTCATCTCCCTTTTTGCTGGACACAGGTGATGATGCTGAATTACTGTTCAATGAAGAGGCCGGAGGTTGGCCCGGTGGTTTTCTTTAAGCCGAACCTATTTTGTTCTACTATATATAACCCAGCAGTGGCTGCACCAGCAGTTATTAGACCAAACCTGCCGTGATGACAAGCCTTTTCACTGTAAAGTTGAAGAAATGAAGGGCCTGGTCCAACTGATATGATTGGTTAACACGTTTTATAATGGTGTGAAAAAATGGTGTCATTGCATGAGGCAGCAATTCTCTTCTGAAGAGGAAGAAAAGTGAATCAGTGTTGCTAAGGAAAAATGATTGATGAGAAACTGCTGAGGTGTGAAGAATATTTTCCTGGAATGCTAGCCATGGGCAGAGAAAAGAAGCCTTTGTGCAGCTTTATAGTGTGCGCCAAGGCTAGAGCTGCAATCCAATCACAGTTTTAGGATTAAAGCTCTGAGCTTAAGTCTGGGAGATATGCCCAATAATTTAGTGACCGCAGAGCCATATACCCCAAACTGCCAAGGAACCATCGGGGCCGGACCTGAGAAATGTCACATACTGTACATCAAAAATTGACTGCCGTGATCGTCAGAGGAGACCCCGCCTAACCCCATCATTGTATTAACCCTGTGCTTGGATTGGATACATGCTTAAAGTAGATAAAAACTTTAAATGAAATACATTTAATTTCCTAAAGCACAGCAAATCCTAAACCTCTACATTTTATTTTTTTTAACATTCAATACTTGTTCCATCCTATGTGGTATCCAAGTGCTAAAGATCCTCTGTAGTCACTTTGCAAACACATAGTATCTACATGCTGTCAAGCAATGGCTGCATTGCATTTTTCAGGGTGGGTTCCCTGATGGTGAAAAACGTTCATCATGCTTATGTAATGTGTGTTGAAACATTCAATTGTAGTCTTCATCAGAAGCCCATGTAACAGGTTGACCACACAGGAGCATAATTGGGAGATGGGGACAGAGCATTGTCACCCTATAGCAGAAATGTCCTGCACAAGCACCTTCAGTTGCATCACCAGGTATTGTAGCCTCCCTGGCGGTATTCCCGAGTGTGGCTCGGGGTTAAAATTCAGGACCATTAGCGGTAACCCCGAGCCACACTCGGGATTGCATCGCAGGATCCTGGTGCCTCCTTACTTACCTTGTCCCCGGGATCCTGCGATGTCCCCCGCAGTGTCCGAGGGCTGTGTCCTCCTCCGAAGCCTCTCTGTGCCAGGCTCCGTTCCCTGCGAGCGTCGCGACGCACGGGGGCGGAGCCTGGCGGCAAATTCAAAAAAATGTAAAAATCATAACACATACAGTACTGTAATCTTACAGATTACAGTACTGTATGAAATGATTTCACATCCCATTTGTCCCCAGTGCTTTGGCCCATGACCTGCATGCAGTTTTATATTGTATATACTGTTCTTTCTGCCTGGAAACTGGAGATTGTCCATAGCAACCAAAAAGTGTCCCTTTACGTCAAAAATGGCTTTAGACCAGCTAGAAAACAGCGATAGTAAATTAGAACACTTGCAGAATTGAGCGATAGTGAATCGTGTGGAAATTTATTTTTTTACTATTTATTTTTATTTTTTTTAATTATTATTTTTTTTTTATTATATTATAATTTATGTTTTTGTGTTTCAAACTTTATCATACCCGGGATATCTACTAGACTCTTGTTTGGACAGATTTAAGTGTGTTATTGTTAAGAATTACAGACCTACAATATAAAACGCCAAATTTCAATGCAAAATAATTGTACCGCTTTCAGCACCTAAAATCAGAAAGAATCATACCGCCAGGGAGGTTAATAGATTTAGTTCTTTCATAGCTCGTAGACAGTAGATTGCTTTTCAGAGGGCGTTTTACAGGGGGTGCGAAGGGGATATGTCACCTCCTCACCACTTGCTTTAATGCTGACCCGCCGCGCGCAAATCTGTGTGCACTTCATGTAGTTGCAGGGCAGTTGCAGCGAGGCTCCATTCATTGGAATGTGTTTTGTTCGGCGGTAGAGCCCACGATAAGTGACATGCCGTTTTAACTTTTCCCATTGCCGTGAAGAAAAGCATCGGGGCCACGGCATGTGTACAGCTCTGAGCAGCTGCATTTCTGTGTTTGGGTGGGTGGTCGGGGGGAGGTAAAAGCACAGTTTTTAACAACCTGTGGCTGCTTGTCTGAGCGAGCTCTAAGGGAGTTGATAGTCTTCAAATCCCTGAACACTTTGAACACCCAATCATGTGCCGTCAACATGAGTTTGCTTTGGAATTGGATATTTGAAGTGAGCATACTCAGTTTATTGATTGAGAATTCTTAACTCCTTTTGTAACTCAGACCAATTGTCTTGCTAGAATCCAACTAGCAGTCCCACACCAGTCCCGCAATCCGTTACATTCATGCAAGGATCATTACATGGACCTACCAGAAACGTCATATCAAGACAGGTCCAGTTGAATGGTTTATGCAATTGATTTTGGTCCTTTTATATTTTAAATGACACATTTCTCTTAATCTGATGCAAGTATCAAAAATAATTTGGAAGGTTTGCTTCTTCAGACATGTCCATCGCAGATTAGTGTCTAGATTCTCTTGGATGACTATAATTTGTAAATAAACTGCTTTAATCTCTTGCAGGGATCTGAAGCTGGACAATGTTTTGCTAGATCATGAAGGACACTGCAAGCTGGCCGATTTTGGGATGTGTAAAGAGGGTATTCGTGAAGGATGTACGACATCGACGTTTTGTGGGACTCCAGACTATATAGCACCAGAGGTATCTTAACTATCAATCATGTTATTCTCAAGACTGCCTTAAACAAAGCCTCCCAGAGGTACAAATCAGTCTAAAGCTGGCCATGCATGGTTCGATTTTCGTTCAAATGTTTATACAGAAATTTAGAAAAATCATTTGTCAGAACATTTTTTTCTTACCATCATTGACTCAACTAATTTCATGCGAAAGCGCTTAAAGCAAAGGTCCATCCAAAAGAGGGAAGTTCCACTTGTCTGCCTTGGCATGGCAAAGTGAGCTGGAAGTTTGGCCCCTTCTCCTCCCCCCCCCCCTGCAAGCCGACCCATTGAGAAAGCGCAGTGTAGAACACGCAATGTGCAGTAGGAAACCGACTGTGAATCGGCAAGGCTTCACTGCTGGTTTCCCTCAGCCAAGGTGACCGCGGCAGCACCTGAAAGCTGATCCAAGAATCAGCTCCGGTGAGGACACTGCTGGATGCCTAGACAGGTAAGTACCCTAATAGTAAAAGTCAGCAGCTACAGTATTTGTAGCTGCGGCTTTGACATTTTTTTTGGTGGGGGGCCTGAACTCCTTAACATTCACACAGATCTTCTACTCAAATGGGATCGCAGAGGTAATAAACAGGTTTCATAACAATATATAGGATTTTAAGTAAAGTAATAAAAAGTAAAGACCACGCTCCCCACCTTCAAACATATAAGGCGGCAGAAGCAGCCAGCCTAATATTTGGGTATTACCAACATATAAAATATTTGTGCCAAGAGAGGCCCCAGGTACGAAAAATACCCCAGGTAACAAACTAGTATTGTGAAAGGTACAAATGTGATGATAATGCGTAACCATACAAATCAATTAAACAATATCTAAAAAGTTCAACTAAAAAAAAAATTTGTGAACTGATAAAGTCCAGAAATATTGGTGTAACCACTAGTAGAAACATATAGCGCTCAACAGAAGTGGAAATAGAGAAAAGCAATCGGTGTGCGTGATGCCATCGCATAGGCCAAACTCATTTCAACGCTGAATGCCAGCTGGAATCTTTTAAAGTGATGTGACTTTGCTAATGTTGTGATTGCAATGTTTTTACAATAAAAAGCATACTGAAGCATTTTACACAGTTGCAGGTTTTTTTTTTTTATTATTATTTATTACGTATATACCTTTGTAACATCCACCCTAGGGGTAGAGTCCAGAGGACATCCTGCGCATTGATTTCCTTAATTGGGCGGATTGTTGTGCAGCAGACCAGTTGGGGGTTGTAGACATGCTTCCATGACCACTCATATACATAGGGTAGAGAAACTACAGAGGGTATGAACCCCTAGCTACGGTGGGATGTTAAAGGCTTAACTAAAGTCATACTTAAAATATAAAGTTTATTACAAATATTAAATCATTCAATAATTAAAATTTAGTAATAAACGTTTTATTTTAAGTACGACTCTGGTTGTGCCTTTAAAATCCCACCATAGCTAGGGGTTCATGCCCTCTGTAGTTTCTTGATTCTGTATATTGGGATGTGGCACCAAAAGGACTATACTTAGTGTTACATATAAAGAGGGTCAAGGTGTTCTGGTAAGCTTTCAAGAAGTTCCTTTTCTGCACAAGGTGAAATGGTGGAAACATTTCTTCTATTGAGCACTATGTTTCTACAAATCCATTATTTTTGGACTTTATCCGTACACTTATTTTTTTTATTGTTTAATTGATTTGTATGGTTATGTATTATCATATTTGCACCTTTCACAATATTCGTTTGTTACTTGGGGAATGGTGCTGCCTTTCTTTGCACAAATATATAGGATTTTTCCCGAACGAAAAACCCCATTTACAGTTAGAATTTCATACGAGAATATTTTTGAATCCTGCTGTGTTCAAATATTCCTATTACTACAGCTAAAAACAAATGTTGAATGATTCTACCTTCTAACCTTCCAACTGAATTGGTTGAAATTCAACCATAGGTGGCCCTGTTGGCATTGCCTGGCTCCACAAACTTTGATCTGAAAATCTAAGGAGCCAGGTGGAAAACTGATGGCCAGCGACTACATCTGATCAGATGCAGCCACTGTTCAGATATTCTGACAGCAGTGGGTTGTCGGTGGCTGTCTGAATACAGTAGCTAGAAGGGAAGATTCCTTTGTCTATGCTGTTTAGTGAATTTTAAGCGCCCACAGACTACACAAGTGAAATCTATACATTTGTGTCTAGATGTAAGAAGTCACATTCTGCCTTGTAATGACTGGTATTCCTCTCAAACTACTATTTGTCAGTTTAACATGGCAGAAGTGGTTATGTGTTTGAGTGCTTTATACCTACAGTAATGCATTGTTGCATATTAGTCTTACATAGTAGCAGGAACATTAATTCAGATATAACCTATTTCTTAATAGCTGTTCTGTTCCTCTCCTGCACTGAACACTGGAAAAGGTATTCTGTTCTGAATAGGAAACTAAATAATTCATCCAAGATTCTGCTTGCCTCTGTGAATGATAAACCAACAGGAAAGGAAAGTAAATAGGCAGAGAACTCTAATGAATGAGTATCTGTATCCTCCAGGTTAAAGATTATAGTGGACCTTTCAGTAGCGTTACAAGTCAGCATGAATACACTTATGACATGCCACAATGTATAGCAAAACAATATCATTATTAAAGATGTACCTTTTATTATTAAAAACCAATCTTTGAGCTCCAGGCAAGTGACTTTGCCTAGGGTAGGATGATGTGATGAGTCTTCTGCAGGTGGAAGGAAGCTTTTTTTCAATCTCCTCTTCCCCTCAGTGATCAGACTGCAATATTGTAACTTTGTAGTCACAAGGCAAGAGACTACAGCAAGGACTGATCTGTTTCTGAACACTGACCAGAACAGCACAGATACCATAATTTACATAATTGTGTCATCTCTGAGCCAGGATCTCTGTCCAGCAAATATACTGTATGCTGACCCTGGATGATGGAAGGAAAAAATGGCTTTGCTCTTCTGGAAAAAAAATAGATAAAGGCATTGTCAGGGGGAGTTCTGTGATCTGTCTCTGTAATTAATACCCATATGTTTTCGTTATAAACAACATGCACTTAATACTAAAACATATTGTGTATATGTGATACTAGGTCCACTTTAAAGCAGAACGTCACTCAAAAGGGGAAGTTCCGCTTGTTTGCATCTCCCTTCCTCCCCTTTTACAATTGGGACTTTTGGGGTGGGGTGGGGGGGGGGTGCTGGTACCTGGTTTTGACAGGTACCTGCTCTGCTCCCACTTTCAGTCAGATCAACATGGCGATCCGAGCAGAAGTTTGGTACCCCCTCCCCTTCTTCCCCCCGGAGCCTTCCGGGAAATATTACAGGTCCCAGAAGCCTGGGGGACCTTTCACAAAGTGCAGGGTGGCATGTGCATGCACAGTGGAAAGCTGGCTGTGAAGCTGCAAGGCTTCACTGTCCATTTCCCTTTATTAAGATGCTGGCACCTAGACCCGAAGCTGATTTAGGAATTGGCTCAGGTGAGGACAGCGCTTGATTCATGGACAGGTGACCATCCTTATATTAAAAGTCAGCAGCTACAGTATTTGTAGCTGATGACTTTAAATTTTTGGGGGGTAACTGGAGCTCCTCTTTAAGCACTGGGAGGATACAACTCTCCCTGTCAAGACCAGTAAAACTGGGAACATCTTTTTTTCTGTTCTGCCTGAGCAATGAAAACCTGACTAGCTGTACTGTTTTTTACCCCATCCAACTTTAAAAAAAAAAAATTGCTTTCAGTACACTCTAACAACAGAAACTTTGCAAGTTGTAACACAACTTGCAGTATACCCATGGATGGGGCAAAGAGAAAGTTTCATTTAGGCTCATGAGCCCCAACCATGACTGGTCTTTCTTCTTATTTAGCAGTCAAGCAACACTGTGTTTTTTTCTTTTTTTAATTTTTTGCACCAAAGTCTGTCCTTTAATGATACTTCTGAACATTACTATAATACTGATGGTTCTCTTTGATGCAGATTCTACAGGAAATGCAGTATGGACCCTTGGTGGACTGGTGGGCGATGGGTGTTCTTCTCTATGAGATGCTTTGTGGCCATGCCCCTTTTGAAGCAGAGAATGAAGACGATCTGTTTGAAGCTATCCTGAATGATGACGTTATCTATCCAGCGTGGCTCTCCCAAGATGCTGTGGGAATTCTGCAAGCTGTAAGTATATTACTAAGATCTTCCATTACTCACTTGGTCATGAGATGCTGGCATGACTGGAATATTTTGTCCCAGTATCCAACACAGTGCAAAATTTCCACTTGTTCAGTAGAATTCTTTTGGCATTCTTCAGCATTTTCAGTAGTCCATATGTGAAGTTTTCTAAATACGTGTATTTTTTAATATGCTGAAAGATCAGAGACCATGACACGGATTGAGAAGAACTCTTCATAATGAAGACCTACAGATTCAAAAACATATCTTAAAGAGTTGTGTATACAATGTGGGCTTTAAAGCAGCTCTAAAGACTAAGTAGATGACATTTAATTTGTTGAAGCACTGTGTATTACTGACAATCACTCCGATTTTCTATAAAATGCTTTCTAAAAAAATAGAATTTTTTCTATAGCTTACCCGTAAAATCTTTTTCTTGGAGTACATCACAGGACACAGAGCCGGTTATTATATTAATAACTACTTGGGTTATATGCCACCTATAGGTGAATGGACACTGGTAGATCAATCAAACAGGAAGTCCTCCCCTATATAACCCCTCCTACACAGGAAGCACATCAGTTTTGTAGCAAGCAATACATTCCCAAAAGAGGGGAGGGACCTCCGTGTCCTGTGATGTACTCCAAGAAAAGGATTTTACAGGTAAGCTGTAGAAAAAAATCATATTTTCTTTATCGTACATCACAGGACACAGAGCCGGTTATTATAATAACTACTTGGGATGTCCCAAAGCAATATCCTTGAGGAGGGGAGACACCATCATAGAAACTGCCACCAGAGAAGGACCTACTCTGCTTTTTGTAATCCGCTGAGGCCATAGGCAGTATCTTCAACATGATTGACATCTATCTGGTAAAAATCCTGTAGCTGTATAAACCAAAGACCAAATAGTGGCCTCGCACACCATGGCCACTGACACCCAATGACGGATGGCCCAATATATTCCCCCTCACCAGGTAGAGAGTCTCTCCCCAGACAAATTGGGTTTTTGCTATTTAAACCATACGCATCATTGATAACCTGGCAGATCCACTGCTAAATATTTGACCTGGATGTCGCCTGCCCTTCCTGGGCTATTCTGGCAGCACAAACCAGGATTCCTGACCTGTGGCAACAACTCAAGTAGATCCTGAGCACCTGAACAACCTCTAGAGCAGTGGTTCTCAACCTTTATAGTGCCGTGACCCCTTGATAAAATTTACCAAGTTGTGGGGACCCCTAACAGTAAAATTATTTTCGTAGTGTGGGTTGTCAGCACCCAAGGCAAGACAAGTAATTTGTGCCCCTAACCCACGGATATTTAGCGCTCCCTGAGTCCCTTCCACACAGTATTAAAACCCCTTATGGTACATTTTTGGATGTACCACTCTTTCTCTTTGTTCAGCTTTCTTTCCCTTTTATCTCTCTCTATCCTAATTTCTTGTTTTTTTCCCCCCATCCCTCTCTCTAGCCGTCTTTCTTGTTCTTTCTCTTATTCTTTCTCTCCCTTTTTCTTTGTTCCTCCCCCTCTTTTCCTCTCCCTTCCATGTATTCTCTATTTTTATTCCTTCTCTTACACCTTGGTGGGGGGAATGGGATGAGTGGCAGTGCTGGGGGGAGTTCTGATCAGCCAACTTAGGTGCTCTTGATCAAGATCATCTGCTGATCTGAGAACTGTAGTGGGGACTTTTAATGGCAACTATAATCACAGGTAGTGTTACTCACTGTGTCTCCGACTTTGTGGTGTCTCACAGCAGTGACAGCCCTGCTGTGCGGCCGTGAAAAGGCTGGGACAGCAGTGTGGGCTTCAGGAACAGCCCAGGATTCGGTGACCCCTGGCAAATTGTCATTTGACCCCCAGGTTGAGAACCACGGCTCTAGAGTATGTAGCGATCTTTCTCCTGCCGACTGTGTATTAGGAGAAAAATAAAAGGCAAGACACTGTCCTGATTCAAGTGAAAACTAGAAACCACTTTAGGCAATAAAAGTGGATGAGGATGCAACATCACCTTATGATGCGAGACCAAGAACAGCTCCTTGCGTGAAAGAGCCGCCAGCTTTGACACTCCACTCAGTGAAGTGATAGCAACCAAAGATGCCACCTTCTGAGATAAAAGGACCAACAGAATCTCCCGATTGGTTCAAAAAGTGGCCTCTGCAAAGACAATCAAGATCAAATTCAAGTCCCAAGGACACAAGAATGGCCTGACAGGTGGGACTGTCCAAGTTACACGCTGTATGAGGTATGAAACAAGGAGTTAGAAACAACGGCCTCTGGAAAAGAATTGATAGGGACGAACTCTGAACCTTATTGGTACTTAAGGTCAATCTCCTTTCCCCTACCGATTGGAGAAAGAAAAGGAAAATCTCTCACTCACATATTTCTGTGGGTGCCACTTCCTGGCTTCACCCCAGGCAAAAAAAATATTTTCAAAACCTGTAATTGAAGATCCCCGAGGCTGCCTTCCAGGGTCTCAACAGTGCTGAAATACAGGACTCGAAGACCATAAGGTCCTGGAGGACTGGGAGTGTCCAATGAGCAACCTTCGCAAAACTTGCTATGTCAGTGTACCAAGCCCTCTTGAGCTAATTCAGCCAACACTAATATCAGTATTACTACCTCACGGATTCTTCGCAAAAGATGCGGCAGAGGCCGAAACAGGGGAAAAAACATCAAATAAGGGAAAACCAATCCATAAAGTGTTACCAGTACATCTACCCCTATTGGCAGTTGGACTCTCATCCCGGACACACCTGTCCAACCTGTTGAAGAACTTGGAATCTAGTAGATTGAGGTACCCCTCCCTGAAATCGCATGACCTCTGGTGCCGCCCTGGTGGTGGATATATATGCCTGCAGAGGCATTTCCGGATTAAACCTACAACTGGTTTGTCCTATAATCCAGAGCAAGGCTTACTGGCCAAAAATTCCAAGATGTTAATGGACAGCATTCTCTCATGTGGAGACTAAGCCCCCTGAAATGTAGCCAGCCTCAAATCAACTTGGAGAGACTGGCATCAGTGGTTATTATTTCCTATATTCCTGAAAAGGAAGAATATCAACCACCAATTTTTGCTCTGCAACACCCCATAAACAGAGCCCTCTGGCAATCCAATGCCTGGATCTTCAAGTTCCAGACAGAGAGAATGATCCTCTACCAAGACCTAGAGTAGGATTGTATGTAGGGAACAAGCTTTAACCTAAACACAGCTTCCTCCTGTAGAAATATATCGAAGGAACCCCTGGAATCGACTGCTTCCTGAGCAAAGGTTATTGAGGTAATGAGTATTGAGGTGTCCTCAGCAAGCCCAGCACTGGGGCTAGATGCTTTGTGAACCCTCCGGAGCTGTGGCCAACCCAAAGGGAAGATTCACAAAGAAATGGCTTTCCACTGTAAATACAGAAATCCTTGATGAGCCTGGAAACAAACTGCCACATGAAGATGTGCATTTACAGATTACTTTTGTTCAAAAGGACATTGCAGCATATAGTAGGTCCTGTTCCAACAAGTGGTTACATCTTGCTGCAGTCCTTTTGGTGGCATTCCAAACTGTATCTGCAAAGCTTGTAATCTGTAATAAGCAAGCGGAGAATGCTTAAAGTGACCCACAATTTTTCTTCCTTTTGATACAATATCAGATATGGTGCGCTGACTCAGCAATCCCTCATTCACAGCCAATTGCAGCATGTGTGCCATACACCGTATGCTTTTAATCCCACTGTCCTCCATTGCCTTTGCCATGTTCCGCGCACTATCTCGGACGATCAAATGCACTTTAGACGTCTCAATGTGCCAAGTGTGAAGCATGGTTTTTAAAGCGTCAGATATTGCTGCTTCAGTATGTGATCCAACAAACTCGCGTGCGTTAAGTAGGATGTTTTGCAATTAAAATTTGGCATCTATCCACTGCACTGTCAGGCTAAGCATGCTCGTTGGACTGACGTCTGAACTCCAAATGTTGGTAGTAAAACTGATTGCTATGATGTCGGTAGTCATTAGCTCATGAACGTGTTTTCTAACACTGCAAAACAATTCAGGTAGACAGGTATCTGCAAAGTAGCGTCTGCTTGGTATTGTGTAACGCGGCTCAATATGTTGCATGAGCCTACGGAATCCAATGTCCTCCACAACAGAGAATGGCTGGTCGTCTAATGCAATAAATTCCATAATTTTATCTGTAATGCCCCAAGCTTTGGGACTGTCACTTGTAAATTTATTAACCTTTTCAAAGACTTTGGCCACAGATGGTGTTGAGCCCTGGCCCTGATGCACTTTTTGGAAGAGGTACGGATTTCTTGTATTCTGTATGCTGAACTGGATGATGTGTTTTCAGGTGGTGTATCAAACCTGTTGTTGAAAAATGCCTTGGCACTGTATCCCCTCTTGAAATTTCTGCTGAGCAAAGACTACAGATTGCAAATTTGGGGTCTTTATCGGAAACTTTAAAATATTTCCACACTGGAGACATGGTCCACCTTTGCTGGTAGCATAGAAGAATAGCATAGAATGATCTATAGTGGGAGTAAAATCTGAGGGGAAAAAAAGGACTAAAATCAATCTAAAAAACTAAACCCCAGGCAGCTATAAAATAAAAAAATAAAAAAACTAAACCTAACCACCCATCTTTTTTTTTCACAATGAGTGCACCTCTCTTGCCATGCACTGCAGTACATCTGTACCTAAGAATATATATTGAATTTCATTTGATTGCACATTGGTAATATTTGTGAGATATAATATTCAGTAGGTAGTATACTGCTTGTTGTTGCATAGTGCAACTGCATACTGTCATGTTTAAAAAGCTCATGCACTTGTCAGTGTAGTATTAGTATAACATACGAACAACCGAATGCTATCTAAATTAATTGACGGCGCTATATATGTAGTACCTAAATAAAATATACCTGGCCTGTTAGTTTAGCAGAATATATATTGGATTTGATTGCATGCTATTTGTGTGAAATCTAATATTCAGTAGGTAGGTAGTATATTGCTGCATAGTGCAACTGCATACTGTCAGTCATGTTTAAAAAATTCATGCACTTGTCAGTATAGTTTATAACATACGAACAACTGAATGCTATCTAAATTATTGACGGCTCTATATAAGTAGTAAAAGTAATACCTAAATAAAATATAATTATTACCTGGCCTGTTAGTTTAGTAGTAGAAGAACTAGTAGAAGTAGAACTAACTATAATACTACAAGTACACAATCACATATAGCTGAATATCTCTATAGCAAAGTTTGTATTACATACATATTATATAGTACTAGATGGGTTGTTTGTCACTGTTAGTAGTTAAAGAGAATGCTCACCGGTGAATAGTAGTAAGAGTAGCCATCCAGGAGGGACGGTGCCCACTCTCCAATGCAGCCCTGTATGCAGCCATCTCCTGAGCCACAACTGCGTCTCAAGTCTCCTCTCAACCACAAGGAATGTCTGCAGAGAAAGTGCTCCGAACTCCAGCCACAGCGAACTCCAGTGTCTCCACCGCAGAGAACGTGCTCACGAGTCCAGAGTCTTAACCACGAGGAACGTCCCTGACGTCACACGTCGGTGTGCGCACCGCTACTGCGCATGCACAATTTTCGGCGCCATTATTGGTAAGATTTTCCTTTCGGCAATTTGCCGAAAACACAATTTTCGGCCGATATGTTTCTGCAGCCGAAATTTCAGTGCATCCCTAGTACCCAGGTATGCCGTTATATCAGTACCTAGATATGCAAACATGCAGGTATACAAGTATTCTTGCCATTACTGCATTTATGTATGCAGTTCAAGGCCAATAAGCACATATGTATGTATCCCAAGGTAAATAAGCACATACGTATGTACCCTCAGGCAAACAAGTATGTAGTGCCAGGCAAATAAGCACATATGCATGTAGTCCTCGGCAAATAAGCACATATATATGTAGTCCTAGGCAAATAAGCACATCTAACACATAAGTTATACTTGGGTTGAACCCTTGGGCCCCATTCTGACCTGTGCATTGCAGTAAAGGTGCCCATACATGGATACAAATTTGTCCGGTTCAGCAGGGATTGGATGAATTTCAATCTATGTGTGGGGAGGCTGGTTGTACAGAAGTCAATCTACCTGTTTTTCATGTTCCAATTTCAAAGTTACAATTCCAAATGAATGGGCTGTCCTAATGCAGTGTGTGAATATACATAACCATTGTATTGAATTTAAAGTGGAGGTCCACCCTGAAAAAAAAAATTGCACAAAAAAATGGAGGAAAAGAAAAAAAATATTTTTTTTACTTACGTGAAATGGCTGTTGGTAGTCAGTCTTCCTAATCTGCCTCTTCCTACACCGCGGTGATGTCTCTTCTCCTTCCCACGTTGTCTTCTGGGGAATGGGGCGCGGTGTGTTATGGGAACTGTGTGTGTCCCACAACACGTCGCGTCCTATTCACAAAGCGCTGCACGACTCACACATGCGCAGTAGGAAACGGGCAGTGAAGCCGTAAGGCTCCACTGCCTGTTTCCCTTAGTTAGGATGGCGGTGCCGGGACCCAAGAGCCGAGGGACGGGTCAGCCTCGAGCGGCCGACATCGCGGGCACCCAGGACAGGTAGGTACTTATTTAAAGTCAGTAGCTACAGTGTTTGTAGCTGCTAACATTTAAATTTTTTATTTTTACGGCCGGAAGCTTTAAACCGTACAAATCTGGCCCTAAAGAGACAGTGGTACATGGAGAAGGTAGGAAGGGGGTAGGCAAGTTTCGGCAGCACTACCATGAAGTACCACGGGATGTGACTAGAAGCTTTGGGAGGCTGCTTCAGGTATGTACACATCTAGATGCCTATGCTTCATACCTGCAGCAGTTTTCTTTTCCTGATGGCAGAATCTCTTTAAACTGTACTCTAGTCTTACCTTTAATCTTGCACATTTGTTCAGGCTCCTCTACTGTACTGAAAATGCACACTCTTATTTCACTGTTCAATGTGAGCTTCTCAGAGTGTTCACTAGAAGCCTAAACAATCCAGATGGAGCCCTTGTTCCCTAGCTGTAGGACATCCGGCATGATCTAGCCCAGTGTTGGCGAACCTTGCCACCCCAGATGTTTTGGAACTACATTTCCCATGATGCTCATGCACTCTGCAATGTAGTTGAGCATCATGGGAAATGTAGTTCCAAAACATCTGGGGTGCCAAGGTTTGCCATCACTGATCTAGCCTATTTATTCCCAACTTAACTGTTCCAGGCCCACCCTTTAATTGATTGGATTTCAATTCTCAAAGGGCAGACGGTCTTTATGCAAATACAGCTCTCCTAGGAACGTCAACTCCTCCAGACTGGCATATACCAACCAAGACATTTGATATTTGCATTACTTTTCCCAAGAGCCAACCCACTACCTGTATCAGGGATGAGGGCTCTTCAAAGGAGTACTGAGGCACGGTGCTGTAACGTTTTCAGGAAGCTATGTACAACAGCCTCCTGGCCCCTCCCACCAGCCATAATTTGCCTGTATTGTGGACAGAAGCAGAGACCCAGTGATGGTGTAACTGGGACTGAAATACAGTATGCACTAAAAAAATAAAAATTAAAAAATTAAAAAGGCAGCGGCAAAATATTAAGCAGATTAAACTTTAGTTTTCATTTAGCCTATAGACACTTTTATATATGATGATACTCTTATGTGTCTGGACTTGGCTTCTCGGAACAATAGGGGAATCCAAGAGAGACACACTAACACTGATACATTGTTTAATATAAGTTTAGATTAATCCCCACTCTCATTACTGCCTAATCCCTTTACAATCCTAGTGACGCAGGTCATCTAAGAAACCAAGCTTAGGTCCACCTTTTATTTCATAAAATAGCAAATGCTTATCACACACCCCATACTGCACAGTTATTAGTAGCAAACATATAGTGAAGATTTAAATGAATTGGGATTATTCAGCAGGCCTTTTCTTTTTTAAAGCAAATCCTTGCTTTAAAACTCATTCATACTTCACATGACTTAATAGGATGCTTGTTTCGCTTAATAGGATGCTTAACAGGATGCTCGCTAAATCACAATACTATGAATTAAAACAGCACCTCTTTCTTGCCATGATAGAAAACAGTTTCACCAAGTTCCCATTGTGTTCAGCACATGCCAAGACCATTGTGGGTGTTTCATGTCATTAGACACTGTAGCAAGTCTATTCTTTTGAATCAGCAGGGCTAGTGGCCACTTAGGGTGCTTGATTAATGCTCTTAAAACATGATATATATATATATAATTTTTTTTTAATCAGGTAGTTTTTATTGAAAAGTTTTCCATTTTTCAAATACTGAAAACACAGCATACATCAATAATACATGAACAAATATAAACCAGAAATTAAATTGTACAAGTAAATAAAACAAAGAGTATATCATGCGTGCCAAAGTATTACAAGACATATAACAGTGTTTCTACCATGAAGCGAGAGTGCCTCATTATCTTACCAGAGAACCAGTCCGAACAAAGTCACCCGGGTACAGAACAACAATTAAAACCTTCATAAACCTAGTGCCATTGGCAGAGCAAGCACACAACTTCCCTAAATAGATTTTGAGGACAATGAGGTATGTGTCGCCTCAGTAGATTTCAACCATAAGGATGGAATTTCTCAGGACAGTCCCTATGTTTAGAAGTCTATTCTTCCCTCCACAAATTCAGATTAAGTGCATCTCTCCTTTGCAAGAAGGTTGGGGGTGTGGGCGAGAGCCATCTTTATAAAATTAACTTGGAAGCTAAAAACAAGGACCTTGTCCACAGCAGGCTAGTGTCGGAAGAAATTATGTCCTCTGGGGCAATGCCCAGAACAGCAAATTTAGGGTCCATAGGCGCCCACGTAGAACAAACTCCATTAAGTAATTGAAAAATGGATGACCAATAATGATGAAGTTTAGGGCATCGCCACAGCATATGAATAGGAGCGCCTGTGGCGGTAGCACATCTAGGACAATTTGGCGATGCGGCTCTCCCCCACGAATGTAGCTTCTCTGGCGTATAATACAGTGGCGGCTGGTGCAGTCAAACTCCACCCCCCCCGTCGCTCGCTCGTCCATCCGCCCAACAGTCCCGCACTTACCCCATCTAGGTCGTGGGCAGCTTTGGCTCCTTCCTGCGTCTCCTCGGCGGCTTCGCCCTGCGTCTTCTCCTCGGAGGCTTCACTCTGCATCTCCTCCTCGGCAGCTTCCTCCTCAGTGGCCAATGTGATCGCTTCTCCTCTCGGCCATTCGGTTCTTAAGAACCCCTTCCTGATTGGCCGGGAGGAGAATCAGGAAGACAATAGCGAATATTAATTTGCTATTGTCACACAACTTTGTGGGCTCAGGGCGCAGTGTTCTACGCCCCCAAGCCCACCCTTTTGTGAAGCCTCAGGCTCTAATCATGTGCTATAAAAAATAAGGCATTGAACTCCATGCGTCCAGCGCCTTGCATGTAGATTAGGAGCAAGGATGGGGGGGCAGCGCCCCTGCGCCCCTTATAGATAGGCTGCCACTGGTATAATGTACTCTGTGGACTGTAAACAACTGGGTCAGTCTTTCCGAGGGAGACAAGAAGACCAGGGAGATTATCTCGAAGGCCTGAGTCCTCTGATCATCATCTATAGAGTCTAAGGCTGGCTATACACGGAGCAAATTTCTTTCCTGCAACCACGGTTGCAGGAAAGAAATTTGCATGATTCTCCCATCGACATAGACCGTATTGATGTGGGAATCCCTAATACTGGGCCATTGTCTTCTCCTGGCAGGGATGGCTTCCCCCGCCGGGAGAACACATTGATTATTGCTAGCGGCTATAGCATCTGCTAGTGATAATCGCAGGTAAAACCCGGCTTGATGGTTGTACCCAAGTTGATCGATCGATCAAGTGTGTACATTCAGCCTGCCCATACACCGTTCGAATCTCGGTCGGTTTCCGCTGAATTCGTACGGTGTATGGCCTGCCTAAGTCCTGCCGCCATACTTGACTACATTTTACCAGCTGGCAGTCTGCAATGCCAGAATATAAATTGGCCCTCTTTTCGAACAGGACATAAAAACTGCCATATTGAGAAATTAGAAGGGATTGTATTTCAAGGGAAAAGATGTAGATTGGGTCTGCAAGGCATGAGGTAGACACTGAAAAAACTTAGGAACATCATGGTATTGCTATGCCAATGCATTAAAAGGAATGAATACATCCTTATCATACAGCTGATCTAGAAACAAAATACCAGCTTGTTTCATATTCAAAACCTTCAAGCTTTGCAAGCTCTGGTATTTGTGGATTATTTCAAATGGGTATAAACATGGGAAGTAAGTGTCCTAACTGATTCTCACAGTTTGTGAATTAAATTAAATGTAGGAAAGCTGTGCTTGATATTAAAATTACCCGCAACCACTAGCATAACTGGTGCAACTTCAGAAAACTAGAAAAGTATGATTTGCTGTAAAGGCTCATGAGGGTCAATACTGTGCCATCTA
This sequence comes from Lithobates clamitans, assembly GCA_037952925.1. Classification (NCBI taxonomy): domain Eukaryota; kingdom Metazoa; phylum Chordata; class Amphibia; order Anura; family Ranidae; genus Lithobates; species Lithobates clamitans. The sequence goes on along the minus strand of JBBGZY010002558.1, from coordinate 170,864 downwards.
TAAAGGTGCTGCAGCTGGAAGGCCAAATAATGCAACTTGAAATTTGGTACCCCTAAGCTATTGTCACCCCTCCTTTTTGCCTTTGAATCTTTTGAACAGTGCCCAATTGTTGGTGACGGTGGGAGGAATAGTACACCGTTGTTGGTGTCGGTGGGAGGAATAGTGCACAATTGTTGGTGTCAGTGGGAGGAATAGTGCACCATTGTTGGTGTCGGTGGGAGGAATAGTGCACCGTTGGTGTCGGTGGAAGGAATAGCACCCCATTGTTAGTGTCAGTGGCAGGAATAGTGCACCATTGCTGGTGTCAATGGGAGGATGCACCATTGTTGGTGTCAGTGGGGGGAATAGTATCTCAGCAATGGTATGACATCACAGAGCCGGTCCAGGCTGGGGAAAGATCACGACCATATGGTCAGGATCCACCCAGAACCCTGGACCAGCACCTGGCTCAGCCTCTCAGTGAGCCGCTGAGAGCCTGAGCCAGCCTCTCAAGTGAGTGTGTGGGGGGGAGGGCAGAGCAGACAGTGGTGACTGTCAGTCAACAGCTCTCTGCTCACTGGGCACTGAGAACTGAGCAATCAGTGGTGTTTGATCGCTTGGTTCTCTGTCTTAAGCCAGGTACACACGGGCCAAGTTTCGGGAGACAAGAAAAACGGGCAGCATTCGGCCCGTGTGTATGTCTGCCGTGCATGTTGGAAAACCAGCAGCCGACCGACTCTGAATCAGCGCTCTCAGCCAATGGCAGAGAATACTGATCAGAGTGTTAGTGTAAGCCGGCAGGAGACAATGCAGCATCGGACCAATGCTCCATCCACCTAGATAAGTATGATTTAAAAAAAACCCTAACTTCTCTTTTAACTTTGTGTAGCACCCTGAAGTTTAGTCAGGTCCTCACAAATTTACGTGCCAAGAGTAGTTATCTTGGTCGATTGATAGGGATCTATTGATTTCTCTCTAAGCTTGGCCTTGTTGCACTTTTCTCTTCTACCGTGCAGAAGTGGCGCCTTGCTTGGGACCTTTCCCTGCGCGGCTGTTCTCCTATTGAAGTTCTGTGAGTCTGCGAATTGTGTTTGCAACTATCTAAGGGTGTCCTGGTCCTAACCCTCTTTCCCCCAAAATATATAAAAAGGACTGTCAAAAGAAATCCTCTTTTACATCCAAGAAGTGTCTGGCACCCAATGACTTTCACCATCTTTGCACCCACTATGCCTCAGAACTCACCACATATTGAAGCAGGCCCGGACTGGGACAAAAAATAGGCCCGGGCATTTTGGATTGAGCAGCCCATGACATGTTAACCGGCCCCTTCCCCACTCTCCACCCTGACAGATCCCCTGAGAGAGGGGAGGGGGGAACCCAGCAGAGGTGTGGAGGGGGGGGGTGCGACCAGGAAAGAGCATGGGGGTTGGAGAGCACAGGGAAGAACTTTGAAAACATGGGGCGGGGCGAGAGCACAGGGGAGAGGAAGAGAACACAGGGAGGAAGAGGAGAGCACAGGGGGCAGCGGAGAGCATGGGGGGAGGTGGAGAGCCCAGGGAGGACAACGGAGAGCATGGGGGATGTGGACAGCACAGGAGGGCTGGCGGAGAGCATGGGGTGATGGGAAGACCGGAAGAGCACAGGGGGGAGTGGCGGAGAGCATAGGGGGAGGTGGAGAGCATAGGGGGAGGTGGAGAGCATGGGGTGGGCAACGGAGAGCATGGGGAATGTGAAGAGCACAGGGGGAAGCGGAAAGCGTGGGGGTAATGTGGAGAGCACGGGGGGGTGGCAGAGAGCACGGGGGGTGGCAGAAAGCATTGGGGAGGTGGAGAACATGGGGGGAGGTGGAGAGCATGGGGGGAGGTGGAGAGCATGGGGGGGGGAGTGGAGAGCATTGGGGGGGAGTGGAGAGCATGGGGGGGGAGGTGGAGCGTATGGGGGGGAGGTGGAGCATATGGGGGGGAGGTGGAGAGTATGGGGGGGAGGTGGAGAGTATGGGGGGGAGGTGGAGAGTATGGGGGGGAGGTTGAGAGTTTGAGGGGGTGGCAGAGAGCATGGGGGGGGAGGTGGAGCATATGGGGGGAAGGTGGAGAGTATGGGGGGGTGGCAGAGAGCATGGAGGGAGGTGGAGAGCATCGGGGGGAGGTGGAGAGTATGGGGGGGTGGCGGAGAGCATGGGGGGTGGCAGAGAGCATGGGGGGTGGCAGAGAGCATGGGGGGTGGCAGAGAGCATGGGGGGTGGCAGAGAGCATGGGGGGAGGTGGAGAGCATGTGGGGTGGCAGAGAGCATGGGGGGAGGTGGAGAGTATGAGGGGGTGGCAGAGAGCATGGGGGGAGGCGGAGAGTATGGGGGTGGCAGAGAGCATGGGGGGTGGCAGAGAGCATGGGGGGTGGCAGAGAGCATGGGGGGCGGCGGAGAGCATGGGGGGTGGCAGAGAGCTTGAGGGGTGGCAGAGAGCATGGGGGTGTGGCAGAGAGCATGGGGGGAGGCAGAGAGCATGGGGGGAGGCAGAGAGCTTGGGGGGAGGCAGAGAGCATGGGGGGAGGTAGAGAGTATGGGTGGCAGAGAGCATGGGGGGAGGTGGAGAGTATGGGGGGGAGGTGGAGAGTAATGGGGAGGTGGAGAGTATGGGGGGTGGAGAGTATGGGGGGGGGTGGAGAGTATGGGGGGTGGCGGAGAGCATGGGGGGAGGCGGAGAGTATGGGGGAGGCGGAGAGTATGGGGGAGGTGGAGAGTATGGGGGTGGCAGAGAGCATGGGGGGTGGCAGAGAGCATGGGGGGTGGCAGAGAGCATGGGGGGAGGCAGAGAGCATGGGGGGTGGCAGAGAGCATGGGGGGAGGCAGACAGCATGGGGGGGAGGTGGAGAGTATGGGGGGGTGGAGAGTATGGGGGGTGGCAGAGAGCATGGGGGGCAGCGGAGAGCATGGGGGTGATGTGGAGAGCACGGGGTTGGCAGAGAGTATGGGTGCGGTGGAGAGCCCTGCGGGAGCAGCAGAGAGAAGCAGGATAGGAGGATCGGTGGGGGGCGGCTGCATATAGAAGAATCATTTTCTCCATCTTCCTCCTGCAGTCTCGGAATGCCTGCTTCTCCTCTACCTCTCACAGGCATTCCGATACTGCAGGAGGAAGATGGAGAAAATAATTGTTCTATATGCAGCCGCCCCCACCGATCCTCCTATCTAGTTCACAGGGGAGGCTGAACTTACGTTTTCTGTTCCGGCACCTCTCGACATAACACCGGCTCCAAAGTGTCTGTTCTGGCTCCTCCCCCCGGCACTGACGGCTGACCTATACGTGCGGCTGTGCAGCCGTGGTGAGGCCGAAGGCGTCTCATTTAGCTCCTCCCCCCGGCGCCGATGGCTGAGCTCCGGGCGGCCGCGGAGAGGCTGGATGAGCGGCACAAGCTCAAGCCTTGGGCCATGCAAGGACTTGCAGCCTGGCGGCCCCAGCGGCCGCGGCCCACCGGGCAAATGCCCGGTTTTCCCTATGGCCAATCCGGGCCTGTATTGAAGGATGTCAGCTATCTTTGCCCTTGGAGGTTCTCATTAGACCAAAAGAGGTAAAAGACCTTGCCACAACTGGCATTTTACCAATTTTGTGAAACTAACGGATTCCCACAGTTTGTGAATTCAATGAAATGTAGGAAAGCTATGCTTGATTTGAAAATGACCCGCAACTATTAGCTTAAATGGTGCAACTTCAAAAAATTGGGAAAGTATGATTTGCTGTAAAGGCTCATGAGGGTCAATACTGTGACATCCATAAATTCGCTGCAGCTGGGAGGCCAAGTAATACAACTTAGCATTAGGTACCGCTAAGCCATTTTCTCCCCCCTCCTTTTTGCTTTGAGGAATCATGTTGTTGGTGTCAGTGGAAAGAATAGTGCACCATTGTTGGTGTCAGTGGAAAGAATAGTGCACCATTGTTGGTGTCAGTGGCAGGAATAGGACACCATTGTTGGTGCCAGTGGCAGGAATAGGACACCATTGTTGGTGTCAGTGGCAGGAATAGGGCACCGTTGGTGTCAGTGGGGAAGAATTATGCCCCATTATTGGTGTTAATGGGAGGAATAGTGCTCCATTGTTGGTGTTGGTGGAATGAATAGTGTCCCAATATTGGTGTCAGTGGGAGGAATTATGCCCAATTGTTGCCAATGGCAGGAATAGTGCACCGTTGTTGGTGTCAGTGGGAGGAATAGCACCTGCTTTTTGCAATGGTTTCATTGGGCGGTATGGTGCTTTGTGTCAATGGAAGGTATGGTGCCCCAAGGGGCAGATAAAGGCAGGCAAAAGCATCCGGCTCATGAGCCGCAGTTTAACCACTTCCCTACCCGCCCATAGTCATATGACGTCCTAGGATGGGATCTCCCATCCTGGGTGGGCGTCATATGACGTCCTGGGATTCCCGGCCGCCTAGGGGGCGCGCGCGCGCCGCCGGGAGCGCGCGCGCGCGCCCGCCGCGTTCCTCGGGACCCGGTGCGTGTGCCCGGCGGCCGCGATGTCCGCCGGGCACCCGCGATTGCCCGTTAACCGGGCCGGCATGTGGATCTGTGTGTGTAAACACACAGATCCACAGCCTGTCAGTTGTGAGGAGAGCGATCTGTGTTCCCAGAACGGAGGAACACTGATCGGTCTCCTCCCCTTGAGCGTCCCCTCCCCCTTCAGTTAGTAATCACTCCCTAGGAAACATATTAACCCCTCCCCGCCCCCTAGTGGTTAACCCCTTCACTGCCTGTCACATTTACACAGTAATCAATGCAATTGTATAGCATTGATCGCTGTATAAATGTGAACGGTCCCAAAAATGTGTCAAAAGTGTCCGATGTGTCCGCCATAATGTCGCAGTCACGAAAAAAAATCGCGATCGCCGCTAAAAAAATAAATAATTTTTTTTTTTTTAAAAATGCCATAAATCTATCCCCTATTTTGTAGACGCTATAACTTTTGCGCAAACCAATCAATATACGCTTATTGCGATTTTTTTTTACCAAAAATATGTAGAAGAATACGTATCGGCCAAAACTGAGGAAAAAATTTGTTTTTTAAAAAAAAAATTGGGATATTTATTATAGCAAAAAGTAAAAAATATTGTATTTTTTTCAAAATTGTCGCTCTTCTTTTGTTTATAGCGCAAAAAATAAAAACCGCAGAGGCGATCAAATACCACCAAAAGAAAGCTCTATTTGTGGTGAAAAAAGGACGTCAATTTTTTTTGGGTACAACGTCGCACGACCGCGCAATTGACGTTCAAAGTGCGACAGCGCTGAAAACTAAAATTTGGCCTGGGAAAGAAGGGGGTGAAATTGCCCTGTATTGAACCGGTTAAATTAAAGACCTCTGGCCTAGACTAAATGAATTTTCAATCCTTTATTAACTTGGCATTTTAACAAATTAGTGAATGCCCAAAGTTAGGGTTTGAACCATACCTCCTTCACAAGGCTGAGTACTCTAACCTGCCAAAATCTGCTTGTTTTAAAGATGGTTGTCATTCAGTTCCAGCTTAGGGGGGGGGGTATAGTATCATTTCAGTTTTAAGTTACATTTTAAGTTTTATTTGTTTCAATTAAAGTAATTTTAATATGACACATCACATTTTACATGCTTGTCCTTACATATTTTTATTGTATTAAATGTATTGATTTGTAATTTATGGGCTAGAGGGAGCTTTAACCAGCTCAGTAAAATGACATGGTATAACATGATCAGAAGAGATAGAGGCTAAGCTGCAGAGAGTAATTTTACTTTGGTGCATTAGCAGGTCCCACAAAGGCCAGCCAATAGTGTGTGAGCTGGTGGGGAATCACGTTACATGCAGCCTGTTCATTGTGAGTCTGTGCCAGGGAGTCATATGAGCAAAATGTAGTATAGAGAATACATCGGGGAGGGAGAGGTTTTCTCTTTGGTTTCTATATATTTCCTGCTCAGCCCTGGCACTGAGTCTTTGTCACATTACAAGTTCAAAGCCTGTCTCCATCTTTTAATCATTTAGTTATGTAAAGTGTCAGTCAGCAGTTTCCAGTGTTCTGAGACGCAGATATCGGACTGGGTTATTTTTGTCTATGGGGATTTCTTGCTATTCATACACAGACCTTTATTTTAGCTGTGGATACGGAAATGTTGTGTATCTTTTCTTGCAGCGCCCCAGGAGTATGCTGTAAGTGTGTACATTTCCATCCTGTTGCTTAGTCTCGTTCACTTCCTGTGGGAGAATCCGTCAAATTCCCAGCTAATTTTGGAATGCAGATCTTCAGCAGCACAATGCTGTTCTAGAATGATCCTCTGAAAGCTTAATTTTTTTTCCTAAGTCCGCTTAGGAAATATTTGTTTGCCCTAGTAAAGGGAGCAGAATATCGTCATATATACTGCATCATAGAGAATTAAATCACTTTATGGATCCAAAGTTGGCAGTATTTTAAATGCTTTCCAGTTATACTGGTGATAAAATGAGATAAAGGTATGGTGCGTGAAATTTAACGTGTTGTTGTTTTTTTTGTTTTTTTTATGTAATTTTTATTATTTGCCAAGAAATTACAAAGTAATATAATCAAACTGAAATGAAAATATAATAAAATTCCAATATAAAAAGCAAGATATTTTAAAGCTGAACACCAGGTATAATCTTAATTGCATCGCTACACTGGTCCCGCTTGGACTGACGTAAATATGTACATCTCATGCCCGATGGGCTGCTGGGACAGCTGACAATAACTGTAGTATTTGCCGCTAATACAGTGATCTCTGCTATCTTTCAAGTCCTGTGCTGAGTGGCTATACTACTGCATACTGACCACAGGGGGTTGCTCACCATTTAGAGAACAATGGATGCAATATGTTCTCTGATTTGACGAGGTGGCGATCCTGACATCACCACCCAGCTTCTCCACCTCATCCAATCGGAACACTTTGTATTGTAAAAATACAAGGCATACTGTGAATGGTGGTGGTGCAGAGTCAATGACCGCCTTTGGGACAGCCACTCAGCACAGGACCTGGAATATAGCGACAATCACTGTAATAGTGACAACTACTACAGTAATTTTACATGGTCCATCAGGTATGAAATATACATAGTCTTCGTAGTCAAGTTTAGGAGAGCAGCTTGGGTTGACAATGCTGCTCCTCAATAGATACAGTATGGTGAGTGTCATCACCCTAGGAGAGTGGAGCGTGTTACTGGCAGGATCACTTGGTTAAAATAATAAAAATACATGTTAAAAAAAAATACTCAAGGGGTAACATGTCCAGCCTCCAGTCTTTAAAAAAATAAATAATTGCAGCCACCATATCTATGTATTGGTAAGCTTCATTATATAACAATTTTGTTTTTGGGCTCACTATGGCCGAGTTCACATATGTGCGGCTGCATTTTTCAGTCCGTGGTCATGTGCGTTTCTGTTCACCGGTTCATGTGCGATTCAGGTGAAAATTTTTACCTGAATTCGCACCTGAACCAGATCCAAAAGCGCACAGGACCCCTTTTAGAAGCTGCACCACAGCTGCCCCAGACATATGTGAACCTGCTCCATTGAGAGATGGCCACATTCACGTGTCATGCAAATTGGATGCGGGTTAGAATGCATCCAATTCACATATATGTGAATCCAGCCTTAGAGTCTGCATTGTCCACTCCACTCACTGTTGGCAAGCATTACCACTCCTATACATTTTTTAAATGCTTGCCTGTAGCGCTGGTAGATTTACAATCTACCGCAGATTAGGTAAATGTAGTAAATTGGGTGTTAGGAAGGTTAAAAGTTCGCCTCTGTTCCAGCTTGGCTGACGTTGTGTGTGCTTCCGTGCTGACCGGTGGGTGTCGCTGTTACCATTAGTCAGTGTTGAAAGGGCAACGTGTCGAAGTGTATAGATGCTCCTCTGTCTCGAAGACAAGCTCGGTGGAGGTGGTCCTCCGAGTTGCATTCTGGGAAGGGGGTATTTATGGGACAGACGCCATGTTTTAGGGTTCGTTTTACAGCCACCTGTTGGCCCTCCTGGCCGACAGGTATGCGTTAAGGAGCTACCTCGTGGTCCTCCGATCGGGAGGCCCACGATGCTGCGGCTCAGGGGTGGGTCCAGAGGCTTGTCTGGGGCCTACCACCGCAGCCGAGGAATGGTCTTGAGCTGTCAGTCCTGTGTGACGAAGCTGGACAGCCAAGGAGATCCCAGGGGAGGACCCGTCTTGGAGAGATCACGCAGCGTGCTGGTCTATAGAGGGGCCTGGTGACTCGGTGCAGGACGTATCCAAAAGAAGTAATTATACAGCATAGTGTCACTGGTTCGGCTTAAAGGTTCAGGCACTGTGACTGGCTGTTCACTGCAGAAGATCTGATACATCCTGTGGCAGAGGATCGTGCAGATTTACCCCCCCAAGTAAGTCTGTGGCAGAGACTTTAGATTCGTGCTGCGTACTGGCTGCTAGACCGGTGAGAGAGGCCTATCCAGACGAGCAAAGAGTGTATCCCATGAGGGGAATGCATTCCACTTAATTATCTGAAATCTACCGGGACATTTGTTGCTAAGATATTAGAAGAAGATATTTGAGTTTCTCCTGAAGGTTTCCTTTTCCACCTCTTTCTTGCTACTTCCTAAAGTTTGATTGTTTAATAAAGCATTGAAAACGTACTCCAGTGTTGGTGCGTGTGTCGTCCAGAGGTAAACTCAACGGAACCCCTAGACCCGGTGCCGGTGAAACAGAGGGAAGCAAAGTGAAGGTAATGGACCCGCTTAAACCAGCAGCTCCACCGTGAGTTATTGCTACATGCCTATATGACCAAATTGGAAAGCGAAGAAAGGACCTTCCTACAGCCTACTCTACACAGTAATACTCCATGCTTATAGGTCCCCTTGTGCTTTTTCAGTCCTTGTATAGCAAAGTAACCTGCAAAGATAGAATGTTCTCTTATACCCTCCTCTCTTCTATTTTTTATATGAAATGCCCATTGTAGATCACCACTATTGTAGCAGAGGAATACGATTTCAAGCCCTGAAAATCCCATATACCACATATAAAACACAATCCTGTCTGAGTAGGATTGGATCACACAAGGTCAAGCTGCCGTCCTGAGATTGCAGGTTCCAGCTAGACTAATTATGGCAATGCTGTGGTTGAACAGGATTTAAAAAGAAATTTGAAGCCACTTTTTTTTTTCCCTGTACATTGTGGGTTTTTGTGCACCAATGCCATAAATATCCACTTTATTTAATTTCGGGAATTACTTGTAAATGTTTCACTTACTTCCCCCCACCTGTTGGAGCTCAAACAGAACCAGCATTCACCATAGCGAGGTGGAATTTCTGCAGCTGGAGGCTCGCCAGGGCAAACTGAAATGGCATCAGACAGTCTGCATGAGATGAACACAGGACTTTTTAATTTTATACAGACAGGCTGACAGGCTCATAAAATACACTTTTTTAAGAATTCTTTAGTCAGCGTAGCCTTAACTACCTGTAATATTAGTGTTCCCTCTTTATGCACTAGAAACACGAAATCAAGAATTGTTGCCATGGACGGCACATACAGTTTTCGTTTCATTCACGGATGAAGTAGTCTTATAGGAGCAGGAGCTGCACTGTTTGCATCAACAATCGGCCCCAAGTTCTTGAAATTTGTTGTCAGGCAGTTATCTAGTAACAAGGGGGTTTACTTTAACCACTTCAATACAGGGCACTTATATACCTTCCTGCCCAGACCAATTTTCAGCTTTCAACTCTGTTGCAGTTTGAATGACAATTGCGCGGTCATCCATCACTGTACCCAAACTAAATTGTGATCATTTTGTTCCCACAAATAGAGCTTTCTTTTGGTGGTATTTGATCACCTCTGCGGTTTTTATTTTTTGCTAAACAAATAAAAAAAGACCGAAAATTATGAAAAAAATTAAAGTTTTATTTTGTAAATAAGTATGTTTTCTCTTTCACTGATGGGCACTGATAAGGCAACACTGACAGGCACTGATAAGGTGGCACCAATGAGTGGGCACTGACGATGGGCACTGTTATGCGGCACTGATGGGCACTGGTAGGCGGCACTGATATGCCGCACTAATGTGCATTGATAGGCGGCACTGATGGGCACTCATGGGTGGCACTGGTGGGCACTGATAGGCGACACTGATGGGCACTGAAAGGCTGCAAAGATGGGTTTTTATGGGTGGCACTGATAGGCGGCATTGATGGGTGGCACCGCTGGGCACTGATAGGCGGCACTGATGGGCGGCACTGATGTGCATTGATATATGGCACTGATACGCGGCACTGATAGGCATTCCTGGTGGCACTGGCAGTGGTAGGCATTGTGAGTGGGCACTGATTGGCAGCTGCCCGGGCATTGATTGGCAGCTGCCTGGGCAGAGATTAGCATTTCCCTGGGGGTCTAGGGGGGCATACCTGGTGGTCCAAAGTGGATGGCCATCCTGGTGGTTCTGGGTGGCATGATGGTGGTCCTGGGCGGCATCCGAGGGCGGGGGCTGTGTTAATAAACAATCAGCACAGACCCTCCCCGTCAGGAGAGCCGCCGATCGGCTCTCTTCTACTCGCGTCTGTCAGACGCAAGTGAGGAAAAGCCGATCACCGGCTCTTCCTATTTACATCAGGATCAGCCGTGATTGGACACGGCTGATTACATGGTAAAGAGTCTAAGTCAGAGACTCTTTACCCAGATCGGAGTTGCAGTGTGTCAGACTGACACACCGCGACAACGATGGCCGCGCTGAAGCGGCTTAATATCCTGAGGCAGGCGGTAAGTGGTTAAGTAACAAGGTTTGGTTTAAGGGGCTAAATCCAGCCATAGATGGAGCGATTTTCTTGAAAATTGCTCAATTCCCCCATCAACACAGACTGTGTCGATGGGAGAATCCCTCCCACAGAGCTATTGTGTTCTCCCGGCGGGGAGGCATGGGAGCTGTCCCAGCCGGGAGAACACACAGCGATTGTTGCTAGTGGCTATAGGTGCTGGCAAAGATTGCATGAAAAATCCAATGGACTGATTGTTCCCAATTTGATCTGCCCACACATAGTTTGAATCTCAGCCAGTCCCTCCTGACCTGGCCAGGATTCTAACAGTCTATTGCCAGCATAGAAGTTAGTTTGGGAAATTAGGGGTGAGGTTAAGTATTAGGGAAAAGGGAAAAGCCTAATCCCAGGCACATTTTTTTTTCAAATTTTGGATAAAGTGGAGAAAAGGTAAATATTTTGTCAGGTTTTTGTTTCCGTTTGTGACCTTTTTGGGTGAATTTCCCCTGTGACACCCCTGTGACACCCATACAAGAAATGAGCCCTGTCACAAGAACAAGACGGCAATAAAATCATTATCAAAAGTTCTAAGCTCACTCTACAATGCTTGTGTTTTTGTCTCTCTCCTTTAGAAAGATTTCTTATCATTTCCTTTCCTGAAGGTAATTAATGAGAAATTCCACCAAGAAGGACACACATGGCAAAAAAACACAGGTGTTCTAAACTCTCCATGCTCCATTACAAAGTAAAAATTGTCTGGAGTTCGGTTTCTAGTTGGGAGTTTAATGGTGTGGTTAAATAAGTAGTACAGCCAAAGCTGTTTTGGCCATATTTCTCCTATGGTTCATAGGAGTGCAATTCATTCTGCACTTCTGTGATCTGTTTTCAGCTGACAGTGGGCTAAAGTCCGCTCTTGGCTGATGTCATTCTGTCAGTCCAGGCTCAGTAGAGATCCCAACCATATGCTCAAAATCCACTCAGAAGCCTGGATCGGCACCTGGCTTGGCCTCTCAGCGATCCACTGAGAGCCTGAGCCAGCCTCAGGCTCCACCCCTTCACAGTCCAGCTCTCCAGTGAGTTCAGGAGGGGAGAGCAGAAAGCCACTGACTGACAGTCATGGCTATCTGCTCAGAGCGGAGGTGAGAACTGAGCGATCAGCGGTGTTTAATCGCCCAGTTCTCACTGCAGAGATGGTGGGGGACAGATTCAGTATCCACCTAGGTGAGTATAAATGTTCTTTTACAATCCTGAATTTCTCTTGTAAGTTTAGGCATTAGCACAGAGTGAACTAACTATGTTTTATAATAAAATAAAAAATACTGTTAAAATGGGTGTTGCAATAAGTCACAAAATTATTATTATTATTATTATTGTACAAAATGTTAGCTTGTTAGATGTAGCTATCCCAAACCATATATACAATAGTTAAAAGAAATGGTAATCAGGGATAGATACAAAATTGAAACACACAATACATCATAATATAAATACTTGAAATGACCACCCAAACAATAACATTATTAATAAAGCTTTTATTACAGCACAACTAAAGTCCTGCTGTAAAGAATATCTAGGAGCAAGGATTATAGTGATATGGTCACTTTTACGTGTAAGGGGACTCTTTACTATAGGGAATATTTTTGTTTTTTTTCTATCATATAGAGGAGACATGGCCAGGAGGCTTGCATATCAGGTATATATAATATATCAGAATAAAGGGGTGTGCCAAGAAGTGGGATAACATGGGAGGGAAGAAGCAGTTGCAAGAACTGTGCTTTCAGGCTCATCTTTACCCTAGTTAAAAAAAAAAAAATTAAAACAGTCATTAGGAAATGTAAAAGATGCCGGATTCAGAAGTCATTGAGTTTGTGATGCTTTTGGAAATTCCCATGATTGCAACAGTATTACAGCAACCATATATAGGTGTGAAAAGATATAAACTACCAGGCAATGAATTGGCAATGAAAAAACATCATTTAACTGCACACATATTTCCTACAAAGCAGCGAATTACCTCTACTAGAAGTCACTTGAGGTTATCAAAGAGCTGGAGACTTGAGGAAATGCTTAAAAAAATGATTGTGTTCCAAGATTAATGGTGGGTAGGAATCAAACAGGCTGGAATTGTCAGGCTTGTTAAACTATTATTGATGGAGCCAAACACTTGAGGAGCAATGTCCTTCACAAGGTCAGCAAGAGACACATACAGCTGCTGTAAATATCTACTCGGCTGGCACATGAGCCAAGACAGTAGTGCTTTGGATTGCTGCCTGGAGAATTATACAAAGTGCTGAAATTTTTACTTAAAAGGATGAATGATTCAATAAGTGAAAGCATTACAGCTGAATTCTAGGCATATATTTAAAACAATAGTTACAATTATTAATTATTAAAACACATATTAAATTTATTCAAAATGCAGCCAATATAAAGACCTGGATTTGACTTGGTTTCTGCCTCTTGTATGTCTCTGTACATCAACACTCAGACTGGGGAAGAGAGGGGCAGTACCTGGGACCAATCAGCTGTCCTTCATGCACATGTGCTGACAAGGAAATATGCTTAGGAGAGAGCATAGAGATGACCTCATCATTGGGTTGCTTCTTCTTTACTGTCCTTTACTGTCCAGTTAAACTGGCCACATAGATGGATTGATATTTAGCCGGATTAAAACTATCAGCTTCCATCGAATGAGCGTGTTGGATAGAATGTTTTTGACAACGGGGGCACTCAGCAGGGAGGATTCCTCAATCCACCTTGCTTCTGTAGACAGAGTAATCCATTTTTTTTTTATTCAGCCCGATGGCTGAACATAAAGGAAAGATCCATCTATAGCCATCTTTATGTGCTGAGAGCAGGAATACAAATTTTTTAAAAGTAAAGCCAGCCATTGATGGTTTGAAACCATATATTGGCAGGCCAATCGATCAACTTAAATACAACCAGCATGTCAGATTTTTACATGCGATTATTGCCAGCGGCTATAGTAGCTAGCAGTAATCACTGTATTCTCCTATCAGGGATAGTTCTCCGTACCCCCGCCGGGAGAACAAAAAAAGCTCTGTGGTAGGGATTCCCCCATCAACGCTGACTGTGTTGATGGGGGAATCGTGCAATCTTTTTTCGTGAAACCCGTTGGTGTAAGAAAGAAAATGACATCATCTATGGCCTGCCTAAGACCAAGCTCCTATAGGCATTTCAACTGTGGATTTAGCTGCCAGGAGTAGCGAAAGTAGATTATATGTACGCAGAATCGCATTTATCATAAGGTGCTGTGGACCTGTAGAACTGCAACGTTTTCCATCTGATAAACATCAATAATCAAGACTGGAACAGGGACTCTAGACATTGCCATTACAACCCACACAGAACCAGAAAACCCAGAAATTGTTCCATATAAAGCACGCGTGATAAGTAGATGGGGCACGGTTTCTTCAGATACATTTTTCTTTACACAGGGGCTAGTTCACACTTGTCACATTTTAAAAATGCATTCATTCATTGCTAAGGAACTCTGACGTGAGATATCTGCTGAGTTCCTGGATCTGCATATCTGCTTTGGACATTAGGTTTTTTGTTCAGTTTATATGATTTGTTGTGATGTAGATAATATCAATACCTTGACGTAACTAGAATGACTGGAAAAAGGCACTGATCATTACAATCATTATTACTAATCATGATTCTTACTTTATGCATGTAGGGTTTGGAAGATCTCTGTAAAGTGTACTAATTGCATGCTTCTCCCTCGTTTTAGTTCATGAAGAAGAAGCCCAGTAAGCGTCTTGGAAGCCTGGCTATGGGGGGAGAGAAAGCCATCCTTTGGCATCCGTTTTTCAAAGACATTAACTGGGACCGACTCAACAAAAAAGAAATTGAGCCTCCATTTAGGCCCAGAATTGTAAGTATTCTAGAGTCCAAAGTCACCACTGCATTTTGGTAAATTTACAGTAGATTCCACAACTCAGAAAGCAGAGGCCATATCTAGACCAAAGGGAAAACACAAGGGGTCTCCAAACCAAGTGCAGTATTAACCACTTCAATACAGGACTTATACACCTTCCTGCCCAGACCAATTTTCAGCTTTCAGTGCTGTCGCAGTTTGAATGACAATTGCGCGGTCATCTATCACTGTACCCAAACTAAATTTTTATCATTTTGTTCCCACAAATAGAGCTTTCTTTTGGTGGTATTTGATCACCTCTGTGGTTTTTATTTTTTGCTAAACAAATAAAAAAAGACCGAAAATTTTGAAAAAAATAAAAATTTTGCTTTTGTTTTTGTTATATAATATTGTGAATAAGTAAGTATTTTCTTTCACTGATGGGCACTGATAAGGCGGCACCAATGAGGTGGCACCAATGAGCGGGCACTGATGGGTGGCACTGATATGCAGCACTGATGGGCATTGATAGGTAGCACTGGGTGGCACTGGTGGGCACTAATAGGCACTGATAGGCGACACTGGGCACTGAAAGGCTGCAAAGATGGGTTGTTATGGGTGGCACTGATAGGCGGCACTGCTGGGCACTGATAGGCGGCACTGCTGGGCACTGATGGACATTGATACGTGGCACTGATGCGAGGCACTGATAGGCATCCCAAATTAGTATTTCCCTGGGGGTCTGGGGGGGGGAATACCTGGTGGTCCAGTGTGGATGGCCATCCTGGCGGTCCTGGGCGGGATCCGAGGGGGGCTGTGCTGATAAACACCCCCTGTCAGGAGAACAGCCTATCGGCTCTCCTCTACTCGCGTCTGTCAGACGCGAGTGAGGAAAAGTCGATCACCGGCTTTTCCTATTTACATCGTGATCAGCCGTGATTGGACACGGCTGATCACGTGGTAAAGAGTCTCCGTCAGAGACTCTTTACCTAGATTGGAGTTGCGGTGTGTCAGACTGACACACCGCAACAACGATCGCCGCGATATGACGTCCGGTCAGGATATTGAAACCACTTTGCCGCCGTCATTGTGCTATATGGCGGGCAGCTAGTGGTTAAGATCACCTTTGTTTATTAACAACTACAAAGAGAAATTCATATTTATATAGACACAAACAGGCATGTCTAATAGTCCGTGACAGAATGTAGAAGTTCTCCCATGTAAGACCCGATTAGGTGCGGTACTCATACTTCACAGTTAGCTTGTACAGATGACACTTCCGGTCCAGCGCCATCTGCGTTCCACACTGGTTACCTCGGCTTCCGGCTGCTACTCTGTACCATTTGTACAAGCTAACTGTGTAATGTGATTGCCGCACCTAACAGGGACTTACATGGGAGCCCTTCTGCATTCTGCCATAGACTATTAGACATGCCTGTGTCAGAAACCATGAAATCAGACCGAGACAGAAGTACAGTTAAATCACTCTTGTTTAATAATAAAAGTAAAAAGAACAAACGTAGTCAAAACATAGCCAAAGTTCAGTAACCGGAACGGATAGTCAGCCAAGCAGAAGTCAGGGATCAAAGTAGTGGAACAGCAAGCAGGATCTGGAGCCAGAAGGGATGTCAGCAAAGCCAGTCTTTAAACAGGAACGCAGGAGATAGTTTCTTGTGATGTGACCAAGGCGAAGGCAGAGCTCCTCTGGACTGGACGGCTTATGTAGGCAGGACTGACGAGCAGGATCATCAACAGCTGGGTAACTGTGGAGAGAGATGGCAGCTGGCAATTAGCCGACAGCTGAGTGGCCAGCTCAGGGAAGGAAGGGCTGAGCCCAGCCCTGACAGCCTGTTTGTGTCTACATAAATGTGAGTGTCTCATTGTAATTTTTAATCAACTTAGTTTGGTGCCCCCTTGTGTTTTCCTGTTGTGTCTCGACAGCTTCGCTCTATGGGGTGCTGCCTTTGCTAAGTTGCCTTTTTATGGAGCTATAAACGTAGACGTTGTTATGGACATATAGTTGACATTATTTAAAGAATTCTTTAGAGTATCCTTGCTTTCTCCAGCACAATTTTTATTCACATATCTAGTCCAAAGATTTACAGACTCCGATTTGTTAATTATGCATGGGTCCAGGCAGGTAACGGTCAGTCCAGTAGTGGACATACCAGTTGAGCAGATGCACAAGGGCCCCTGGAGCTTTTGGGCTCATTTATATCAGATCTGAATCTGACAGACCCTCTCCAATCCCTTAGACCAGTCCACTTGTAGGGCAAATGAATAGAAATCATTCTTCATCACACCCTAAGGGCCATACCACACACAGGCCATTCTTCTGTTGCCAAAAGCACACAGAAGAGGCTTCTACTTATCCTAATGGATTCACACAATCGATTGCCCAGAATGCTGGGGAATACCTCTTGCTAGCGGGAGAGCGACATCGCGTTGTTCCAGCTAGTGAGGGAGCGACTCCATAGAAAAAGTAAAATGGTGTGTGAGAGATTCTGTGTATCTCTAGTGTCTGGATTGTTTGTGTGACATAGACCTAACTTGTTCTATTGGTCTGTAAAATCCAAGCGGTGTCAAGCAGCCAGCCCCCGAGCAGCAGTCTGTCTTTCCGCATATCCATCCATCCCTCTGCCCATCTGTCGGGTTATTTAGGAGAACAGAATAGGTTTTAAACAGTTTTGCAGGTAATCGAGTCTATGGGCACATTGGGTCTCTGTAAACAACTTGGCTGTAATCTTTCAAGGTTAGTAATGTCTATAAAATAACCGCACTGCTTGAATGAGCTCTATAAAAAGCCTGCATATGCTTGTGCTTAAGTGGAACTTAAAATATGTGTAAACGGGCAGGCTTTTTTTATGGCAGGAGAGATATGAGGTTGTTTTACTAAAGGCAAATAGGCTGTTCACACTCCAAGGAACTTTACCTTTAGCTTAGTGACAAAGTCGCTCACTTTGTAGAAAATACCCATTCATATGCAAAGGAAAAAAAACAACAACAAAATGTATTTTTGATTGAACACTATTCACTGGGTAATTCCTTTGCAGATTACTAATTCCATTGCAAAGTGAACAGCATATTTGCCTTTAGTAAAACAACCTCAGCATGCCTCTTCTGCATTAAAAAGCCTGCCTGTTTGCCAATATTTTATGTAAAATTCCCCTTTTGCAAAAGCATATGCAGACTTTTTATAGTTCTCCTCTAATGAATAACTGTGTTACTTCAGAATGCACTCTATAAAAAGCCTGCATATGCTTTTGCTAAAGTGAACTTTTAAAATATATGCAAACAGGTAGGCATTTTATCGCAGAAGAGACATTCTGAAGTTGTTTACTAAAGACAGGCTATTTACTTTGTGAGAGGATTTGTATTCGGCAACTTTTACCCTTAACTTAGCGAATGAGGCTTCCATCATCCAATCATGTGCAAGCAAAAATACTTTTTTTTTTGTCCCCTTGCTCAGGGCATTTTTTGCAATGTGAGTGCATCACTAAGCCAAGGGAAAATTCCCTTGCAATGTAAGCAGCCCAATTGTTTAGTAAATCAACCCAAAAATGTCCTTTTCTCTTCTCCTTTTTGAATCCTTCTTTCCTGCCAGTCTGTGCCCTATCTGATAATGTACACTAAGTTACCCAGGCAAGTCTGGATTCTGATGTAGATGCTACAGATACAGAGAAGCATAGGAATGCCAGAGGTGACTTTGGAGTTTTATTTTGTGGAAGGCAGGGCTACGTGAATAGTGTCAGGGTTCTAGGTAGACCTTTTATAAATGAATCCAGTGCAGATCTTTACCGCTGAGTCCTCTTTTACCCACTTAGCGAGCACCCGCCCGCAATGTACTGCAGACGAGCAGTCGCTGTAGGCAAAGCGTCCTACCCGTACGCTGCTGCCTACTTCCAGGTTTAGGGTGCGTGATTGTACACAACGGGAGCCTGTCAGCATGTCCCGGACAATGGTTCATGGCCGGGACCTGCTGATCAGCTGTGTGCAATCAACAGCTCAGAGCTCTGTGTTGTTAAACAACACAGAGCTCTGTATAAAGGAGAGATCTGTCGATCTGCAAAGCAGAGATGAGAAACTGACAGATCAGTGACTAAAAGCAGCACACTTTACACACATTACACATAGTTAGGCACATATTTAACCCCTTGATCACCCTAGATGTTAACCCCTCCCAGCCAGTGCCGGTACAGTGACAGTGTATAGTATTATTGATCACTGTATTAATGTCACTGATGATGTCAGTGGCAGTTATGCAGTTTCCCCCAGCGTCGGTGTCGGATTGTCCACCGCGATATCGCAGTCCCATTATAAATTAGTTGCAAGAAAAAAATCACACTGCTCTGAACAGAAAAGCCAAATGATGAGATGGACAATGGCATATCTAATCCAGGTGCTCTGGCTCAGGATGTCCCTCCCACATCCAGAAACGAGCCTTAAATGTACATAGAAGAGCTTTCAATTAAAAGACAAGGCCTGCGTGCTGAAACATGCCTGCGTGTTCTTTTTATCATGGTCATACGACAACAATAAAAATGAAAGCTGAATTCCCAGAGGTGATCAAATACCACCAAAAGAAAGCTCTATTTGTGTGAAAAAGATGATATCAATTTTGCTTGAGAACAGCGTTGCATGCCCGTGCAATCGCCAGTTAAAGTAGCACAAATTTTGTTTGGGTACAGTGTTTTATGAGCGCGCAATTTTTTATTTTTTTATTTTTTAAATAACAAACGTATACTTACCTCCACTGTGCAGCTTGCTTTGCACAGAGTGGCCCCGATCCTTGATTTCTGGGGTCCCCCGGCAGCTCTTGCGGCTCCTCCCCACAACAGATAACCCCTAGGAGAAGCGGGTTACCTTGCGGGCACGCTCCCAGCATTCGGCGTCCATAGACACCTAATGTATGACTTGGCCCCGCCCCCCGCGTCATTGGATTTGATTGACAGCCAAAGGCTGCGCTGCTATCAATATATCCAATCAAGAGCCAAGAACCCCCGGGGAGATGCACAGTGCCTCCTCGCCGTTGGAAATTCCAGGGCTCAGGGGAGTAAAATGGGGGGGGGGCTGGGGGGCCGGTGACTAACATAGGATGCATTAAGGTGAAAAAACACGGGGGTTTACAACCCCTTTCAGTCACATATGTTGCTGAGTAAACTATTCTTTGATGATCTTATGGTGGGATAATGTTTCTTCTTCTATTGTACAGAAAACCAGGGAGGATGTGAGCAACTTCGACCCAGAGTTCATTAAAGAGGAAGCAGTATTAACCCCCATCGATGAGCGGTTGATCCCAATGATTAATCAGGATGAGTTCAGGAACTTCTCATACACAGCTCCGGACCCTCAGGGTATTGCACAGGATGGAAATGCCAGTATGTTGCAATGAGAGCAGGCCAGCAGAGTTTAGCCCTGTGTCTCTGCAGAAAAATAACCTAACAGCAGCCCAGGACACGAGAGAAGAAGCCAATGTGTCTTTGTTGGTATAGTGCATTCCTGCACTGGGGAGATTCATTATTTATAGCACTGGTACTGTATCTGCATGCCCTGAATCTTAAGCATCCACTGTTTGAAAGCTGAAGGCTCCAGCATTTGACACATTAATGACTGTGGTGGAGAATTCTCCAGACCGTTAATTGCCACATTCTTGCTGTCTTTGGCTTGCAATCTGCACCTGAGTCCATCTGTGCTGAACCAGCCCACCAGTGATGGAAGTTCCTTGCTTGAGGCTGCAGCTTCAATCTCTGCTTCACAGCTGTAGGCACACCAAAGCCAAAATAGAGTGCAAAATTGCAGGAAACTCTTGAGAGTAGAAACTCAGAACTGTGAAAACCTATTTTTTACGTTGTTACAAAACTGGTCCTTTTCCATCCCATAGCCATAAAAAAAAAACAAGAAAAAAAAAAAACACTTCAAACTAATTCATTAAATCAAACTCTTTCTGGATTCAAGGAGACTGTGTGTGAAGGACAAGATTAAATCAAGATACTTCTGGATCCTTAATAATGTTGAAAAGCATCCTAAGAGTGTCTTGCTACAATAAAGGATAATGGCTTTCCACCACTAGGTGGCGTGATTGAGCAATATGGCAAAACAATATGTGTTGGAGGCATATTTGAAAATGAAGTGAATACCTGTTTCACTTTTTTTTTTTTTTTTCTTAAATAGCTACTCCTCCCAGGCAGTAGGACTCCTCCCGGGTAGTTGGACGTAGACTGTTACATAAGAGCACAAGATACAGCACAAGCTAATTTCATTGTTTCATTTTTTTAAATTCCATTTTCTATTTTATTTCTTACTTGAAAAAAATCAACCAAACTGAATCCCCATTTACATCCTGATAATGTTTTATTCAATAAGAGGATTCCTGAACAACAGAAACAAACAAAAAAAAGCTTTAGAAGTGTTCATTGTGTATGTGTTTGAAATCACAATCGAGCAGACCCCAGTGCACTTACTACAACAAAGGCTGGTTTATCCGTTAACGTGGCACACAGAACAGTGGCATAACCGACTATATATATATATGTATATATATATATATATATATATATATATATATATATATATATATATATATATATATATATTTTGGGCCCCTTAGAAAAAATAATATAGTATTCTCAGGCTGTTAGCAATAATGATTTGAGTTATACAAGAATTGGAATATTCACTTGTGCAGGCTTACTTGTCAAATTGTTATCTTTGTATCCTCATTTAGGACTTGTGAGTCTGATACTTTTGCTTTAATGATCAAAGGTGTCTTAAAGTTTGGCAGTCGCTGCCTCTGTTAAATGAGTGACCTCACGCACTTTCTCCCAGCTTCTGGTGTCCAATATCAGACCCCCATGGTTATGAACAATGTTAAGAACTATGGTCTTTGGGTGCCCGTGTTATGCAGTCTCTGGAGTTGGGAGACTATGTGAGAAGAGGCAGTCGACAAAGCAGAAATCTCAAGTACAGAGCTCTGATGTGACATCCGAACCATATTGTTGGGCTTGGGAAAAGTTACTAAAGCTACATAAGGGAACACATAAAATATTTTTATAATTAAGTCTGCACACATATAATGATTATAGCTTAAGTGTTCCGATTCTTGTAGTTCCAATCATGACAGGTCCTCTTAAAAGGCAATCTCACTAATACGTCCTGCACCATTAGACAAGCTTGTGCTTACATAGCCTAGTTGAGGTGTCTGACTTAAAGGACAAGTTCATATTTATTCATAATGCCGTTAGCTCACCCTCCCCAACCTAGTCTATCCCGGACACCTCCCACAGAGTTGCTAGCTAAACCTCTGCCTGGCAGTGGTGGCTGCATCTGTTAATGGGACAATACTCTGATATGCAAGGAATATGTTCTTATTAAAATCTGTGGGGGCTTACCTCCCAGGACAGAGGAGGGTAAACACAGAAGAATACTATGAGGATGATATGAGTAGTAAGAACCTGAATAGGTAGGGAGGCCTGGTGTTTTGTTTTTTATATCAACATGAACTTGTTCTTTAGGAGTTTTCTCTGGTGTCCTATGGCAACTAATCAGATTCAAAACATACATCGCTGACCTGCTCTCTTCCCTTAAGGCAGGGATCCTCAAACTGACATTCACAGACATGAACAACTGGAGGGCCGTAGTTTGAAGACCCCTGCCTTAAGGCTTCATTCACACTTGTGTGACCTTGGGCATCAAAATTCCATGACATGTTTTCCAATGATAACCATTCATATATATGCGACTTAAGGTTGCAGAAAATTGATGTACTACTTTGGTCCAACTTTTATGCAACTTGAGGGCCAAAGACTTCAACGTTGACCCTCAAAACTTGCATGAAAGTCGTACCTGAATGTTATACATTGCAACTGTTGTCCATTATCACTGGTCAAAGCCAAAGTCGTATCCAAGTTGCAGCCATCCAAAGTTGTGTCAGAGTTGCACTGCAAAGTCAGCACAACTTTGGAGTCCTACAAGTGTGAATGGAGCCTAAAACACTATTAAGACAAAAGATATATTGTGTTTATAAAAATCCAAGTGAATTGTAAAATAGCCATCCAATATAATGCTGTTTATTTTCATAAAAAAAATCAATCCTCTAAAAAGTGTCCATGCATTGTAATAGTCTCTTATTAGAGCATAATAAACACCATAAAGTGTTAAAAAATAGGTAATCTTACTCACATTCAATGGTGCTATACCTTGCACCCAGGTGAATTCACATGATAAAATCTCTCAATATTTGTGTAAAATTAATTCCAGCAATACAGCCGCTTTAACTCTTTGTTTATTGCTCCTAATGTTTTGGTAGGAGTAAGATTATGAATTGTAATCACAATGTTTGTGAGTAAGATGACCTATTTTGTTCCTTTATTAAAAGTTTAAAGCTTTTACACTATGGCGACCCTCCTTGTTTTCCATATAACTCCTGCATAAGACATCTGTGAATATAGTTCCATCCCTGTGAGAGGAGCGGTGGATATTCCAAAGTTGTTGTGGAAGGCGGATCCCCTAATGATGATAAACATGGTGCCTTTGGGGATTTCTTGATGACCATAAGCATTTTATGACTTACCTTTAGTGGATGGTCATGTGGAGTCGGTGAGTTTTCGAGCCTGACAGTGGTGGATCACTTTCGGAACACTTTGGTAAACACTTTTGCACAACTTGAAGATTTATTTTATTTGCACAGCACAATAGCACTTTATGGTGTTTATTATGCACTAATACGAGACTATTATAATGCATGGACACTTTATAGAGGATTGATTTTTTAACAAAAAAAAACCCTATATTGGATGATCACTTTATATGGCATTAGCTACATAATTGGATTTTTATGAACACAATATATCTTTTTTTTCTTTCTTTTCTTTTTAATAGTGTTTTAAGGGAAGAGAGCAGGTCAGCACTGTATAGTTTAGAGTGTTGTTACTTATACCCTTTTAGGGGCTGATCTGTAGCTGCTTTATCTGCATAAATCATCCTAGCACTGGTTGTACTAATACATAACCAGATTCAAAGCTAGACTGGAGGTTGAAAGTTTGAATTGTCAAGTGAGATAAACATGGAAGTTTACAGACAGACTAGTTTCTGACCTCTTGGACTTCAGTCGCTGACTTTGGAGAAGTATGCAGGTGTAAATTCAGATTTCTCTGACCTCTAAGTACTTGTTCAGAGCGGTTACTCATACAGAATTGAACCCATTGGGTCAGGATAACAGCCTAGCAAAAAGCATGTTCCCTATGCTAGGTTTACTACAATTCTAATGCTGGCCATACATGGCACAAAAAAAACAATTGTAATTTTAGTTTCAAAATATCTTTAACTTAAAAGCAATCATGCTATACAACAAAAAACGCAACTTGTTAAAATTCTAAATGGATTTTCAATTGAAATGCATGATACAACCCTTTCTTCCAAATGATCATTGTATCAAGCGATTCATACGAAAACATGTATGGCTAGCATAATGCCGATAAATGTGTCTGCCAAACCTTTTCCATATTTTGGAGGTGTCATGTTATGGATCTGTAGGAGTGCACAGTAGAGTTTCCAGCTGGGGCTGACTTATGAAGAAGTGCATACGCGTTCCCATTCCCTTTGTTTTTAGCTTCTAATGCCAAACACGAAATGTAAACCCGTTTTATCCCTGCTTATTGTATTGGAATATTTTGACTTTTAGAAATATATTTATGATACTGTGTGAAGCGTCTTTGTTTTCTGTTCACTTACTTACCAGCCACAAATCACAAATTCGTTTCAAATTTCCTCTGGTTTTAACACAATGAAGTCATGCCAAAGTGTTTGCCAACATTTCTCAAGTGCTGCCCTTAAGTTATGCTTTCACTTCACGTAGATGTAAATCCTGGATGACAATTGCTTTTGTGCAATTCTTGTACTACAGGTTTGGAAACAAAAGCCACGTTTAACATTCCTTTGGCACCCTAGGGAGTAATATGAATTAAACAGGGATCTTTCTCAAGGTCAGGTGGGAGAGTAGGTCCTAATGCACCTCGGAGTCTGAATGTGAAAGACCAAATGTGATTTTCAAAATGGTTTAGTTTAGGGGTGGCCAACAGCCCTCTGATGTGGCCCGCGATCCCCTGCTCTGGCATGGCAGCTTGACAAGCCAGTATTGCTGGTTCCCAACCCGCCATCCCAGAGCATCAGTGTTCTGAATGGAGCCAACGCTAGAGGAAGCATGGCTGTGGAGGGAGCAGAGCTGCAAAGCCAATGCTTCCTGTATAGCACAGGCGGAGTAATACCAGTTGCACTCCGCCTGGGACAGCAACCGCTGGCAATACATGTAGCAAGGGAGATTCCTGAATGAAAGATTATTACTAAAGGTCAGTTTATACTGTGTATATATGGGCATATCTCTTCTGCAGTGGTTACTGGGCTGCTGTCATACTGATCTGCATGTGCATCTGCGGGGTACCTGCACTGAGCCATAGACTTCTGGTATTACCGGCAGGTTTGGTGCGCTTTCTGAAAGCGCACCAAACCTCCTGAATGCAAGAGTTTTGGTGCACTTTCAGAAAGTGCACCACACATGCAGAATTTAATAGAAGTCTATGGAAAAGTGCAGCTAAGCCACAGGTGTACTGTTCTTCACCCGTGGTGCAGGTAAACCGCAGTGCATCAGTGTGAAAGGAGCCTTAGGCCCCTTTTACACAACTGGTTCGATCGGTTCTGCTTGTCCATTTCTTAAGGTGCACCCATCGGACCGTCCATTCACCTCCATAGAGTGGCAGATGTAAATGAACTTGTCCGTTTACACCTGCCTACCTCCAATCCGATACATCCCTATCTGTCTGGGCAGAACCAATCGTGGGGCCCATAGAGTGGGCTGTCTCTGTGTCCGCTCAGTATATGCCTGGTCAGCTCATTGTGGCCTGCGACCGGTTACCAAGTCACTTAAGTGGTCCTCGCTCTTCAAAAGGTTGGGCACCCGTGGTTTAGGAGAAGGTAGGTTGCTGATGCAGCCACATTTACTAGCCCCTTCAAAGCATTTCCAGGCAAGTTTGGAACTTCTGATCAATGCTCAAGTGTGTGTTAGGAATTATATGCAGGGAATGCTAGCCTGGCCAGTACACAGATGTTCAGAGGTTGGAGTAAATAGTCAGAGTTTGTGAGTCATTCCTATTATTGGTTCAAGCAAGACACTTATTACACTTTTGGTTTCCTGACTAACATTATCTGTCTGCTTTGAGAACAATAAATGATGCAACAGTTCGAAGTACAGGTATGGGAACTTTCTTGCATAATAAAGAATAAGTAAATTCTACCTTTTGGGTATTACCCAAGGAAGCACCATTGTAAAATAAGGCTTGTGAAAGGCTTTGCAATTTACATAGTGGGACCTGATTTTTACAAACAATGCTGAAGGGTCATTTCAATCCTTTTAATTGTTGACTGGTGTCCTGTGTTACCTCACAGATTGGGGTTTGTGTCGATTTGTGCCAAATTAATAATGAATCCACAAGGGGCAACTGATATGTGAGATTATATGATCCGTCTGCTTAAATCTGGAAGTTCATAGTAAAGAAAAGGGGTATTGCCTACAGATACCGGTCACCTTTTACCCACTAAACTGCTGTGTAAAAATTAGACACCAAATCTGATTGCTAAGGACAACAGTAATGAAGACTTCAAGTTCGCCAGAACAGTGGTTTTCAACCTTCTCCTTTTTTTATCCTTCCCCTGCATGGTTAATACTCCTTTTAGAAGTGAGTGGAAAAGTGCCTCATCTTTGCACCACTCATCCACAGCACACCTCTGCAATCCCTGCACCCTTCTTTCACAGCTCACCTTTTCACTCCCTGGACCCCTCTTCCCTAACTCACCTCTGTACTCCCCGCACCCCTCTTCTACAGCTCACCTCTGCACTCCCCGCACCCCTCTTTCACAACTCACCTCTGCACTCCCTGAAACCCTCTTCCACAACACACCTCCTGTTCTTCTGGAATTCCTTTTCCACAGCTCTCCTCTGCTCTCTGTGCACCCCTCTTCCACGTCTCATCTCTGTACTCCTGCCACCCCTCTTCCACAACACACCTCTATACTCCTGGCACCCCTCTTCCACAGTTCATCTCTGCACTCCTCTTCCACAACTCACCTCTGCACTTCTGGCACCCCTCTTCCGCAACTCACCTCTGTACACTCAGCACTCCTTTTCCACAGCTGTCCTCTGCACTCTGGGCACCCCTCGTTCATAGCTCACCTTTGTACTCCTGGCACCCCTCTTCCATATTTCACCTCTGCACTCCTGGCAACCCTTTTCCATATTTCACCTCTGCACTCCAGGCACCCCTCTTCCACATTTTACCTCTGCACTCCCTGCACCCCTCTGTCACAACTCACCTCTGCACTCCTTGCACTTCTGTTCCACAACTCACCTCTGTACTCCTGGTACTCCTTTTCCACGGCTCTCATGTGCTCTCTGGGTACCCCTCTTCCACATCTCACCTGTGTACTGGCACCCCTGTTCCACAACTCACCTCTGTGCTCCTGGCACTCCTTTTCCACAGCTCCCCTCTGCATTGCAGTCACCCCTCTTACATTTTTTACCTCTGCAGTCCTGGCACCCCTCTTCCACATCTCACATCTGCACTCCCTGCACCCCCTTCCACAACTCACCTCTGTCTTCCCGGCACTCATTTTGAACAGCTCTCCTCTGTACTCATGGCTCTCGTTTTCCACAGCTCTCCTCTGTACTCCTGGCATCCCTCTTCCACATCTCATCTCTGTACTCCTGGCACCCCTTTTCCACATCTCACCTCTGCACTCCTGGCACCCCTTTTCCACAACTCATTTCTGTACACTCGGCACTCCTTTTCCACAGCTCTCCTCTGCACTCTTCCATAGCTCACCTTTGTACTGCTGGCACCCCTCTTCCATATTTCATCTCTGCACTCCCTGCACCCCTGTTCCACAACTCACCTCTGCACTCCTGGCACCCCTTCTTCTATATTTCAGCTGTGCACTCCTGGCACCCCTTTTCCACAACTCATTTCTGTACACTCAGCACTCCATTTCTAGAGCTCTCCTCTGCACTCTGGGCACCCCTCTTCCATAGCTCACCTTTGTACTGCTGGCACCCTCTTCCATATTTCATCTCTGCACTCCCTGCATCCCTGTTCCACAACTCACCTCTGCACTCCTGGCACCCCTTCTTCTATATTTCAGCTGTGCACTCCTGGCACCCCTTCTTCTATATTTCACCTCTGCACTCATAGCATCCCTCTTTCACAGCTCACCTTTGCATTCCTAGCACCCCTCTTTCACAGCTCACCTTTTCACTCCTGGCACTCCTTCTATATTTCACCTCTGCACTCCTGGCACCCCCTCCTCCACATTTCACCTCTGCACTCCTGGCACCCCCTCCTCCACATTTCACCTCTGCACTCCTGGCACCCCCTCCTCCACATCTCACCTCTGCACTCCTGGCACCCCTCCTCCACAGCTCACCTTTGCACAGTTTCTGATCTCCTTCTCCACTCACTCATGTCCTGCCTTCCTGCACATAAAACAATAGATTCAAAATTATTATGTGCCCCAAACTTTGAGAAATGCTGTATTAGAAATATAGTTCACAGTATTAAAAGTATAATCTGAAGGATTTGAGTCTGATGTTTTCACTTTGTGAATTTAAACCTAAGATCCTTTGCTTTATCTTAAAGCTGGGTTCACACGATCTTCGCATGCGGCTCACAGCAGGGATCGAGGGCATCCCCGTTCACCGTTTGACCTGAAACGGACCAAAGGATGCACAGAGTTCCTGTGTAAATTCACGCCGGAGCTGCAGCAGAGTTATGAGCCGGTCAAAATCTCCTGCTATTATGAATTGGATGCGGGGAACTAGCATCCAATTCGCAATAGTGTGAACTCACCCTAAAGGTTTGATTTGAAAATTCCATTCATGTGGCTGAAAATTATAATTTCTTCTCCCTGTTTAAAACTTTGTAAAATGAGCCCAATGACATCACCTGCAGGCTTCATCATTCTCCTATAAACCTTTCTCTGTACGACAACAAATAATGTAATGGACTGCTGCAGTTACTACGGACATCGCATGACCCCAGAACTACATCTCCCAAGAATACTTTTCCTACACATATACAGTAAATCTTTATTAAAATGTGTGTGAATTTTCCCTTCAATTAACCAATCCTAAGAAAGCTAATTCCCATTCACTTGAATACCTAGCCATGTGCAGATGCTTGAATGAAGATTCCCCTCTCTCTTAGCAAAATCAGCCCAAATGTGGATGGGCGAGTTCTTTGATGTCAAGGCAGCAGTATGGTTTTTGCTGGGGAAAAAAAATAAATGTATGCAGGTGGAGTGAAACAAAGAGGGTAGGAATAGGTGATGTTCTGTAGTCCAGGAGGCTGGGCTGGGAACACTGCTTGGAATTTCAGGCAGAACTCATTGTGTCATCAGCCCAAACAGGAAGTTAGAAGTAAAGAAGTATTTTTCTTTGTATGCTGACTGAGTGGAAGGCAAGGTGGAAGAGGATTTTAAAGTGACAGCCCCTTGAATATTAGGTTGATCGATGGATCCCGGAACATTATAAAGTAGCATCTTGTGTTGATTTGAGCGGTTTCATAAAGGAGCCAGGTGAGGGCATATCTGGTTGAGTGGCACACATTGCATGAGAACTTCGAATTAATCACAAATAAAGGCACGAGTGATATGAGATATATGTATAGATATAGATATAGATATATATAGTGCCTTGCAAAAGAATTCACCCCCTTGGCTTTTTACCTATTTTGTTACATTACAACCTTTAGTTCAATGTTTTTTTTAATCTGAATTGTATGTGATGGATCAGAACACAATAGTCTAAGTTGGTGAAGTAAAATTTGAAAAACGTATACATAAAACAAATTTTTAGAAATAAAAAAATAATTGGCATTATGTATTCACCCCCTTTGTTATGAAGCCCATATAAAGCTCTGGTGCATCCAATTACCTTCAGAAGTCACATAATTAGTGAAATGATGTCCACCTGTGTGCAATCTAATGCCCCGTACACACGGTCGGATTTTCCGATGGAAAATGTCCGATCGGAGCGTGTTGTCGGAAATTCCGACCGTGTGTGGGCTCCATCGGACATTTTCCATCGGATTTTCCGACACACAAAGTTGGAGAGCAGGAGATAAAATTTTCCGACAACAAAATCCGTTTTGTCGGAAATTCCAATCGTGTGTACACAAATCCGACGGACAAAGTGCCACGCATGCTCAGAATAAATAAAGGGATGAAAGCTATTGGCCACTGCCCCGTTAATAGTCCCGACGTACATGTTTTACGTCACCGCGTTTAAAACGATCGGATTTTCCGACAACTTTGTGTGACCGTGTGTATGCAAGACAAGTTTGAGCCAACATCCGTCGGAAAAAATCCTAGGATTTTGTTGTCGGAATGTCCGAACAAAGTCCGACCGTGTGTACGGGGCATTAGTGTCACATGATCTGTCATTACTTTTTGAAAGGCCCCAGAGGCTGCAGCACCTAAGCAAGAGGCACCACTAACCAAACACTGCCATGAAGACCAAGGGACTCTCCAAACAATTAAGTGACAATGTTGTTGAGAATTACAAGTCTGGGTTAGGTTATAAAAAAATATCCAAATCTTTGATCCCTAGGAGCACCATCAAATCTATCATAACTAAATGGAAAGAACATGGCACAACAGAAAACCTGCAGCACAAAGAGACGGCCGCACACCAAAACTCACGGACCGGGCAAGGAGGGCATTAATCAGAGAAGCAGCACAGAGACCTAAGGTAACCCTGGAGGAGCTGCAGAGTTCTACAGCAGAGAATGGACTATCTGTACATAGGATGACAATAAGCCGTATGCTCCATAGAGTTGGGCTTTATGGTAGAGTGGCCAAAAGAAAGCCATTACTTTCAAAAAACAAAATGGCACGTTTTGAGTTTGCGAAAAGGCATGTGGGAGACTCCCAAAATGTATGGAGGAAGGTGCTCTGGTCTGATCAGACTGAAATTGAACTTTTTGGCCATCAAAGAAAACACTATGTCTGGCGCAAACCCAACACATCACATCACTCAGAGAACACCATCCCCACAGTGAAATGTGGGGGTGGCAGCATCATGGGGATGGTTTTTAGCAGTCGGGACTGGGAAACTGGTCGGAAGTTGAGGGAAAGATGGATGGTGTTATACAGGAATATTCTTGAGCAAAGATTACTGTTCACAAGCGCAAACCATCCAACGTGAAGGAGCTGGAGCAGGTTTGCAAGGAGGAATGGGCAAAAATCCCAATGGTAAGATGTGGCTGTGATAGCCGCAAAAGGTGGCTCTACAAAGTATTAACTTTAGGGGGGTGAATAGTTATGCACATTGACTTTTTCTGTTGTTTTGTCTTATTTGTTGTTTGCTTCACAATAATTAAAAAAAAAACATCTTCAAAGTTGTGGGCATGTTCTGTAAATTAAATAATGAAAATTCTCAAACAATCCATGTTAATTCCAGGTTGTGAGGCAACAAAACACGAAAAATGCCAAGGGGGTGAATACTTTTGCAAGGCACTGTATGAGTAGTGTAATTGGCATAAGTATAAGAGGCATTGCTCTAAGAGCCCTTGCACACTGGGGCGGTTTGCAGGCGCTATTGCGCTAATAATAGCGCCTGCAAACCGCCCCGAAAGTGCCGCTGCTGGCATTCCAATGTGAAAGCCCCGAGGGCTTGCACACTGGAGCGATGCGCTGGCAGGACGGTAAAAAAAGTCCTGCCAGCAGCATCTTCGGAGCGGTGAAGGAGCGGTGTGTATACCGCTCCTTTACCGCTCCTGCCCATTGAAAACAATGGGACGGCGCGGCTATACCGCCGGCAATGCGCCTCTGTAGAGGCGCTTTGCCGTGGTATTTAACCCCTTCTCGGCCGCTAGCGGGGGGTAAAACCGCCCCGCTAGCGGCCGCATACCGGCCGCATACCGGCGGTAAAACGCCGCTAATAATAGCGGCGTTTTACCGCCGACGCCGCCCCCGCCCCAGTGTGCAAGGGCTCTAAGGATAAGGCACTATGTGTTTGTTTGTTTTTCTTTTTAAATTTTAAATGCGTTTTGAGTGGAAGAGAAGCTTCTGAAGAATTGGTAGCAGCACACGTTACAGCACTGATTATTATTGCAGGAGGGTAAGCAAGAGTGATTTATATTATAAGCACTACTTGACCATACTTGATTGTAAGGTCAATCAAACAAGGTGAGAGCACATCTAGACTTGAGGAAATTGAAAGAAGGAATTCACACAAGCACACGGGAATACAAAAAATAAATAACATTTATTGAACGCACAAGGATATTGGAGGACTATTCAGATTTTTTTACATTTATGGTATATTGTATTTAAATCAGCACTGCATTGCTTTTTTATTAATAAGTGCTACAACACATTTATAAGAGCGTTTGGTAGGGTGCTAGCAACTATATACTTAAATAATCCTTAGCAACCCACAAGACTCATATTAATAATTTATAGATTACTACTCTACTCTATACATTATAGAGTCTGTCTGTTCAGGTCACTGAAGAATATGAGAAAGAAGTTTCTCTGCATACCTATTTTCTTATCCGTCTTTTATATCTTTCTGTATGGTCAGGTAAAGGGAATAATATTGATTTATTTGTTACATCTGCAAGTGGGTGGGATATACAGTGCATCAGAAAAGTATTCACAGAGCATCACTTTTTCCACATTTTGTTATGTTACAGCTTTATTCCAAAATGGATTAAATTATTTTCCTCAGAATTCTACGAACAATACCCCATAATGACAATGTGAAAGAAGTTTGTCTGAAATCTTTGCTAATATATTAAAAGTAAAAAACGAAACAAAAATCACATGTACATAAGTATTCACAGCCTTTGCCATGACACTTAAAATTGAGCTCACTTCCGGTTCCGGCGCCGCATGGAGTAGCTGCTCCTCTCCTCGGCTCCCGCAGCACGACCCCAAATCGGCCTGAAAAATCAGCCTGAGCTGCCCCAAACATCCACAGGCTCCTCCGGGTGACTGCCGCCTACACATGGACCGATTTGTGGAAAAAAGCGGCAACCAATCGCACGCGGCCCTGACGGCACCGCCGGCCCAGCTGCAAATCGAGGCCCTGGCTTCGGCCTACACGGAGCCTCCTGTTGAAACACAGCCGGCCGAAATTGAGGTAAGCGGTTGCTCAGCCCCTCAAGTCTCCTTGCATGCCTCATCCCTACATGCCTCCTTCCCACACACCTCCGCTCCACAGGCCATCTCCCCACAGGCCTCTGCTTCACAAAGGAGACAACAGCATGGAACGCATAGCACAGGCTGCGGCAGCTCTGTTATCCCCCATGATTGCTGCCTCTGTGGAGAAAGCAGTGAACGCGGGGATGAAGCAAATCAAGGCCCAGCTAGGAGAACATACCACCAGATTAAATGATTTAGAGCACCGCTTATCTGGCGTGGAAGAGGAGCTCTACCAGGCCCGGGCCACTGAACAAATGCAGGATAAGACCAATGAATATATTATCCAAAAATTGGACGATTTACAGAATAGGTCCAGAAGGAGCAACCTGCGATTCATGGGTGTCCCAGAATCACTCCAAACGCAGGCTCTCTCTGAATTCTGCACCAGGCGCATCCCTGAAACACTAGGCCTTACAGGCCCCTGCACCGTGGAACGGGCCCACCGCATGGGATCTTTTAACACTGAGCGCAAATCACCCCGGCTAATAATCGCTAAATATCTGAACTATTCAGACAAAGCCCTCATCCTACAAAAGTTCAGACAAACCCGCTCATTCCAAATTGATGGAATAAGGGTACTGATATTTGCTGACTACTCAATTGAGGTATCAAAAAAACGGAAAGCTTTCCAGCAGGTGTGCACGGAACTCTATAAACAGCAAATAAAGTTCACACTGGCGTTCCCGGCCACCCTCCACCTCAAGATCCCGAATGGAGAGCAATTATCTTTCCAAGACCCCTCTGACGCAGAAGCCTTGTTACGGTCTCTGCATGCAGACTTGCACCCCCACACCCCTTCCAAGGCTGCTCCTTTCAACCGCTCCCTGGATCAAAGGAGCCCGCGAAAGGACTCCCCTAAATGCTTCAGGCCCTCGGACCCAGAAGACCAGCGTGTCACCCCTCACTGAAAGTGAGTCACATACTGTGTCTTCATCACTCTCTCCATCAAGGGCGCCTACAATGAACTACCGTACAGTCTGACATTATCAGTTTTTTTTTTCTTTTTGTCTTACATCTCAAAGGCACTCCTTTTTTATTCTTTTTTGTCGCTACCAGCTCTACCTGTTTTGTAACCACTATTTTGTTTCTAGGTGACCATATAACAACTACTATGTTTCATGTTATGTTGTTAAGCAATTAATACTCTTTCCGATATAAAATGCTTCTGTTTGCTCTAACTCTCCTCCTGGCCTCACTGTGTACCTCTTCCCATTTTTGACTTCCCTCCCCATACATGACCCGAGGCAGCCGAGCATACTCTTCTCACTAAAGTGGGGGCTCCCATGCCACTCTAATAGGGTCTTGTATTGGGAGCTGATCTACACAGTGTCCCCATGCGGAAAAAAAAGAAGTTCACACGATTGTTTGTTCTTTTTTCAAGTTTCCCCCTCCTACCTCTATTCCTCCCCCTTCCCCAAAAGCCCCGGGGCTCATGCACTACTCTAGACTCCCCTCCACTACACTAATATCACAAAACCAGAACCTATTCTCCTGATATAAAAATAAACAATACTTCACTTGACCGCCTACACAGTGATAAATCTACAACAGCAGCCCAAATCCCTCTTTCCACCCCCCCAATATGAAAATAGTCTCCAGGAACGTAAAAGGCCTTAGATCCCCTAACAAGAGAAAGAAGATCCTCAGACATCTTAAAAGACTTAAAGCTGCCATCGCCCTACTCCAGGAATCCCACTTATTGTCCCAAGACTTCCACCGTATGAAAAAGCTATGGGTGGGCACGGCCATAGGCTTAGATGCTGTTGGGCGTAAAGCAGGAGTTCTTCTGCTGATACACAAAAAACTCCCCTGCACAGTCCTCTCCGTAAAAGCAGACACCCAGGGACGTCTTCTATCAGCACATATCCAAATAGGTTCCAAGGACCTAGTAATATCTAATGTATACGCCCCTAATAATCCCAACAAACAGTTCTATAGCGAACTCTCTACATGGCTACTTAGCAACACACATCTTCCACACTTAATTGGAGGAGACTTCAATGACATTCTCCATCAGACTCACGACAGATCACCACCCAGGGTAGGATCCGATCCTACTACCCCTACGCATTTTGCATCCTCTATGGAATCCCTTCACCTCCAAGACCTTTGGCGACTCTCGCACCCAGTTGACAGGGAACTCACCTTTTACTCTAACCCCCAACAGGATCGACTACTTCTTTGGCTCTAACAACCTAGTCCCTATGCTGTCCGGGGCAGCCATACATGACATTGCCACCTCTGACCATGCTCCTATCGAGGTGACACTCGATAACCTAGATCTACCACCCCACCCCAATATCTTCCCCTCCTACCTACACAACAACACTGATTTCCAACAGTTCATGGAGAAAGCTTGTCTGAATACTCCACGGCCAACGCATCCCACATTAGTGATCTGAATCTCTTCTGGGATGCCGGAAAAGCATACCTTAGGGGACGGATCATCTCCTATGCCACCTCCTACAAACGGAACACTTTAACAAACTACAAATTAGCCAGCGCACGACTACATCAGGCACAACGCTCCCTGATCACCAAGGACTCCCCTGACAGTAGAAACGAATGGCAGGCAGCCAAGAGGCTTTCGATTCATGGCAGACACCCTTGAATTAACCAAAAAAGCACACTAGGATGCCACTCTTCATAAATTTGTGAATAAAGCAGGCAAACTTTTAGCCAGACTCTGCAAGGGCCCCTTTCGCCCGACCCATATCACCTCTCTATGAGACATCACAGGCATCATACACTCCATACCGCAAACAATAAACAATCCCAAGCTAAAATACTACTCAGCTTTATAGGCCCCTGATCTCATAGATAAACAAATAGCACATTACTTTTTACAGAAAATCGACATGCCCAAAATCACTCCCCTACAACTAGAAGCTCTCAATGCGCCCATCTCTCTCTCCGAAATCTCAACCACCATCCGCAACCTAACTCTTTCCAAGGCCCCTGGACCTGACGGGTTCACTAGTGAATTCTACAAAACTCTACAAAATATCATAGAACCCTCTCTCTACACGGTATACAACGGTATGTGGTCCGGTGGATCATACCTTCAAACCGGAAATCAGGCCATTAATAAATTACTCTTTAAGAAAGGCAAAGACCCCCAGGATCCAGGCTCCTATAGACCAATTTCACTCCTGAATCTGGATGTCAAAATCTTATCTAAAATCATTGCCACTAGATTCGCTGCTATCATCCCCTCACTGATTCACCCTGCCCAATCTGGCTTTGTAAAAGGCAGGACCGCCACCCTGAAGATACACAAAGTCATGCTGGCCTTAGAACATGCTAAACATAACCCAAGCGGAGACTACGCCATCATCACGTTAGATGCGGAGAAAGCCTTTGATAATGTCAGCTTCGAATGGCTCTCCTTGGCAATGTCAAAAATGGGATTGACAGGCTACTTCTGCCATCTCATCAATACCATGTATACAGCCCCTGCAGCTAGGCTGGTGGCAGCAGGCCTACTCACAGAGAACTTCCGCCTCCATAAAGGTACACGGCAAGGCTGTCCACTGTCCCCGCTCCTTTTCAACATTGCACTTGAACCTTTATCCAGATATCTAGCCCTATCAGCCCCACTTCATGGCATCATAATTGGTAAACACGACCTGCGCACCTCCCTTTTTGTGGATGATGTGCTTATATTCTCATCCGACCCCTCCTCGAACATGCCCACTATCAAAAAGATTTTCGATGAATTTAGATCCTGCTCAGGCCTACGTATCAATTATAGCAAGAGCAAAATCCTTCCTATAGGTACCCTCTCCAATCCACCCTGGGCCCAACACTCCATCTTATCAGTAGCCAAATCCCACATCACCTATCTAGGAATCAAAATAGGGAAACAACCCTCCTCTTTATACCACCTCAATTACCCCCCACTGATCACTAAAATATCTCAGGAACTAGCTAACTGGATGGATCTGCCCCTCTCGTTCCTGGGAAGATGTCATCTAGTAAAAATGGTTAGTTTTGCAAGACTGCTATACTCGATGCAAACTATTCCTCTACTTTTACAACACAAAGATATCAAACTTCTAAATTCAGCCATTTAAAAATTCCTATGGCAAAACAAAAGACCACGTATAGCCTAAAAAACATTGAATCTTCACAGACGCGAAGGGGGAATTAGTCTCCCAAATGTTAGGACTTATAACTTGGCATGCTTATTAAGAACTAGCCTGGACTGGATAACACCTTCCTACCGCTATTCCAATTATCACATGGAAACTGAAATGGCTCACCCCTACTCCTTAGTGGCCCTTCTCCACTGCAAATGGAAATCAGCCCTCCCCTCCGCACCAACACAACCTCCTCCTGAGAGATACAGCTATAGCCTGGAGAGAAGTCCGGAAACTCCTCAAGATGTCTCCCTTCATGTCTAGCCACCTACCAATTCAAGGGAATCCTAGCTTCCCCCCTGGTGTGGCAGGAAAAAGGCCTCACAAAATTTTCTTCCCTATGTGACACGAAAACAGGATGTCCTCTTCCCTTCTCAACCATTACGGAATCTTTCTCTCTTCCCCAAACCCATGCTTTCCACTATGGTCAATGCATCGCATTCTTAAAGGCCGCATGCAAAGAGGAAAACAAGAGGTTTAAACCTAATATTATGGACGAATGCTCCCAGGACGACTCCTATAAAATTTCTGACATCTACCAACCTCTTCTACGAGAGACCATTCCCCCTTTGACTTCCTCATCTGTAGCAAACTGGAAAAAAGACTTCCCGGATCCGGACTTGGTGCACAAATTCTGCAAGGCCTTAACAAAGTACAACAACTGACGCCCAATAAAATATGGAGAGAAACTCAACTAAAAATCACACATCGAGCCCACATACCTTTCTTAGCCTCCAAAATAGATCAGAGCAAAGCCTTCTGTCCCCTCTGTCCCCAACCGAGACCATCCCTGACACATCGCTTCTGGACTTGCTCCTCCATATCTACCTAAGGACCCACTGCTGCTCATCTTTGGTCTCTGGGACCCCCAACTGCTGCCATGGTCTCAAACTACCAATACGAATACCAGTGGAATCTCCAATGAGCCCCCCTCTCACAAGGACTGGTCTTTGATCTGTCTCCTACTTGCACGGAGAACTATACTGAAATACTGGACTTCATCTCATTCTCCTACCATCGCTCAAATCAAATGAGAGCTCCTTCTCCTACTATTTAAGGATTGACTCAACACCGATTTCAAACATGACAAATCCTGCTCTCGCTTCTTTTCCACGCTTTTTCAGCACTCTCTCCAGAAGAACAAGCCAACCTCAATTAATTTACGTTCTCATACTACAGAACTTTACCTTCAAATCTAGGGGACACGGACCCTCCCAATGGAAAACCCACAACCAATGGTATTTAGCTCCATCCAGATTCGGCTTGTATTAAGAGTCTCTCTACGGGATATCTACCCTACTACTCCATCTATCTCTACCAACAGTGTGAAGAAACCCACCTTAAACTGCCCCCATTTCGGTCATGGAGCCCCCCCCTCCCTTCTTACTTTAAAGACAAAGTTAACACCACCTACTATACCTCCCTCCCCTTTTACTCCACCCCAACCACCCTCCCACTTCCAGTTGGTCCCCCTCGCCTCCTCCTGCAAACATAGGGGTTTACTGTATACAGATAATGTAAGCAGATCCATCCAGGTATCTTCTTTTGTTGATAACTTTTGCCCGGTTGTGCTATGTACATCTTCTTTAGTTATCTCACCCTGGTATGTATGTCTACAACCTGTCAGGGGCATATCAGTGGCCGTCGGGCAAATATGCGTGCACACAGGTGCACAAGAAGCTCTTCCAGGACAATTCTGCTCAATTCCCCACCAGGGGGCGCCGGAGCGCTCCCGCGTGTGCCCGTACGCGCGTTCGCGCATGCGCGCGCGCGCCCGTGCACGCGCCCGTGCACGCGCCCGTTCGCGCTAGCGCTGTTTGGCGCCAAGGCCCCTTTAAAAGGATGACAGGTGCTTCTGTCAGATGCTGTTTGTCTGCAGCTCTGTACCTGCGTTCCTGTTTTCCGCCTGATTTGTACTTACCTGTGACCCGGCTACGTCTGACCATTCTCCAGTCTCCAATCCGACCCGGCTTGCCTGACCTTGTTTATCTGATTACCTGTTGCCGAACTTCTGCCTGCCTGACTATTCTTGGATCACCCCTTTGCCATACCTGCCTGATCTCCTGCTGAAACGGACTGTCTGACTTGCTTCTGCCTGTGTCCTGGGACGCTGCTTCCAGCCTGCCTGTCAAGTACCCTGCCGCTGCCTTCTCAGCTACCTGCCTGTCTTTCCCGGCCTGCATCCGCATACCTGCATCCGCAGCTCAGCCATCTCTGAGGGGCATCCTTCCAGACCATCATCTGCTTCTGCTGAAACCGCATCAGGCCCTCCTACCCACTGTGCTCAAGAGACCACTGTTCCCACTTCCAGTGGCTCCTGAACCAGCGCTTAAGAGAGGTCTCCTTCTACCAGTCAGGCTCAACTACCAGGTACCTTACAGTACAAACAGCCATGACTGAGCCTGCAGGAGAGACCTCTTCCATCAAGGAGATCTGTACGCACTTAGCAGCACTTACCCAGGCAGTACAAACCTTACAGGACAGTTACAACAGACTGGAGGGTCAAGTATTGAACCTCAGTGGCCCCAGTAATGTGGCCCCTGCTGCAGCCGCTCCAGTACAGGCTGTTGCACCGCCCTCTGTGGTAATGCTTCCACCTGAGCCAAGAGTGCCTACCCCCGAAAAGTTTTCTGGTGATCGAACAAAATTTGTGGCCTTCCGCAGCACTTGCCAACTCTATTTTGCTCTACAGCCACGGACTTTTTCCTTGGAGGCCACCAAGGTGGGATTTGTTATATCCCTTCTTCAGGGGGAACCCTTGACCTGGGCCCACCGCCTGCTTGAAACCAACACTGCACAGGTCCAGTCCCTGCCCGCCTTCTTTGAAGCCATGGCCCAGCTTTATGAAGATCCTCAACGGACTGCTACCGCTGAGGCAGCTTTGTTCGCGCTCCAGCAAGGCCGTAGGCCGGCCGAGGACTATGTAACAGACTTTCGACGCTGGAGCGCGGACACTCAATGGAACAACGCAGCCTTGCGTCACCAGTTCCGCATGGGACTGTCTGAGGGTCTGAAGGATGAGCTTGCTCGAGTAGGGATGCCTGATACCCTTGAGGAACTCATCGCCATTACCATCCAGATTGACCGACGTCTTCGTGAGCGCCGGTCTGAACGCTCTTCCCAACCAACACGCCCTATGTGGATGACTCCAAGAGTTCCGGTTCCTGCCTCCCGATACCTACCTTCTGCTTACCCGAGTCCAGTCACCCAAACAACCGAGGCTCCCGAACCGATGCAGCTGGGACTTATGCGGGCTACCCTGACCCCGGAGGAACGGGCGCGCAGACGCCAGTTAAATCTCTGTCTCTACTGTGGTGGGACGGGCCACTATGTGAACAACTGTCCAGTAAAGACTCGTAAGTGCTTTTCTTCTACTCCAACCTGTTTATCTGCTTTAACCGCCAATACAACTCAACTTGTCCTTCCCCTCTCATTGCAGCTCCAGGGAAGAACAATCCAGGTCAACGCCATTGTTGATTCCGGGGCATGTAGTTGCTTTGTGGACTCTGCTTTTGCCACCCAACAGAACCTGCCTTTAAAGAACAAGACACATAGACTCTCAGTTTTCTTGGCCGATGGTTCCCATATAAAATCTGGACAAGTCTCTCAGGAAACCCTTCCGCTGCCTGCCACCTGCTCATCCCAGCATCAAGAGATCCTAACCCTGGATGTTATTTCATCTCCATTATTTCCAATCATCTTGGGCATGCCCTGGCTTCAGGCCCACAACCCTCTGGTTGACTGGGTCACGGGCGAGATCAAGTTCCAGTCACCCTACTGCCAAAGACATTGTCTACCAGAAGCCTCTAAACCTGCTGCTACCTTACTTTGTATGGACATTGATCCAGACCTACCCCAAGATGTACCAGAAGTCTATCGGGAATTTGCCGATGTGTTCAGCAAGAAGGGGGCAGACACCTTGCCTCCCCATCGTCCCTATGACTGCCCAATTGAGCTGCTTCCTGGGGCTGAAATTCCTTTCGGGCGCATTTTTCCGCTGTCCGAAAAGGAGCAAGAGGCACTTAAGGTTTATTTAAACGAAAATCTTGAAAAGGGCTTCATCCGACCTTCCACTTCACCAGCTGGTGCAGGAATATTTTTTGTTTCTAAGAAGGATCAGTCTCTTCGCCCCTGTGTGGACTATCGGGAGTTAAACAACGTTACAGTCAAAAACCGTTACCCGCTGCCACTGATACCTGAACTGTTCCAGAAGCTGAGATCTGCTACTATCTTTACCAAACTGGATCTGAGAGGGGCCTACAATCTGGTCCGCATTCGGGCCGGGGACGAGTGGAAAACGGCTTTCAGAACCCGTTTCGGACACTACGAATACCTCGTCATGCCCTTTGGTCTATGCAATGCCCCCGCCACGTTCCAGCATCTGGTCAATGACGTGTTTAGAGATTTTCTGGACATCTTTTTAATTGTCTATCTGGATGACATTCTAATCTTCTCCAGTTCACTTGAGCAGCACAGGGAACATGTCCGTAAAGTCTTGATCCGACTCCGTTTGCACAGACTGTATGCTAAGGCGGAGAAGTGCGAATTCGAACAGCAGGAGATCCAGTTTTTGGGATTGGTAATCTCCCCAACCGGCATCAAAATGGACCCTCAGAAGGTATCTGCTGTGTTAGAGTGGCCTGCTCCCATGGACAAAAAAGGTGTACAACGCTTCATTGGGTTCGCAAACTTCTATAGGAAGTTCATTAGGGGGTTTTCTGCTATCATATCCCCCATCACGCAGCTGACTAAGCAGAACTCCCGTTTCCATTGGAACCCAGAAGCCCAGAGGGCCTTTGAGGAATTAAAGAAACGTTTTACATCAGCTCCGATCCTTAGCCATCCGGATCCATCCTTACCTTTTATCCTGGAGGTTGATGCGTCCGAAGTAGCCGTGGGTGCTGTTATTTCCCAACGACAAGGCAACAAGGACTTGATGCACCCCGTAGGGTTCTTTTCCAGGAAACTTTCACCTGCAGAGCGGAACTATGATGTGGGGGATCGAGAGCTACTCGCTATCAAGACAGCTTTGGAGGAATGGAGGTACTTGCTAGAAGGCGCAGTTCACCCAGTACTGATTTATACAGACCACAAAAATCTCGAGTATTTAAGATCCGCCAAGAGGTTAAAACCCAGACAGGCCCGTTGGGCTCTATTTTTCACACGATTCTGTTTCCATATTACCTATCGGCCCGGATCCAAGAATGTAAAACCGGACGCGCTGTCGCGCATGTTCGATAACCCTAAAGACTTTTCGGTACCTGACACTATCTTGCCGGCAAATAGCTTCCTCCTTCTCCAAACAGATCTTCTGTCCATGATCAGAGAGACATCTCCAGAACCTTCAAGCCTTCAGGGATCCTCTTTAACACCTCGTGATGGACTTTTGTGGAGAGGAAGTCAAATTTTTGTACCAGAAAGTGCCCGAGTCAAGGTGCTGACACTTCTGCATGACCACCCACTTGCAGGACATTTTGGGGTACGTAAGACCCTTGAGCTGGTGCAGCGCACCTTTTGGTGGCCTAACCTAAAGGAATTCTGCAAAACATACGTCAACTCATGTTCTGTCTGCATCCAGAATAAAACTCCCAGGAACAGAGCTTGGGGTTTACTGAGACCATTACCCATACCAGATAGGCCCTGGAGGATGATAGCGATGGACTTTATAGTGGAACTGCCTTGCTCTGAAGGATGTTCGGCGATCCTTGTGGTGGTCGACCGACTATCCAAAATGGCCCACTTTGTGCCCCTAAAGGGAACACCCTCTGCTGTGGAGACGGCCCGTGTGTTCATCAAGGAGATTGTCAGGTTACATGGAATCCCTGCAAATATAGTGTTCGATAGAGGGGTGCAGTTTACATCACGTTTTTGGAGAGCACTTTGTGAGATCCTGAAAATTGAACTAGCCCTGTCCTCAGCATACCATCCCCAAACAAATGGGCAAACTGAAAGGACAAATCAGACACTAGAGCAGTACATAAGGTGTTTTACATCTTTTGTACAAGATGATTGGGTATCTCTGCTGCCCCTAGCGGAATTCGCTTATAACAATGCCAGCCACTCTGCTACCGGTCAATCCCCTTTCTTTTCCAACTATGGTTTTCATACATCTTTTTTACCAGATTTTCTTTCAGAATCCCCAGTTCCAGCGGTCCAGGACACAGTGCAGTTCCTTAGTCATAATAACCAGATCTTACGGGAAGCAATATCCAAGGCACAAGCGGACAACAAAAGGTTCTTTGATCAGAAAAGAAGAGGAGACCTAAACCTTCAGCTTGGTGACAAGGTATGGCTGTCTACTGATAATATTAGATTAACCTGTCCCACTAAGAAGCTTGCTCCTAAGTTCATTGGGCCCTTCCCTGTGAAAAGAAAGATTAATGAGGTGTCCTATGAATTGTGTTTACCTGATTCACTCAAGATTCACCCTGTGTTTCACGTGTCACTCTTGAAACCTGCTGTAGATGATCCTTTTCCTGACAGGGGCACCAGGGTCCCTGAACCGGTTCTGGTGGACGGCAATGAGGAATATGAAGTGGAGGCCATCCTTGATTGCAGAAAGAGAGCTGGGCAAGTACAGTTTTTGATTAAGTGGAAGGGGTATGGTCCTGAAAATAATTCGTGGGAACCTGACTGTAATATCCATGCCAGACGTTTAATCCATGCTTACTTCTCTGCTCATCCTGAAAAGAAGGGCATTCTGGGCATCCGGAGGCTGCCCGTTGGGAGGGGGCAATGTCAGGGGCATATCAGTGGCCGTCGGGCAAATATGCGTGCACACAGGTGCACAAGAAGCTCTTCCAGGACAATTCTGCTCAATTCCCCACCAGGGGGCGCCGGAGCGCTCCCGCGTGTGCCCGTACGCGCGTCCGCACATGCGCGCGCGCGTTCGCGCTAGCGCTGTTTGGCGC
The DNA here is from genome assembly GCA_037952925.1 of Lithobates clamitans. NCBI lineage: Eukaryota > Metazoa > Chordata > Amphibia > Anura > Ranidae > Lithobates > Lithobates clamitans. The sequence continues at coordinate 126,971 of JBBGZY010002558.1, read as the reverse complement.
CAAGGCCCCTTTAAAAGGATGACAGGTGCTTCTGTCAGATGCTGTTTGTCTGCAGCTCTGTACCTGCGTTCCTGTTTTCCGCCTGATTTGTACTTACCTGTGACCCGGCTACGTCTGACCATTCTCCAGTCTCCAATCCGACCCGGCTTGCCTGACCTTGTTTATCTGATTACCTGTTGCCGAACTTCTGCCTGCCTGACTATTCTTGGATCACCCCTTTGCCATACCTGCCTGATCTCCTGCTGAAACGGACTGTCTGACTTGCTTCTGCCTGTGTCCTGGGACGCTGCTTCCAGCCTGCCTGTCAAGCACCCTGCCGCTGCCTTCTCAGCTACCTGCCTGTCTACCGGCCTGCATCCGCATACCTGCATCCGCAGCTCAGCCATCTCTGAGGGGCATCCTTCCAGACCATCATCTGCTTCTGCTGGAACCGCATCAGGCCCTCCTACCCACTGTGCTCAAGAGACCACTGTTCCCACTTCCAGTGGCTCCTGAACCAGCGCTTAAGAGAGGTCTCCTTCTACCAGTCAGGCTCAACTACCAGGTACCTTACACAACCCCTAGATTGTTACCTTGCTCTCAAAATATTTTGTAAAAATGTCCTTACAAATGCTCTTCTTTTGTTAATCTGTTTGGTTTTTATATCTCAATAAAAACTTTTTGAAAAAAAAAAATATTGAGCTCAGGTGAATCCTGATTCCATTGATCATACTTAAGATGTTTCTACAACTTGATTGGCATCCACCTGTGGTAAATTCAGTTGACTGGATTTGATTTGAAAAGGCACACACCTGTCTAAATAAGGTCCCACAATTAACAGTGCATGTCAGAGCACAAACCAAGCCATGAAGTCCAAGGAATTGTCTGTAGACCTCTGAGACAGGATTGTATTGAGGCACAGATCTAGGAAAAGGTACAGAAAAATTTCTGTAGCATTGAAGGTCCCAATGAGCACAGTGGCCTCCATCATCTGGAAATTGAAGACGTTTGGAACCACCAGGACTCTTCCTAGAGCAGGCTGGCCGGCTGGCCAAACTGAGAAATCAGGGGAGAAGGGCCTTAGTCAGGGAGGTGACCAAAAACCAGATGGTCACTCTGACGGAGCTCCGGCATTATTGTGTGGAGAGAGGAGAACCTTCCAGAAGAATAACCATCTCTACAGCACTCTACCAATCAGGGCTGTATGGTAGAGGGACGGAGACTAGTCAGGATCGAGGGAAAGATGAATGCAGCAATGTATAGAGACATCCTTAATGAAAACCTGCTCCAAAGCACTCTGTACCTCAGACTGGGGCAAAGATTAATCTTCCAAAAGGACAACGTTCCTAAGGACACAGCCAACATAACAAAGGAATGGCTATGGGACAACCCTGTGAATGTCTTTGAGTGGCCCAGACAGAGCCCAGACTTGAACCCGATTAAACATCTCTGGAGAGATCTTAAAATGCCTGTGCACTGACGCTCCCCATCCAACCTGATGGAGCTTGAGAGTTTCTGCAAAAAAGAATGGGAGAAGGTGACAAAAAATAGGTGTGCCAAGCTTGCAGTATCATACTCAAAAATACTTGAGGCTGTAATTGGTGCAAAAAGGTGCTTCAACAAAGAATTGAGCAAAGGCTGTGAATACTTCTGTACATTGTTTTTTTTTTCTTTTTTTCTTTTTATTAAATTTGCAAAGATTTCTAACAAACTTCTTTCACGTTGTCATTATGGGGTATTGTTTGTAGAATTGTGCTGTGAACACTTTCCGGACGCACTGCATTAGGCAGCAAATGAACATGTTGTCCCTGAAGTCGATGTGTTGAAAGCAGAAGAAATGGACAAGCGCAGGGACTTGAGCGACTTTGATAAAGGCCAAATTGTAATGGCTGGACGACTGGGTTTGTGGGATGCTCCTGGTCTGCAGTGCTCAGGACTTACCAAAAGTGGGCCAAGGAAGGAAAACTGGCAAATTGGTGACATGGTCATGGGCAGTCAAGGCTCATTGATACACGTGGGTAGTGAAGACGGGCCCATGTAGTCCGATCCAATAGAGGAGGTACTGTAGCTGAAAAAGTTCATGCTGGTTCCTCTTCTCCATTACATATGGGGAGGTGTTCTGTAGTTCATGAAGAGACCTGGGAACAATGTAACCGATAAGAGTGCAGCACGTGATAGTATCAGCTTGATTTCTAGCAGAACCAACTGTGTTTTTGTTGAACTTGAAGAAATGTAACAAAATGTTTCATTTAAATATTTAACAGACTCAAATGGAGTAGGCTATTATTGTTATTGGAGTTTGAAAGTGTCTTTTATAGTTTTTCCCATATACCATTCCCTTACATTGTCTTTTTTTTTAAATACCAAATACATTTATGTAGGTCTATAGATTTTGGGATTGTCTGCAGATGTCCAGATTTCCTGACCTGCCAATTTGTAGGTCTTTCTTTTCCTGTTATTTTCTTAGTGCTCGTGAATGTGACAAACGCGTTTGCTTGATGCATTCAATTCCATCCGGGTCTGCAAGTTCAAAGTGAACTGTAAATTTTTTTCTTTTTTTTTTCTTTTTTTTAAGATATAGCAGTTGTTTATTGTCCTCTGAGCTCTGTGTCCTAGAATAGCATCCTTTCATTTAGGATTTATAGATGGTTACCGCAAGAACATTTTCCTCTGAAAATTGCAGCAGAGCTGTGTCCTCTGATTTGTGATACTTGGAAATTCTAAAATAAAAAGGCATTAAAGACCCCCTGAGCAAAAAGATGAGTTTTGAGAGATCTTCCTGATATGAGGCATTGCTGCGTGTGAACAAAAAGTTTCTATACAGCCTGCAATAAAGTGGAATTATGAGAAAAAAATGTATAAAATTAGATATAAGGTGCAGTCTGTTTTTCTGAGTCCCTTCTGTAACATAGTTTTATCCATTGATCCTCACAGTAGCTCTTTTTTAAACGGTGATAACACAATTGGTTTTGCTGTGAAGTCATGGATGGATGTCACCCTGTGGATGGGTTAGTCTTAGATGGACATATCGTTTTAAGTGGACTTTGAATTAGCAACTAACAAATTAAAACCTAATTCCAGGTAACTTTTTTTTTTTTTTTTAAGCCTCCCCCCCCCACCCCAATACCTACACTATATTACCAAAAGTATTGGGACGCCTGCCTTTACACGCAGATGAACTTTAATGGCATCCCAGTCTTATGCCCCGTACACACGGTCGGACTTTGTTCGGACATTCCGACAACAAAATCCTAGGATTTTTTCCATCGGATGTTGGCTCAAATTTGTCTTGCATACACACGGTCACACAAAGTTGTCGGAAAATCCGATCGTTCTAAACGCGGTGACGTAAAACACGTAGGTCGGGACTATAAACGGGGCAGTGGCCAATAGCTTTCATCTCTTTATTTATTCTGAGCATGCGTGGCACTTTGTCCGTCGGATTTGTGTACACACAATCGGAATTTCCGACAACGGATTTTGTTGTCGGAAAATTTTATCTCCTGCTGTCCAACTTTGTGTGTCGGAAAATCCGATGGAAAATGTCCGATGGAGCCCCCACGCGGTCGGAATTTCCGACAACACGCTCCGATCGGACATTTTCCATCGGAAAATCCGGTCGTGTGTACGGGGCATTAGTCCGTAGGGTTCAATATTGAGTTGGCCCACCCTTTGCAGCTATAACAGCTTCAACTATTCTGGGAAGGCTGCCCACAAGGTTTAGGAGTGTGTCTATGGGAATGTTTGACCATTCTTCCAGAAGCACATTTGTGAGGTCAGGCACTGATGTGGATGAGAAGTCCTGGCTCGCAGTCTCTCTCGTTTGAATAACATTGGCTCTCCAATTTAGCACTGTTTATATTTCCCTGGTGAGCTACATCTAATCTTTCAGTGTTCTCGTTTATGGCTGAACCACAATATCAGATTTGACCGTTGCCATTTTTTGTTTTTGTTTTTGCTATTTCTCCAAAGGCCTAAAGAACCCCCTCTACCCATGCGTATAGATCTGTAATGCTCCAGGGATATTTAAATAGTATCATACTCGTAGTATAAAAGTTGCTTTATGTATAGGGCGCAATGTAGTTAAAAACCCTTTGTCTTAATTTTTTTTTGAGAAAAGTGTTCGTACGACCTTACCCCCCCCCTTTTTTTTTTGTCTTTAAAAATCACAGCGTCATGCATGGGACTCGTCCCCTTACTAGTTTATGCCCCTGTGGCGTAGGTACAAGTGCATGTTCTAAAACAGTGAGGAGCCGCTGTCCATTCCAGTGGCAGTGGACGATGCAGACGGACTAGGTCTCTCACATTGGCATGCCCCACAGTGCATTGGCAAGCTAAACATGCTGACATTGCGGGATTGATTTACTAAAAGTGGAGAGTGCAAAATCTGGTGCAGCTCAATAAGCTTCCAGGTTTTATTATAAAAGCTTAGTTGACCAAGCTGAAGTTAGCAGCTGATTGGTTGCCATGCAGAGCTGCACCAGATTTTGCACTCTCCAGTTTTAGAAAATCAACTCGTGTTCTACAGCTAATCAGCCTTTAGTGGGAACATGTGTTCCAAGTTCGACAGCACTGCTTGGAATCTGTTGAAACAGGAAGTTGAGAGAGGAGTAACTTCTGGCAGGATCAATAAATAGGCTGTGTTATTGGGTGTTATTTTTAAAATCTTCCACTTGCAAAGCAAGGTAAAGGTAAATCATTTTTAAAATTTGAATTTGACTATACTTGAAGCATGGAAAATGAAGGTTTGAATCTAGTCCACTTCTATACAGCAACACAAGCAGTTCCTACTTCAACCCCAGATAAAAATATAATCAATATTATAAGATTCACTCTGTCCCTGCCATAGTTCTTTTATTAAAATAATTAGAATGAAAGAAAAGTCTTGCCAGGAAACATGCAGAATCGAGCGGACGTGCTCAGTCCTATTTTCTTTGGCACAGGATTGAAGAGATACAAGCTACAGAACACATTAATACCCATTATAACAAAACATAAAGGTGAAGGTGAATACATGTAACATTTGTGTTTCTTTATATCTGCTAAAGCTGCCAATGTACACAATCTGTCTACTGAAAATGCATCTAAAGCCAACGTTTTTTTTTTTTTTTTTTTTTAGGTGTTGAATACAATAGTAAATGGTTAAGGCCCCTGCCAGGTTTTTTTCTGCCCCATCAGGAAAATTTCCCTTCATTTCCTGTGCTAAAAATGCAGCAGGAATAAGGGGTCTCCCCAAAGTAAGGGATATCCCTGTTTAAACAATTGTTACCACAACAGGTTTACACATTGAAATATTTTTGCTGTTCCCATGTCCCCAAAGACAAATGTCACCAGGATAAATAGAGAGTCAGTCTCCCCAATGGGGACCAGTGGCGGCTGGTGCTCAAAATTCTTTGGGGGGCACAAACAAACTGACAAATTCTGCAAAAAACCCCATCAATTGCAGCCTCACTGTACCATCAATCACAGCCACTGTGCCATCAATCGCAGTCTCACTGTACCATCAATCGCAGACACTGTGCCATCAATCGCAGCCACTGTACCCATCAATTGCCGCCACTGAGCAACAAGCGCAGCCACTGTGACCATCAATTGCCGCCACTGTGCCATCAAACGCAGCCACTGTGCCATCAAATGCAGCCACTGTGCCCATCAATTGCAGCCACTGAGCAACAAGCGCAGCCACTGTGACCATCAATTGCCGCCACTGTGCCATCAAACACTGCCACTGTGCCCATCAAACGTAGCCACTGTGTGCATCAAACGCAGCCATTGTGCCCCATAAAATGCAGCCACTGTGCCCATCATTTGTCCCCACTGTTTCATAAAACGCAGCCACTGTGCCCACCAATTGCCGCCACTGCGCCCATTAATTTCCGCTACTGTTCCATCAAATGCAGCCACTGTGCCCATCAATTGCTGCCACTGGGCCCATTAATTTCCGCTACTGTTCCATCAAATGCAGCCACTGTGCCCATCAATTGCCGCCACTGTGCCCATCAATTGCTCCCACTGTGCCCATCAATTGCCCCCACTGTGCCCATAAATTACAGCCACTGTGCCCCATCAATTGCTCCCACTGTGCCCCATCAAATGCAGTCACTGTGCCATATCAAATGCTGCCAGTGTGCCCCCCGCCGGCCCGCCGTCTGCACTTACCTGTCTCGGTGGGACAGCACCTAGATGTCTTCTCCCGTCCTCTCCACCCATCCTATGCTATGATTGGACGCCTGGCGTCCAATCACAGCGCCTGTCGTTTCAGCCAATCAGGTCACCGGTAACAGATCCAAGCACCTGATTGGCGGAGAGGCAGTTTAGTGTTAGAAAAGCGAATATTCATTCGCTTTCCTAACACAACTGAGTGACCTGCGAGCGCCCAGCATGTTGCTCGCAGGTCACCTTTTTTACACCTATTAGAGCCTATGGCTCTAATTGGGTGCTTCAAAACCACCCCCCGCCGCTGTAATTCAGGCGCCCTGCCCCTGAAAAGGGGCCGGGCGCCTGAATTGGGGGTGGCAGTGGTGGCCATAGATAGATTCATGCAATACATGAATCTATCTATTGGTGATAGAGGGGGTGGCGCCGGTGTGCCCTTATGGACGCACCACCACTGATGGGGACACAGACGGCAATAGAAACCTCATAGGGGTTCTAATGCCACCCTATTACATTTAAAACTTAAGGGTGAATTCCAGGTATGGATATTTTATGCATAGTTGTATACATCCAGCTTGGACCAATGCTGGATGTATATACCATGCTTGGCTGACTCCCCTGGAAGCAGGAAATCACTAAAGTAGACATTGCTACTCCAGTGATCTCCACTAGCTTCCACATCCCATGCAGAGTGGCTGTCTTGCTGCAATCTGAACACAGGAGGTTGGCAGCTGGACATAGGTGCCATTCACAGTATGCTTTACACTTTCTGAATGAATGCAAAGCGTTCTATAATATGACAAGGTGGAGAGAGTGATGTCACCACCCCATTGCCTACAATCTGAGAACGCTTTGCATTCATTCAGAAAATGCAAAGCGTTCTTTGAATGGCTTTGCTGAGAAGCTGACTTCCTGTGTTCACAAGGAGCAGGCCAGCCACTCGGGGTCCCAAAGCAAGTGGAGATCACTGCAGTAGCGATATCTACTTCTGTGATTACCGTCTAACAGGAACATCAGCCAGGTATGGTATTTACATAATGACATTGATCAAGCTGGACATATGTAACTATGTACAAAATATCCATACCTGGAATTCACCTTCCAAAGTAGAAGAAATGCCTAAATCTCAGTATACACTAGTAGACTATCAAACAAAAATTTGCACAAAGGAAAAATTCTACAAAAATTCTCAGGTACATTCAAATGTCGTTTGAAAGTAGTTCAAAATTTTGTTTGCTTTTAGCATTCTTTTAGCATCAATTTTGGAACGAATGAACTTTACCGAATGAAAACCACACTGTTAGAAATTCTCACATTCAAGAAAATATTTCCATTCTACTCTTTCAAATTTTCCTGTCACTGTGGTTGAAAGTGAATGTCGATTTGACCCCACTAATCATTATAAAAAGTAACGAACATTCTTGCAACAAAAATATTCAACAAAATTCTACTAGTGTATAGCCAGCTTAACACAAACAATTCTTAAAAACATTACCTCCCTCCTCCTACCTGTCCTGCATAACCTGGGTACTTACCTTTTTTTTTTTTTTCAATCCTGTCCAGACACATTATCATGCAGTGACAGTTCCCCTGTGTAAGAGATCACTCGACTATGGCTGTGAATTCCAAGGACCGTGCTGTCACCTATAGGCTCCCGTGGTCCAGCCATTGTCAGAGCTGCAGAATCACATGACTATAGTGGACTATAAATAAATAAAAACATAGATCTTTTTTACATGGGGTATGCAGGACAAGTAGGAGGAGGGATTTTTTTTTTTAAGATTAGTGTTAAGATTTTCTTCTCACTTTAAAAACATGTTTTGGATTCACATACATTAAATTTAAACCTGTAATGTTTTCCATTCAAGCAATGTTAGAGCTCATGTTGAGGGGCATTCTTTTTAAACACTGCACTTGCTATTAAATGTAAATGCGTGCTTTGGATGCAGTTGAAACACACCACAGTAGGACATGCTGCCTCCAAAGAAACTTGGTGCAAAGGAGATCAAACGCAGTCTCTGGACTGCAATGTTGACTGCTCAGTTTAAGTTCATGGAATTTTGCTGGCTTTGGTTTGACAGGTATTCTACATGCCAGACGCAGGAAAACAATGCCTGTTGGTGTGAGCCCTTACAATAATGCAATACAGCTGGCACCCCAAATTTAAAACCCATGTCTTAGCTTTCCCTAAAATTTAGGGTAGCAGAACCATATAGTGCACACTCTACATTCAGGCTGGGTTCACACTATTGCTGCATGTGGCTCACAACAGGGGTCCAGTGCGTTCCCGTTCACCGTTTCAGGTCCGATTTCAGCTTGAATTTTGGGCTGAATTCGGACCTGAAACAGACCAAAAGACGCATAACACCCAGGACCGTTTTTAAGGCAGGGCAAAAGGGGCAGCTGCCCTGGGCCCTGTCATTGTTGTGGGGCCCAAAGCAGCTGCCTCATACTTGCCAACTATCCTGGTTTAAATTCCCTCGTCCCTTGAGGTTTTAGTACCGTGCTGCGTCCCAATATCTCAGTGTGAAGTGCTGCTACTAATGCTGCCCAGCTCTGCCCTATTGTTGTGTACAGATGACTCACTTGCAGACCCTGTGTTTACATATGAATTACCGGCATTCACGTGTAAATAGCGGTGACATTCATATGTAAATAGCGGCGGCCAGTGGCATTGATATGTATATCATGCCCCCCTGAGGTCATATCCACAGTAATCTCTAGCAGCCAATCAATATACAGAGATCACGTGCTGTAACCTCTAGCAACTAATCAGTGAGCCGTAATGTGTGCTGTAACCTCTAGCAACCAGTCAGTGATACACTGTAACCTCTGGCAACCAATCGCAATAGCTGTCTGATCTGATTCAGGAAACGGATTTTAAGTCTAGCTGCCATTTATTGTATGTCTCAGAGCAGGTGGAGAGTGAAACTGCATGGCGGGGGGGGCCCAAGAAAAGTTTTGCCCAGGGTCTAATCAATATTAAACATAGGTGTGCGCAGCCTAATGCATTAGGGTGTGCACCCTTAAGCTCAAACACAGATGCATGTGTATGTATCTACATATATATGACCCCAGCACATTGATCTCCCTGCTGGCACAGTGAAAGAGAAAAGGATAAACACTTCTCTTATGAAAGAGCCGGTAAGAGGGAGATCTTTCCCATGATCTTGTTGCTACACAGAACAATAACACTAATGCGCATGGGGGGATTAGGGTGTGCCTGGGCACACCCGGCACACCCTGTGCACACGCCTATGATATTAAAGACGGCCCTGATAACACCCCTGTGCAAATTCTCACCAGAGCCGCAGCAGAGATATGTGAACCGGCTCCATAATCATAGCTATAGCCATAGCTGGTCATAATCTCCTACCATGCGAATTGGATTCGGGAAACCAACATCCAATTCACATAGGTGTGAACCCAGCCTTACATTTAATGTATATAGTAAAGCATCCACCATGTACTCTATTTGACCTCTGACGTCCAAGAGAACTATAGTACCTGCTTATGATAAAAGGCTACAGGAAACCTACACGGAATGGTCTACCATTGTTGCCTCTCCTGGTGTCAGGTATGGTTAGCTTTGTGAGTTGGGTCTCTAAGTTGTGTATATAGTCTCTACAGGCGTTGTTTGTCTGATACGTGCAGATGCTCATAATGCACTCTGTTTGACATGGCAGCTGAACAATTCCTAATCAGACATGTTTAAACTGCTCCACGGTGAAGTTACTTGGCTCTCTACTTGCAACGCCGAGTCTCACAATGTACCTGCAATGGCTTTTACCAGTTTCATTGTTTGATACAAGTCTGGAACCCCTGAGGCTGATTAATGGTTGTGTCTTGTAATTGTGGATGAAAACGTACAAGTGGATGGGGAAGTTTCCAGGAACAAAACAAACACATGTATTTTGTGTATTTTATACTACCGATGTGAATAAAATAAAGACCTTTAATGGGTTCACACTGTTGTGCTGCGGTAACATTAGAAGCATTGGTGCAATGTGATGCTATTCTTTCTAAGTGGCAGCTTATGCTACTTAACAACGCACATCTGCAGTGTGGCAGCGCACTAATACGCATTGTGCTGCTGAAAATGTTGCATACACCTTTTTTTGTTGTTGTGTGTTACCCTGCATTAGGCAGCCTATTAATAAATTGGCTGCCTTAATGCAACGCTGTGAAACAAGCAGGAATTTAAGACCACAATTAAATCTGAATATTTCCCCTAGTATGGGGAATTCAGATATCCCTGCCTATAGCTGATCTATATTGGAATCATATTGAGTCTATGAATGATGTAAAGATGCCTAGACTAACAAAAGACAGTGATGCCAATAGGAGGAATTTACTAAAACTGGAACAGCTGTGCATGGCAGCCAATCAGCTTCTAGCTTTTATTGTCAACGTTTGGTTTGTTATGCTTTGAAAATGAAAGCTAGAAGCTACTAAATTAATAAGGGGACTGGAGGACCTCAATTACAAGGAACGACTACAAGCACTAAACTTAATCTCCTTGAAGAATAGACACTTGAGAGGAGATATGATAGCCATATGCAAATATCTCAATGGTGATCCCAGCGCAGATCCCAGCGCAGAGCTGGAGGTGTGCCTCTGTGTGTCTGTGTAAATCCAGGAAGTGAACAGGCAGCAGCTTCAGCTGCCCACAGTTAAAATGGATGCAACCAGACTCAGTGGAGGGAGATTTCAAATTCTGCAGCATATTTGCCAAGTACAGAATCGCAGTATATATAAAATAATATGCAAAGTGGTTGGAGGGAAGCTTCAGAATGGCAATTATGTTCTTATTACAAATTATGCAAGCAGACTGAAGTTCCTCTTTAAGCTGCCTAGGGGTTTTTTATACGGTCAGGATGATAAGGATGTGGAACTCCCTTACACAACTGGTGGTGTCAGCGGGAAGTATTGATAGTTTAAAAGACTCTTGGACGTGCATCTTAGTGAACACAACATACAGGGATATGGGAAATGATTATTGAGATGGACTAGTGTCTTTATTAAACCTTACCAAATTTGAAACTAATTGGTTGCCAAGCACAGCTGCTCCAGTCTTAGTAAATTCCCCTCAATACGTCCATCATTAAAAAGCCATATGCCTGCTATGGGGCCTGGGAAAGGGTGCCCTTTACAGCATACCCAGTTACTTTACTGCTTCAAGCATCTCTGTTCTCCAATTGATGCAGTAGTAAGTATGCGGATTGCATATTTCCCAACTTTTTGAGATGGGAACTAGGACACCTATTAGCTAAAGTATGTAGGCATAGGATAGACCCCCAACCACACCCCCTTAATCGCCTGCTGTCCGGCTCACGCTGATATACGTCGGCAGAAGGGCACGTACAGGCAGATTAACGTACCTGTACGTTGCCCTTTAAGAAGCGGTTTGCAGGCACGCCCGCCGCGACCTCCGTGAGTGTGATCGTGGGTCCCGCGGACTCGATGTCCGTGGGGATACCCGCAATCGTCTCAGGACGAGGAAGAACAGGGAAATGCTGATGTAAACAAGCATTTTCCTGTTCTGCCTAGTGACAGGACACTGATCCCAGCTCCCTGTAATCGGGAGCAGTGATCAGTGTCGTGTCACACATAGCCCCTCCCCCACAGTTAGAATCACTCCCTAGGACACACTTAAGCCCTACAGCGCCCCCTAGTGGTTAACCCCTTCACTGCCAGTCACATTTACACAATAATCAATGCATTTTTAATTGCACTGATCGCTATAAATGTGAATAGTCCAAAAATAGCGCCAAAATTGTCCAATGTGTCCACCATAATGTCGCAGACATTATAAAAATTGCTGATCGCCGCAATTACTAGTAAAAAAAATATTATTAATAAAAATGCCGTAAACTATCCCCTATTTTGTAGAAGCAATAACTTTTGCACAAACCAATCAATAAACGCTTATTGCAATTTTTTTTAACCAAAAATATGTAAAAGAATACGTATTGGCCTAAACAGAGGAAAAAAAATGGGTTTTTTATATATTTTTTGGGGCTATTTATTATAGCAAAAAGTAAAAAATATTGCTTTTTTTTCCAAATTGTTGCTATTTTTTTGTTTATAGCGCAAAAAATAAAATCCGCAGAGGTGATCAAATACCACCAAAAGAAAGCTCTATTTGTGGGGAAAAAAGGGCGTCAATTTTGTTTGGGAGCAATTGTCAGTTAAAGCGATGCAGTGCCAAATCGAAAAAAAACGCTCTGGTCTTTTGCCAGCCAAATGGTCCAGGGATTAAGTGGTTAAAGGAGAATTATACCAAAAAATAATAATTAGATAAACCCAAAAGTGCTACTTTTTTACTACTACTGCTATTCCTTTATCCTGGCTTTTGAAATTTACAAATGCAGCAATTTTGAAATTGGTTGAAAGGGTTAGCACTGGGAAACACTTTCTGAAAGATAAAAAGTGCATTTTATATACAACTATATACAGTATCTCACAAAAGTGAGTACACCCCTCACATTTTTGTAATTATTTAATTGTATCTTTTCATGTGATAACACTGATGAAATGACACTTTGCTACAATGTAAAGTAGTGAGTGTACAGCTTGTGTAAATTTGCTGTCTCCTAAAAATAACTCAACACACAGCCATTAATGTCTAAACCGCTGTCAACAAAAGTAAGTACACCCCTAAGTGAAAATGTCCAAATTGGGCCCAAAGTGTCAATATTTTGTGTGGCTACCATTATTTTCCAGCCCTGCCTTAACTGTCTTGGGCATGGAGTTCAGCAGAGCTTCACAGGTTGCCACTGGAGTCCTCTTCTACTCCTCCATGATGACATCACAGAGCTGGTGGATGTTAGAGATCTTGCGCTCCTCCACCCTCAATTTGAGGATGCCCCACAGAGGTTCAATAGGGTTTAGGTCTGGAGACATGCTTTGCCAGTCCATCACCTTTACCCTCAGCTTCTTTAGTAAGACAGTGGTCGTCTTGGAGGTGTGTTTGTGGTTGTTATCATGTTGGAATACTGCCCTGCGGCCCAGTCTCCGAAGGGAGAGGATCATGCTCTGCTTCAGTATGTCACAGTACATGTTGGCATTCATGGTTCCCTCAATGAACAGTAGCTCCCCAGTGGCGGCAACACTCATGCAGCCCCAGACCATGACACTCTCACCACCATGCTTGACTGTAGGCAAGACACACTTGTCTTTGTACTCCTCACCTGGTTGCCACCACACACGCTTGACACCATCTGAACCAAATAAGTTTATCTTGGTCTCATCAGACCACAGGACATGGTTCCAGTAGTCCATGCTTGTCTTCAGCAAACTATTTGAGGACTTTCCTGTGTATCATCTTTAGAAGAGGCTTCCTTCTGGGATGACAGCCATGCAGACCAATTTGATTGTGTGGTCTGAGCACTGACTCCACCACCCTTCAACCTCTGCAGCAATGCTGGCAGCACTCATACGTCTATTTCCCAAAGACAACCTCTGGATATGACGCTGAGCACGTGCACTCAACTTCTTTGGCCGACCATGGCGAGGCCTGTTCTTTTTTTTTTTTTTTTTTTTTTTTTTTAATAATCAAAAATTTTATTGTTTATTTCATTTATATACACACCATTTATATACACACCATTTATACAACATTCTATACCCCTTTGTTCAAACAATAGAAACATACTACACATTACATCCTACATCACCTACCCCCGTTTTCCCCCCTGTCCCAGTGGCCGACATTTACATATGCGAGGGTAAAAAAAAAAAAAAAAAAAATTAAAAAATGGTACCCTCCCCACCGTGTTTATCGTGCTTATGTTTATAGAGTGTTAAAAAAAAAAAAAAAAAAAAAAAAAATTTTTTTCTTTTCTCTCCTTTTTTTTTTCCCTTTTCCCTTTTTTCCCCCTTTCTTTTTAAATACTTCCCCCTTATTCTAAATGGTGTCTTAGTCCCCTCCATTCCTTGTTATATATTGTGTGCAGAGAAAAAATAAATAAATAAATAAGTAAATAACAAAAATAAATAAATAAATAGGCCTGTTCTAAAGGGAACTTGTCCTGTTAAACCACTGTGTGGCCTTGGCCACCACGCTGCAGCTCAGCTTCAGGGTCTTGGCAATCTTCTTAAAGCCTAGGTCATCTTTATGTAGAGTAACAATTCTTTTTTTCAGACCCTCAGAAAGTTCTTTGCCATGAGGTGCCATGTTAAACTTACAGTGACCAGTATGAGAGAGTGAGAGCGATAACACCAAATTTAACACACCTGCTCCCCATTCACACCTGAGACCTTGTAACGCTAACGAGTCATATGACATAGGGGATGGAAAATGGCTAATTGGGCCCAATTTGGACATTTTCACTTAGAGGTGTACTCACTTTTGTTGCCAGCGGTTTAGACATTAATAGCTGTGTGTTGAGTTATTTTGAGGGGAGAGCAAATCTACACTGTTATACAAGCTGTACACTCACTACTTTACATTGTAGCAAAGTGTCATTTCTTCAGTGTTGTCACATGTAAAGTTATAATAAAATATTTACAAAAATGTGAGGGGTGTACTCACTTTTGTGAGATGCTGTAGATCTGACCAAAATGAGGGACAAATGAGGAGGAAAGAGGGACAGAGAGACTTTGTTCCAAATCGGGAACAGTCCCTTGAAATCAGGAACAGTTGGGAGTTATGGGATTGTGCTACCTGCTACTGATACAAATATTGGGGGGTTGGGGGGTCAGAAAACAACAAAACGGTTGTGTTAATACTAGTGACATACTGGTTATACAGTATATGAAGTTTTTTTTCCTATAGTTCCACTTTAAGTGAAACTTCCATTTATTTATTTTTTTACAGCGGTTCATAGGTATCTTTTCTACTTCACATTCAGGATAAGCATAGAACATTGCAGGAACATCCAGATGACACATAAGCTCCAGATGGCACATAAGCTGAGAGCTGTGAATTGAATTGCTTTGGTGTTGATTGCATTTTACGGCATCTTTTTTTCAGCTTTTCTGGCAGCGCTGACACCACAGTCAGGGCGATTATATAGAATGTTATACAAGGCTCCATATATCAGGCAAAGACTCCTGGAAGTATTGATTTCCCTTTCCCAGGAGTCACAGAACAGAGCTAGAGGGTGACAATGACTTGTATTGTATTGCAATTTGTTTCCAGAAAGCGCCTTAGTCGAAGAAACTTCCATGTGAAGGTGTCTTACCATCTTGGGCTATGGGGTTGTGTGTTTCTATTGCTGCTAACAGTGTAAGGAGACACTCTAGTCCCTGCATGCAAGGGTGGCTCCATAGTCTGCTGCAAAGGAAAGGAGCCACCCTGAAACGGGAAACCTGGGGGGGTGGTGATCATGACACCAGCTTAAACTGGAACATAGACGAGGAATAAAACATAAAGAAGCTGCAGACGCAGAAAATGATTAAATCGGCTGCTGAAAGTGCTTAAAAAAACAGAGGGTTATTATCACTAAGGCCCTAACGATTTTCTGCTTTAAGCTTGTAGCTCTAAAACACTCAATAAGCCAAATCCCTTTCATTTTGATGGCCCCTGTTCACATCTGAGCGTTCTGTCACCTGAAGCTCAAAAAAGTACATGCGCCTCTCTTTGGCAGATTACAAGCATATTTGGCCCCATATACTTTAATAGAAACGCTTGATTTGAGCGTTTTGTCGGTCATTTTCTGCTCAAACAGCAGCTCTCCACCCCTAATTTCCTCTCCCTCTCCACCCCCTAGTGCTTTCTATTGGCTAAACAAAAGCTCCTTAACCCGTAAAACGCTTGTAATACATTTCTAAAATGCTTTAAAAAAGCTTGTAAAAAGCTGCAAAAAAGCTTAAAAAAAATACCCGAAAAGCGCCAATAAATCGATACGCTCAGATGTGAATGGAGCCCAACTAGGAGTAGGGATACCAAAATTAATTGGCAAAGTAAGCCCTTCCTAAGAGAAGCATGGGGCAGCCGTTGCTGACCTTCTTCAAAGTATGCTAGTTGCCTGGTTATTATGCTGAGATTGAGCTTTGACAAGTCTACCATGCCCCGTTCTTTTCCATAGTTCACAGTGTGTCACAAAGAGGCTTACACAACCCTTGGATTCCCCCAGACCTGGTATATTGTTGGGGTAGTTGAATGTGTGATAGATGTTGATAATGAGAGGAAACATGAGGCTCTTTTTCACAGTTTTATTTATCAAACGGAGAAATGCTCAGGAAATGAACGAGTGACGTCTATTCCTGTATGTGCAGAAGTTGATGGTAAAATGTGTAAAATTTTGTAGATCGAGAAGGATTTGATATTGGGCAATGTTAAGCAATCATTTGAAAGCTGTAAACAATATATGACCCTAGCAAATGCCCCCCGGTTGAACTTCAGAATAAAGAGAACCAGTTAATACTGAGTCTATAAAATGATCTAAATATTCATTTTAAATTATAATAAATGTATGTACAGGTGTACTGATGAAAACTTTATATTTGCTAGATTTTAGTCTTGGCTCAGGATGACTCTAGGCAGGCCAATCAAAAAAATTGTTCACCACAAAGGAACCTTTGAAATACTAATCAGGTGACAGGGCCCATGGTACATTAGCATGATCATTGAATGTGGCGTATATGGCATATTTGACATCAAAGTGGATTATTTTTTAACACCCTCATGTTTTATATGACAATATTATGTTCAATAATATTCACAAATACATTGAAAATTGTAGTATCCCTTTACAGTGGTGGTTGGTAGAAATGTGCTCCCTTACACTTGTGGTCAATGTAGAAGTACTACCTTACATTAGTGGTCAGTGAAGAAGTTCATGAAAAAGTGCTCCACTACATTGGTGGTCAGAGGGGGAGATGTTCCCTTATATTGGTGGTTAGTGGAAAAGTGCTCCTTTACATTCGTGGTAAGTGAAGAAGTGTCCCCTGATAGTGATTGTCAGTATATAGATTGTCCTGTTACACTGGGAGTCTGCGAGAAGTATATCCCCTCGCACAGACAGCCAAAAAGATCATTGGTATCAGTGGTTACTTACCAGATAAACAAGAGGATAGGTGCTAGTTGTTACATTACACTGGCTCTTACAAGTGTAATTGATGCCAAAACTAGAAAGGCACCATCAGGCAGAAGATTCATCTGTTATTACTGAGTACTCAAGAAACACCATAGCAGCATCTGGAGGAACACTTGGGTTATATGGACTTCAAATGTCCATGTGATGTTACACTGAAGAGCATGGCATTTCTAAGAAACGAAAGCTCCTAAATTTGAATCTCTACCAACACTTAAATAACAACGTATTGTTTTTAAGAATGGGTATGGGCGATTTCCTCCATAGACGCATTTCCTCGATTCTGCTGTTGAATTAAAATTGCAGATGTTTTTATACCCTAACTTATAATTGGATACATGAATGTCTTTCCATTATGTAGCTTTGCTATTGTCTCATTAGACCCATACGTTCTCCAGGAGCTTTGAGTTGGACGTTTCCCAATGCTGAAGTCGTTTCCTGGATAGTTCGAGCAGGATCAGAATCATCTGGAAGAGAACCAGATTAGCAACTTGCAGTCATTATTTCAGCTTGTGAGAACATCTGTGGACAGCCGCTAAATGAAAAAGAAATATCCTTTCTTCTGTTTGCGAGAGCCAAAAATATTCTTATTAGATGTGTTTGGTCACCTCCAAGCAGCAATCACTGTGTATACATACATAGATGATTCCATTGAACAAAGTATATCTCAAGCCAAAACTTTGTTGTCATACTTACCTCCACTGTGCAGTTCGTTTTGCACAGAGTGGCCCCGATCATCTCATCAACGCTCCTGAGTCCCACATCTATGCCCATTCACACAGAATGCAGGACTTGGCCCCACCCCCTGGCGCCGCATCATTGGATTTGATTGACAGCAGCCGGAGCCAATGGCTGCGCTGCTATCAATCTATTCAATCAGGACACGAGACACCAGCTAGTGATGGTGTGTTCATTCCCGACCAGAGAAAGATTGGGGTAAGGTAAGTAAAACGGGGGCTTGGGGGGACTACAGCACCACAGAAGGTTTTTTACCTTAATGCATAGAATGCATTAAGGTGAAAAACCATGAGGGTTTACAACCCCTTTAAGAAATCTAGAATGTTAGTTGTCACAGGAACTGGAATAGAGGGGAAATCTCCAAATGTGGACACCTATTAGGCCCCTTTCACACAGAAGGAGTGATCGGGTCCACCTGTCAGTTTTTTTAGGAGGACCCGATTGGACCATCCATTGCCCTCTATGGTGCGGCGAATGTAAACGGAGATGTGTCTGTTTACATCTGCCAACCTTCGATCCTTTCCACTGAAAACAGATGAATGAGGGATCCGTTCCTCATCTGTCTGTTGGGTTATCGGATGACAGTCAGATGTAAACAGACAAGCAATCCGTTTACATCTGACTGCCCATAGAGGACAGTGGGCTGTGTCTGTGTCCACTCTGCATCAGCAGAGAAGACACTGACCTGTCATCCGTCTGAAAGAATGACTGTTAGTCGGTTGGTATGGAAAACAAGTTTGTAACAAATGTCAACAAACTGGGACATATAAAAAGGATTGTCAGGTATAGACCAGAAGCCACTCATCATGGATTAACACCAGGGCAGGAAGAAGAATCTGTAATAATCGAAGAAGAAGGTGTCTAGTCTCCAGGAGCAACGGAGATCATGATTACACAGTAACCAGAGATAAGTAACTTTTAAGTGTGTTTCTACTCTTATAGACCATAGGCTGTTTATTTGCTAGGCATTTTGCTCCTTATAGATATCTGTCAGTCTTGATTTGCTTTCCTTATATTGTAATAGTTTTGTATGTACAGCATTTTTGTATAGTAAAAGCACATTTACACACTGCAGAGGTCTCAGCTTCCTTGCTTATACTACAAAGTAACCTTGCTAGTTAGACGCAAGCAAATTAACAAAAATTCCATGCTTCCCATGGGGGCACTTGTGCGTGCTCGCTCCCGAGTCCTACTGCTGCGTCCATTGACACAGACAGCGGGTCTTGGCCTGCCCCCCCCCTATCACTGGTGTTGATTGACAGGAGCGGGAGACAGTGGCGAGAGCCGCTGCTCTCATGCATGTCACTGGATCGCATCAGGTTCAGGTAAGAATAAGGGGGGGCTGGGGGGATCCTGCAACAGAGAAGGCTTTTTACTTTAAAGCATACAATGCATTAGGGTAAAAAACCTTGAGGCTTTAGAATCACTTTAACAAAGCTTTGTGCACCATTGTATTGGCACAGGAGACTGTTAGGAGTCATGTGCACCACATTAATTAGGCAGGTGGGCCTGTGTCTGGTCTTTCTGCACCACCTGCACCAGTTTCTATTTCAGAATGAAATAAAAACTAGCCACAGGTCTGCACCTTATTACCAGAGGGAACATATTGCAGATTCCCACTGCACATGACCTTGTATTTTGTGAACTGTCAAAAGACAACTCACACCCCTCTTTCTGCTGGTGCAGTGATTACACTACACAATCATGCAGGGTTAACAACCCTCCTCCCTTACGCTCTGAGCTGAGCAGGGGAAAGGGACACCAGAGATATCAGAGCATGCAGCTCCTGCTCTCTGTTCTCTGTGCTGCCTGTCATAGTACATGTGACGGGAGTCACTTTGGGTGGAGGGCTTGTGGAACCCAGCTTACCCTTGGAGAACTCTGGAAACTCCTTGTCCATCTCCCCCAGCCCCTCCTATGTGTAATTCACCCTGTGTCCACTAGGGGCACAGGGTGACCCCAGTCTGATCAGTGCTATTCGGACTCGCTGTACAGCCACACTCGAATGTTTTATATATTGTGTGTTGTCTCTGGCTGTTGGACTCTTTGCTGGGATCGTTTGGGGTGTGGCTGTGTCCCATTGTTCTGTTGTGTCTGTCTGCCTTAGAAGAAGTGTATTATGGGAAGGATGTTTGTATTGGTGTTCCTGCCATGTAAACCATGGGCAGGGCAGAGAGGGGAGGGGGGAATCCCTCCAACAGCCCTCCCTGCTGATAAGGTTTTCTATTGTTCAAATGTTTCAATGAAAAAAAGGGGGGTTTCTGCGCTCACGGACTTAGGTGTGCAGCCTCCCCTTCAACAACCCTTCTGGAGGGTGGCTTATAGTATAGAGAATTTATGGGATAGGGGTAAGTGGCGCTACCTCTAATGGGGTATCTATTGTGGTAAATTGTGCTAAAATGTGCAACTGAGAGCGAGCGCTCAACAAGAATACTTTTGTGCGTAAATGTGTCCCCACCTCTTGTGTAAAAAGGGGTCTAATCTGTAGGAAACCCCTCTACAGTTTGTGTAGTGAACCAGTTGTTAATCCTTACATAAAGGGTGAGAGCTCATATACCAAAAAAACATATGTTTAATACCCTCCATCTATCCAAAAATCTTTTTGGTGGTGATGGGAGGTGTATTAAATAATAAATCAATACTCCATATATTATGGGTGATTAGTGAAAAAATAATAATAACAATATAAAAATCTTAAGGATGTGAGAGTCAAAATACACATGTGAAAAAATAAAATTATATGTATATATATAGGTAGTTCCAGCAAAAAAATGCAGTTCCAGCAAAAAAAAAAAAAAAATATATATATAAAAAGTTCCAGCAAAAAAGTGTGTAAATATAGTGTTCCAACAATGTTCCAGCAGTGTTCTTTATAATTGGTGACTTTCGTGCGGGCAACCACCTAATATCCAGTGACTTGCGGTGCTCCCCCTCAAAGATCCCCACTCACCAGCTCCCTGCACCCCTGCAGGGGTAGTAGGCATGTAGTATTGAGCCTTGGTGTGGCGTCCTAGATTCCAATGAGGTTGTTCCTGGGTACTCCCGCTCCAGACTCAAAATCCATCCGTAGTATGGTCATCCACATAGGAAAGGAAAACAGGGCTCCCGTAGTGTATTAAGTTTTTTAAAACTACTTTATTAAAAAGTTATTTGCCCAACAACTCGGGCTAGTAATAAAAATAAAATAAACTTAAAAACAAACAAAGCAAAACAGTCACACTGCGTATAATGTTTCTAAAACCCCTCAACCACATTGAGCCAACCCGTTAGGAAAGGATTTGTAATACATGCAATTATTCCGCCCATGGGAGGAGCAATGCTGGAACTTGGTATGCCTGCTTGCCTACATATAGTTATGAGGTACGCTAGCTACGGCTTTGACAACGTCGATGACGAAACGCGTAAGGCGGAGCTACGCGATTACGTCACACGCGGAAGTGGAAGAGAGTGAGGAACGCAGCTGAGGCGCACGCCGCTCAGCTGATGGTGTTGGGATCCACGAGCTCTCTCTGCGCACACCACTATACGCAGTGTGACTGTTTTGCTTTGTTTGTTTTTAAGTTTATTTTATTTTTATTACTAGCCCGAGTTGTTGGGCAAATAACTTTTTAATAAAGTAGTTTTAAAAAACTTAATACACTACGGGAGCCCTGTTTTCCTTTCCTATGTGGATGACCATACTACGGATGGATTTTGAGTCTGGAGCGGGAGTACCCAGGAACAACCTCATTGGAATCTAGGACGCCACACCAAGGCTCAATACTACATGCCTACTACCCCTGCAGGGGTGCAGGGAGCTGGTGAGTCGGGATCTTTGAGGGGGAGCACCGCGAGTCACTGGATATTAGGTGGTTGCCCACACGAAAGTCACCAATTATAAAGAACACTACTGGAACACTGTTGGAACACTATATTTACACACTTTTTTGCTGGAACTTTTTATATATATATATATTTTTTTGCTGGAACTGCATTTTTTTGCTGGAACTACCTATATATATACATATAATTTTATTTTTTCACATGTGTATTTTGACTCTCACATCCTTAAGATTTTTATATTGTTATTATTATTTTTTCACTAATCACTCATAATATATGGAGTATTGATTTATTATTTAATACACCTCCCATCACCACCAAAAAGATTTTTGGATAGATGGAGGGTATTAAACATATGTTTTTTTGGTATATGAGCTCTCACCCTTTATGTAAGGATTAACAACTGGTTCACTACACAAACTGTAGAGGGGTTTCCTACAGATTAGACCCCTTTTTACACAAGAGGTGGGGACACATTTACGCACAAAAGTATTCTTGTTGAGCGCTCGCTCTCAGTTGCACATTTTAGCACAATTTACCACAATAGATACCCCATTAGAGGTAGCGCCACTTACCCCTATCCCATAAATTCTCAAATGTTTCAATGCCTCTGTGTTCCTTGTTGCTGATTGGACAGTTTACCCCGCCCTGAATCCAAGGAAGGGGGGGATTGTCCCTGAGTTGTATATCTGTTTTTACATGTGTTTTGAATAAAGATTCTGTTTTCACCCTACATTGAGTTACGGCTAATGACTGGGTGCTCTGAGGGATCTTGGATCGTGTGGTACCAGACAGAGGAAGCATTTACGTCGGGCAGACTCATCTTGAGTACGGGGCCCTTCACAATTGGTTGGCAGCGGTGGGATCATGCTTCCTGGCTGCGAACACGTCCAAACTACCACCAGGATCCAAGGTCTGGATAGCAGGAGAGGAGAAGTACAGATACCATCCGCCATGGAAGAGGGATTCCAAAGGAGGTTGCGAGAGATGCGGATACAGAACAAGGGACCAGTATCAGTGCAGGTCCTGCTGGGAAGGTATGATTCTGTCTGCCTACAACTCTGGAAGAAAGTGCTAGCTACAGATAAGTCATTGCTCCAAATTAACAAAGGGGCTTGCACCCTTTTTGTTAATTTGGAGCAGCATTGGTGCCATTTTTTTATGTTTAGATTAGTGTAAGATTCTGCTAGCACTACTCTTTGTTAATTCTCCTTATTGTATCCAAATGCATTTGCCAAGTGCTATTTTAACCAGCATACAGTACATTATTAATGTATATAGACAGACAATACACAGTTGACTTTACTGATTACCGTATTTATCGGCGTATAACACGCACCGGCGTATAACACGCACCCCAATTTAGGAGGGAATTTTAAGGAAAAAAAACTTTTAGGAGGGAAGTTGAAGGGAAAAAAACTTACATTGAAATGCCCTTCATTGCAGCCTTGTCAGTGCAGCCTTGTCAGTGCAGCCTTGTCAGTGCAGCCTTCCCCAGTGCAGCCTTGTCAGTGCAGCCTTGTCAGTGCAGCCTTCCCCAGTGCAGCCTTGTCAGTGCAGCCTTGTCAGTGCAGCCTTCCCCAGTGCAGCCTTGTCAGCCTTGTCAGTGCAGCCTTGTCAGTGCAGCCTTGTCAGTGCAGCCTTGTCAGTGCAGCCTTCCCCAGTGCAGCCTTGTCAGTGCAGCCATCCCCAGTGCAGCCTTGTCAGCCTTGTCAGTGCAGCCTTGTCAGTGTAGCCTTCCCCAGTGCAGCCTTCTTCAGTGCAGCCATCCCCAGTGCAGCCATCCCCAGTGCAGCCTTCCCCAGTGCAGCTTTGCATCCCCTGTCCATGCTTCCAGGGCTTCAAAATCGCGGTCCGCGATTTGAAAATGGCGCCGCCGGCGCCGAAGTACACAGAGCCGGTCCTCGGCTCTTTCCGGCGGCTCTCGTTTACTTTCGGTTTCACTCGTAGTCCGGAGTGGAGCTATCCGAGTAGGTTCGGATAGCTCCGCTCGGGACTACGAGTGGAGCCGAAAGTAAACGAGAGCCGCCGGAAAGAGCCGAGGACCGGCTCTGTGTACTTCGGCTCCGGCGGCGCCATTTTCAAAATCGCAGACCGCGATTTTGACATTTACAGATCGGGATCGGCGGGGATCGGCATATAACACGCACCTGCGACTTTCCCCTGATTTTAAGGGGAAAAAAGTGCGTGTTATACGCCGATAAATACGGTAGTTTGCATGAGCAACTTAAAAATGATTTCCTTTTCTTCAACGATAACATTGGGCACTACTGATATTATGTCTTTCTAGTTCAACTTGGCTTTTTATTATAGCAGTCTGTTGCCTTCTACCTATTTCATAAATCTTAATTCTTGCAACAACCACATACAGAGCTTAGAATGACAACTGTCTGCCCGCAGAACCCTTCCAACTTCTCTATTCTGAACTTGACAGTCAGCTTCCCACAACACAAATATTGCAAGAGACATTAGAAGAAATTAAGAGGCTTGCAAAGGTTATTTACCCACAAGATCTACATTGCGTCACAAGTTTGTCTGTCAAGCATCTTGGCAATGCCGCATCCTGACACACCTCACGGCAAGTGTGCTGCTTTTTCGCAATATGATAATAAACTGACCAACTTAAAGTGGTTGTAAACCCAAGGAGTAGAAAATAAAAAAACCTGAAAAACAAAGGCATGAGTTAGTATGCATAGCATACTAGCTCATTATGAAATACCTTAGATCGAAGCCCCCGCAGCGGTCCCGGCACACCGATGTGACCGGCGACATGTCTCCTAGAGTTATTTCCGGGTTTGCGGGCTCCGGTGCTGTGATTGGCTGAAGCCGCGATGACGTCACATGCATGCGGGAGCCACCAGTAATGGCACAGCAGCTGAAGAAATGGCATGAGCGAGCCGTTTCTTCAGTGCGCATGTGCCCATGATGTGGGCACATGCTGATAGAGTGAATATCTCCTAAAAGGTGCAAGTTTAGGAGATATTCACGGTACCTACAGGTAAGCCTTATTATAGGCTTACCTGTAGGTAAAAGTGGTGCGTATGGGTTTACAACCACTTTAAAATGTAACTTCACACAAAACCTAGGTAGGAGGAAAGATTAGAACCTCTTTCAGGTATTTTCGCATTTTGTGCCCCTATGAGACATTGATCACTATAACAAGTGGCGAGAAAATCCAACATTTTCAAGATGTCATAGAAAAAAACCTTAAGAAAAGAAAACAAATGCAGACACCACTTCTAAGGAAAGTTGCAATATATTATTTTTTTGTTTTGGGGTTTAATACCCAAGAGCAGGGTTCTCCAAACTATGGTCCTCCAGTTTTCAGTAACTACAATTCCTATCATGCCATTCATGTCTGTGAATGTCAGAGTTTTACAATTTCTCATGGGATGTGTTGTTCCACAACAGCTGGAGGGCCGTAGATGGAGATCCCTGCCCAAGAGGGTAGAGAGGGAAATGCGTTCAGAGAGGACCTATGTAGAACACCTCAGGTTTCAGCCATAGAATCTCCCTGATCAGTCAGTTCCAGGAGGCTATCAGAGCAACACAAGGCTGAAAGTGGACCTAACATCAGATACACTATATTGTCAATAGTATTGGGACACCTGCAATTACAAACACATGAACTTTAATGGCATTCCAGTCTTCATCCGTAGGGTTCAATATTGAGTTGGCCCACCCTTTGCAGCTATAACGGCTTCAACTCTTCTGGGAAGGCTGTCCACAAGGTTTAGGAGTAGTGTGTCTATGGGAATGTTTGAACATTCTTCTAGAAGCGCATTTGTGAGGTCAGGCACTGATGTTGGCCAAGAAGGCCTGGCTCGCAGTCTCCGCTCTAATTTATCCCAAAGATATTTTATCGGGTTGAGGTCAGGACTCAAGGACTGGAGGAGTTCCACCCCTCGGGACATTGTATTTTGACGGCAGCACGCATCTGTGTTGACGGGGGAATCCTTCCCGTGTCTTCAAACTATGGGATATTTTTATTTTTACTAGTATTGGTGGTAATTAGCGATTTATAGCGGCACTGCAACATTGCAGCGGACAAATCGGACACTAAGTGACACTTTTTGGGGACCAATGACACTACCCCTGAATGGATAGCAATATGGGGGTTTGTGAGTATACCCTGATGCCATTATCCACATACACCAGGGAGGAAACCTAGTCGCTCAGAACCTCAGATCTATTATAACAAGTAACCAGTCTGGGATAAACGTATAGTGGGATTTCGTAAAAATAATTGTCCTTGTCCAACAGTGTACAGTGCCTTGCAAAAGCATTAACCCCCCTTGGCATTTTTCGTGTTTGTTTGAGGATTTGCATCATTTAATTTACAGAACATGCCCACAACTTTGAAGATGTTTTTTTTATTTTTATTGTGAAACAAACAACAAATAGGGCAAAATAACAGAAAAGGTCAATGTGCATAACTATTCACCCCCCTAAAGTCAATACTTTGTAGAGCCACCTTTTGCGGCTATCACAGCTCCAAGTCACTTTGGATATGTTTCTATGAGCTTGCCACATCTTACCACTGGGATTTTTGCCCATTCCTCCTTGCAAAACTGCTCCAGCTCCTTCAAGTTGGACGGATTGCACTTGTGAACAGCAATCTTTAAGTCTGACCACAGATTTTTGATTGGATTGAGGTCTGGGCTTTGGCTAGGCCATTCCAACACATTTACATGTTTCCCCTTAAATCACTCAAGTGTTGCTTTAGTAGTGTGTTTGGGGTCATTATCCTGCTGGAAGTTGAGCCTCTGTCCTAGCCTCAAATCACACACAGAGTTGTACAGGTTTTGCTCAAGAATATCCCTGTATTTAGCACCATCCATCTTTCCCTCAACTCTGACCAGTTTCCCAGACCCGACTGCTGAAAAACATCCCCACAGCATGATGCTGCCACCACCATGTTTCACTGTGGGGATGGTGTTCATTGGGTGATGTGATGTGTTGTGTTTTTTGCCAGACATAGCGTTTTCTTTGATGGCCAAAAAGTTCAATTTTAGTCTCATCAGACCAGAGCACCTTCCTCCATACATTTTGGGAGTCTCCCACATGCCTTTTCGCAAACTCAAAATGTGCCATTTTGTTTTTTTGCTGAAAGTAATGGCTTTCTTCTGGCCACTTTGCCATAAAGTCCAACTCAATGGAGCGTACGGCTTATTGTTGTCCTATGTACAGATACTCCAGTCTCTGCTGTGAAACTCTGCAGCTCCTCCAGGGTTACCTTAGGTCTCTGTGCTGCCTCTCTGATTAATGCCCTCCTTGCCCGGTCCGTGAGTTTTGGTGTGCGGCCGTCTCTTGGCAGGTTTGCTGTTGCACCATGTTCTTTCCATTTGGTTATGATAGATTTGATGGTGCTCCTAAGGATCATCAAAGATACATCCCCCTTCCTTTTTACCCCCCCCCCCCCCCAGTCCTATCAGGGGAGGACTGGGCTGTTGGCATATTGTATGGCGCAAGAATACATTATTATAAATGGCACCTGAACACTTTGTATAGTGGAATGCAATGCACAGTTCACAACTTAGTGCATACTGTGCATTGCAGTGAGCTGTTTGGAAAAAAATGTTTATGTGATTTTTTTTTTCTTTGTCCATTATATTAGCACACCACATTCTGTCTATCCAAAAGCCGTTTTTGGAAATGGTGGAATAGGATAGCACTTCCACAGACTTCTACATTTTTTCTGGTGACAAACCTTATTATTATAGGTAACAATGAAACCAAAAGAGTCTAAGAGGCACTTTTAAAAGATTGGTCCTCATATCCTATTGTCTTCTGGACAAAAAGTAAAGGGGAAATCTTCCCAAATGAAAAATAGCAAAAAAAAAAAAAAAAATCTAACAAATGAGGATAAGTTCCTACCAAGGCTTTTTCACAAACAGGGAAACTAAGGGTTTGAAGTTGACGGTTCCCATAAAAAATATGTGCACCTGTCTTCTTTCTGATGTTTTGTTTGTAAAAAAAAAAAATGTATTGTTTCCTGAATATCCTACTAGTAGCAGTGTCATGTTCTGTTGGCTCACAAAAGCATGCCTATAAAAATAATTTACAGGCCCCTACCTTATATTCATTGTTAAGCACACCAGACAATTTGTCTCAGAATGGAAAGCATCTGAAGGGGAGAGAATAGCATTTTAGGGAAAAGTAAGCTCCAGGCAAAAACCCTTTTTTTCAATGACAGAGCCATTAAAAAGAAATAAATTAAAGTTCAAATCCGGACTAACCAAATACTGTCTACCTTTAAGAAGGCATGTGTATTATTAATTGAATATTGACATGCTTTGTGTATTTCTTCTAGGTCTGTGTAGTACTCCAACATGAAACAACATTTTGTATCCACCCTCTCCTGTAATTTTCTGCAGGTGGCCTCGAATGCCCTAGTATCCAACTTGTGGCCCGGGGGCTGCATATGGCCCTTTGGCACTTTTTGTGCGGCCCTTAGGGAGGATGGAAGAGGCTCTGGAGAAGCCATGGCATAGCAGTGATTTCTAGCAGTCTTATTTAATTTTTCTCCAGTCAATGACTGTCTCCTAAAGCATGTCTCCAGTGTTCAACAACTCCTATAGCATGTTCACAGTCTCTGACAGTCTCTCGCAGCAGTCCTGACCAGCTCTTGAATGATGTCTGCAGTCCTGCCATCTCTTGCATCATGTTTGCAGACTCTGACAAGCTCTTGGATCATGTTTGCAGTCTCTAACCAGCTCTTGTGTCATGTCTGCAGTCTCTGACCATCTCTTGCAGTATCTGACCATCTTCTGCATTATGGCCACAGTCTCTGACCATCTCCTGTATTATACCATTAGTCTTTGGCTATATCCTGTTGTGTGCCTTCTGTCTCTGACACCAACATATTCGCTGAATTTTCCATGTGGCCCTTTAGTAATGTTGAGGGCTTTACTTGAAGCCAACCATATAAAGAAATTTGACCACCGCTGCTTTAAAAAATGGACCTTGTGCAGCCCATAGATGATGTCACCACTACTTTTACAGGGTAATATCCAAGTTGGTAAAGGCATTTGGCGCACATAAAAAGGGTTTATATCCTTTAATCCTTTGTGAATTTTGAAGAATATATTGAATAAAATGTTTTCTGCTTTGAGTTCAACTTTTATTTTTCTTATTATGTTTCTATAGTCCTATCCACAGCAGAAATCAGACTAATGGAGGGTTCTGTACTGTGAGCACTGCACATTCCCATCAATCTAAAACATTTTCATGTACTGTGAGCTGGAGGGAGAGGTGTTTTGGTAGCTTAGAGCAGTGGTCATCAACCCTGTCCTCCAGGGCCCACTAACAGGCCAGGTTTTATGTATTACCTTGGGGAGATGCAGACTAGAATACTGCAATCACTGAGCAGCAAATTATATCACCTGTGATTTATTTCAGTTATCTTGCAAACCTGGCCTGTTAGTGGGCCTTGAGGACAGGGTTGATGACCACTGGTTTAGAGGAAGAAGAAATCACTTAAAGCAGTGTTTCTCAACTCCAGTCCTCAAGGCGCCCCAACAGGTCATGTTTTCAGGATTTCCCTCAGATGGAACGGCTGTGGTAATTACTAAGGCAGTGAAACTGATCAAATCACCTGTGCAAAATAATGGAGAGCCTGAAAACATGACCTGTTGGGGTGCCTTGAGGACTGGAGTTGAGAAACACTGACTTAAAGGACCTTAGGAGTGTGATGATGTTCTTTCATGGTCCAATCGGCAGATGGACTATGAAGTTAAAATGTTGCTGTTTCGAATAATTTCATCACCATCCAGACTATGCAATTGAGAAAGGCAGTATGAATCCTAGGAGTTACTGAACAAATAGTCTGGCTGGTGAAAAGTTCACATAATATTTATTTTAACTGTGTATTTAGCTGTTTGGCATAGCATTCTACGTTATCAAGTACATGTGTTCAAAATGGGACTGTGTGTCTATTCAACTAAAGGAGAATTTTCAATTTGTAGACCTGGCTACCAATCGGCATTCCAATTCTTCCTAAAGGTGTTTATTGGAGTTGAGGTCGGGGCTCTGTGCAGGCCAATCGAGTTCCACCATACCAAACTCATTCAACCATATCTTCCTGGACCTGGATTTGTGTAAAATGTTGCCATAAAGTTGGAAGTGCCATCTGTTTAAAGCTGTATTTTTATGTTTAGCATTAACAGTACCCTTCACCAGAAACACCCAAACTGAATAATTGTAGGCCATATAATTTTTTTGAATCAAGTAGTATTGAGTATTTAGCATAGTTTACAGAGCATACAAAAATAACGTTAAAATAAATCTTAAAAAATAGCAGCAACACGTGTCGTTCCTTATACAAAACAATGGTGTTCACAGGCATCTGAACTACACCCAAGTTGCACAATTTACAATAACAGAGCTAAGAGCTTACAATGTACATAGCACTAATTTTAGTACTGGATGATATGCCTGCCCCCTCCATCTCCGCAATCACAGCAGCTTTTGTATTATGCAAACTCATTCTCAAAATACAAAGGCTTCTCTGAATGGGCAGCAGAGGGGAATGGTGGGCATAACTGCTCTGTGTGCCTCTCTTCTCCTTGAGTGTCTGGAGTGTAATTCCTGGCAGAGCAATAAACATGTCCAATATAAATATTAGAGAAAGTTTAGGAGATGCCATGCACCTGCCGGTGACACATCTTCAGGCATAATAGTCAGGAGAGCTATTTTAGGAACAAATGACAATGGAGTAGAGCACAGGCCTTAAACAGTTTGAAATATAGCTGATCAGTATCTAAAAAATTTGGGACATCACAAGAGCACACAGTGAGGGAAAAAAGTATTTGAACCCCTGCTGGTTTTGTACGTTTGCCCACTGACAAAGAAATCAGTCTATAATTTTAATGGTAGGTTTATTTTAACAGTGAGAGACAGAATAACAACGAAAACATCCAGAAAAATGCATTTCAAAAAAGTTATTGATTTGCATTTTATTGAGTAAAAATAGGAATTATTTGATCCCCTATCAATCAGCAAAATTTCTGGCTTCCAGGTGTCTTCTATACATGTAACAAGCTGAGATTAGGAGCATTCTCTTAAATTGAGTGCTCCTAATCTCAGCTTGTTACCTGTATAAAAGACACCTATCCACAGAAGCAATCAGATTCCAATCTCTCCACCATGGCCAAGACCAAAGATCTGTCCAAGGATGTCAGGGACAAGATTGTAGACCTACACAAGGCTGGAATGGGCTACAAGACCTTCGCCAAGCAGCCTGGTGAGAGGGTGACAACAGTTGGTGCGATTATTCACAAATGGAAGAAACACAAAATAACTGTCAATCTTCCTTGGTCTGGGGCTCCATGCAAGATCTCACCTCGTGGAGTTTCAATGATCATGAGAACAGTGAAGAATCAGCCCAGAACTACACGGAAGAATCTTGTCAATGATCTCAAGGCATAGGAAGGAAATGCCGCTCTCCAAGCCTTACGGATCGTAGGAGAAAACCTCCACCCTTGATGAATGTCAGGTGCAGACTGTGCACAAGTCTATGGAAGCAAGAAAATCCCAGACTGATGCACTATGGAAACAGACATCTTTATTTCATGAATAAAATCCAACAGTAGCCATCAAAAATATAATCGGAGAACAGTGTTATCTAACGCGTTTCACATACAAAGATGCTTACTCATAGCTAAAGTATACACGAGTGTGGGTACATATAAGTAGAAAGACAGAATAAAAAACTACCAATGGAAAACTGGTAGCAATCAGGTAATTAAATCATTAAGCAATAATCAATTAAAAGAACACACTTTTTGGACATCACGTAGGCTAGGCATACCGACAATGAAAAACACATGTGAGAAGGAAATTAAACTAAATAACTAAATAAAAATAAGTAATAAAAATAATAATAAATATAAGAGTAGATGAATATAAATGTATTAGCAAAAACCAGCCTTCTAGGAATTGTCTGTATTGTTTACATAACTTGGAGAAACCACCCATGTATTTTAAGTTATAGTTGCAGATCGTTATGCCTCTCATTAACATTAATATGATAATATAATAATGGGATAACTCATATAATAGTGACAATATAAAATATATTAGAAAATATATTAGAAAAAAACAGTGAAAAAACACATTTAGATGCACATGTATCAATGTAAAGGACTATTCTAGCAATGTGTATACAATATGCAGTCTTTTAGTCAAAAAAGTGTTACAAATGGTAAATGCGACCTATAATCACTAAAACTTGGAGCACCTCTATAAATATTGGTGCATTTCTTGCCGACTCAGGTCATCATTATATGTATGTCATCATAATATAGGTACATAAAAATCGGAAAAACTGAGAAACGAAAAAACGGAAAAACAGAGAAACAAAAAAAGGAAATAAACCATTTACAATCAAAGTTGAACCACTACCAAAGCCAAAGTTTGTGACCAAGACTTATCGTATCTATGTCAGGACTAAAAACCCCCCTCAGGGCTATTGAAAGTACCAGATATATGTGCTAACCCTCTATTTTATGTTGCTTTGCTTCCCATCAAACGTAGACGTGTCTTGAAGCAAGCGTCGGGGGTGAACCAAGTCTCCCTCCACTTGTTGCAAAAAAGAAGAATAACAGCAAGTCATATGTTACACATAAATATCATATGTCTATGGCGACATTATGTTACCTTTTTTTGGAGAGAAGTAATTAAATTAAATTTGTATTATTTATTTATTGATGTACCCTTTTTGGAGTGAAAAATTAAAATGATTTTATTTATTTATTTATTTATTTATTCAAGAGACTGCAGGGATCCATGGGTAACACATTTTACCACAGCATATGTATGTATTGTTTCCCAATGAAAAACTTCTTAGAGAACTACGTTGGGGCTCAGCTCCAGCCTCAAGCGCAGCACTAACAAGTTTACCCACAAGTATCCCAGAGGTTGTATTCTTGTGTATAGTAAGTTTACTAATGGTGTTGTTAAGAGATTGATTTTTGTAACTACACAATTGGCCTGTATGTGTAAAATTACTAGTGTGGATGGAAATATCCTTTGAAATGTTAATACTGACTTGGAGCACATACCTACTCCTTTGGATGTATTGCCTATCTGAACACACCACTCGGGTTCATGTGTCATTCCTAAAGTGTAAAACATAATACTCTGATTGCGGTATCCTTCTGAGACATTCTTAATACTTAAGACTAGAGTATTTTTCAATAATGACTTGAGGTTTAGAGGGACAGCTAAAAGTGGGATCTTAGCAGTTTCTGGGTGTAACTTACTACAAATACAGCATTTTTCATATCCTGACTTTCTAGCATAAGCATATTTAAATTTTAACAGTAACATTTTTCCAGAAATACCTGTTTCTTTGATCAATTCATTAGAGACATCTCTTTTACTGTGATTTCTGGGGTGAAAGTTAGTATGGTTGGTGTGTACTTTTACCACATATGAGTTTCAAGGCTCCTAGGTCATCAGGATGATAGATACAGTTAGTTATTATCCACACTGGGACAAAGATCAGAAGTAGAAACATCACCAAAAGACACAAGGCCTTTCCAGAAGTCTGTGGTGAAATCAGTGACACCACTGTCCTTTATTTCTATGCTTGTCTTTTAAGGACTTAAAACACCTGCTTCGCCTCTTTTCAGCCTTTTTTCAATTCCTGGGCCTAGATCAACATTCTTTATCCTGCTGGCATGGATCCAGGTAGGACTTTCCTTGGTCCTGGTGACGGCTATCACTTTGGTCAATGATCCAAATGGAACCTCTTGTGGCTTTTGATCATTCTGAAGCCTGTGGACCACAACTTGATCATCGACCTGGAACAGGTGGGTTGGTACCTGTGAAGAAGAGGGAGAGGTGCGGGCTACTCTTCTTTCAACAATATCAAGAGTTTCAATCAGTTTTTTTTTACATATTCCTCTTGTATCTGTTTTCAAATCACCTTCCTCCACCATCAAAGGATGATTAGCCCATGGTGTGGGGAATGGCCTACCCATGAGTAATTCAAAGGGGAAATAACCCGTCACACTGTGAGGGGTCATTCTGATTTCAGCTAATACAGCTGGGGGATCTTTTTTCCATTTGCCAAAATTCCCACCCGTAGCTTTCCTTGACCTATCTTTAATTGTTCTATTCATTCTTTCTACAATCCCTGAACTCTGTGGATGGTAGGGGAGGTGAAATTTCCAGTCTATTTTTAGTACTTTTACAAGATCTTGGCAGATTTTAGCTGTAAAGGCTGGGCCATTGTCTCAATTTATTTGTAATGGACATCCCCATCTAGGAATAATTTCCTGTGTGAGGATCTTTACCGCAGTTTGTGCGTTTTCATTGTTGGTGACAAAGATTTCTGGCCAGCGTGACATCGTTTCCACTATGACGAAAAAGGTATTGTTTCTCTCCTTCTTTGGGAATATGTGTACAGTCTGTCTGTAAATGGGTAAATGGCGTTGTTGGGTACTCAAGATGTTCATGCTTTGATTTCTTTGGGTTTGTTGGATTGTTCCTAATGCAAGTGACACATCTCTGTACAAAAGCTTTGACTAGATTAGGTAGTCCTGCAATGAAAAAAATCTGCATCTAGGAGTTCACATGTAGCCCGCCAGCCCTTGTGACCCAGTCCATGGTATTGTGCAATGAACAGGGTGGCGCTAGCAACAGGAATACACGGTCTCCCCTCTTGGCAGATTAATCCTTTTGCACCATTCCATTACAGTTCCATTGCGCAATATCATCATGGGTGGCAAAAGCCTGCAGTTCCATGAGCCAATGTGTCTCTTTCAGGGAACATGGCTGAGGTGTTAGCATGGGCATTTGAATGTCTGCCTTTTGTTTAGATGCAGCTTCTTTAGCGATTCTGTCAGCTAATGCATTCCCTTTGGCTATATCAGTCATTTGGCCTGTATGTGCCTTACAGTGCATGATAGCCAGTTTTGAAGGAAACTGAATTGCATCTAGTAATGCTGTGACTAGTTCAGAGTGTGAGATGCTCTTTCCATCTGCTGCCACATATCCTCTGCGAAACCATATTACACCATGGTCCCAGACAACACTATGAGCATATCTGGAATCGGTGTAAATTTTTACCGCTTTTCCTGCAAACAGCTGGCATGCACGGGTTAATGCTATCAATTCAGCAGCCTGTGCAGACTGATAGGGTATTGGATTGGCCTCGAGGACAGTATCCGACAGTTGGACCACAGCATATCCCGCATGATAGACATTATCACTTGATCTGTTGTAAGAGCCATCAACAAAAACTGTTTGTGCAGTAGGGATTGGTACTGAAAGCATATCTGCTCTAGGTGAAGTGTCCTGATGTATTGATTGTGTACAGTCATGAGGTGGTGGTAAGTCATCATAAGTTCTCCTTTAAGACCTAATAAGGCATTCAAAATTGGAGCTGGGCCAGAGTTTGTTTGAAATTTTTATTTTCAGGTTTGGATTGGACAGGAGGATGACTTCATACCCACTCAATCTTTGTGCTGACATATGGTGAGTATGTAAAGTTTTGAGGAGTGGGTTGACATTGTGTGTAGTATGTAAGGTAGTGTCATGACCCAAGGTAAATGGTTTTGCCATCTCCACAACCATTGAACAAGAAGCCAGCGCTCTGAGACACGCGGGCATGCTTTGCCCCTGTACTGGAACCACCTTTGAGAAAAAAGCTACAGGGCGCAGTCTCCCACCATGTCCCTGGGCCAGTACTCCCACTATGGTTCTACAATTTTCCCTGGCAAACAAGTGAAACATTTTTCCATATTCAGGGAGGCCAAGGCTCGGGCTGGTAAGCATTGCACATTTCAACATGGCAAAAGCATTTAACATTTCATCAGACCATTTTACAATATAAGACATTTCAGA
Organism: Lithobates clamitans; assembly: GCA_037952925.1. Taxonomy (NCBI): domain Eukaryota; kingdom Metazoa; phylum Chordata; class Amphibia; order Anura; family Ranidae; genus Lithobates; species Lithobates clamitans. The sequence continues at coordinate 91,380 of JBBGZY010002558.1, read as the reverse complement.
GAGGGTTGCTTGTCTCAGTATATTGTCATAGAAAGAACAGTCAGGTATCTATTGGCGGCAGTAACCAATCATTCCAAGAAAGGTGAACATGTCTTTCTTTGTAAGTGGGCGGGGCAGACCCACTAGAGTGGCAGCTCTTTTGTGACTGACTTTCCTAACTCCCGGAGACAGCAGAAACCCTAGGTACTCAACCTCCTGTTTACTCCATTGTAACTTTTTCTTAGACACTTTGTGACCACATACATGTAACCATTTCAATAAGGTTAGGCTATCAGCTCGGCAGTCCTTCTCTGAGGAGCTACAAATCAAAAGATCATCAACATATTGCAACAGTACAGAACCATGAGGGGCAGTCCAAGGCCTGAGGGTGGCTTGGAGTACTATTGAATAGACCACAGGTGAGTCTATGTAACCCTGGGGCATTCTACACCAGGTAAACTGGCGATTGTTGGTCAATCGACACAGTAAAAGCAAAGAGTGGCCGTGTCTGCTCGTCTACAGGGATGGAGAAAAAAGAATTCTTTAAATCAATCACAGTAAAACATTTGGCTGTTGCTGGAATGGAGGACAGGAGTGATGGGACATCAGGTACAATGGGTGCTATTGGGACTATGAGGTCATTTATGGCCCTCAAGTCCTGTACAAACCTGAAGGAGCCATCCGGCTTCTTTACAGGGTTAACAGGTGTGTTGTAGGGAGAAATATTTTCTTCCAGGATCCCATCCTGCATTAACTTTTTCACCATTGGCACTATGCCATCCATCTTTTCCTTAGAGAGTGGATATTGTTTGATAGATAGTGTCACGGAACGTCCCACACTCTGCTTGAGTGCTTCCATCAGTATACCACTTCCTCCCAGTCTGACTCTAGATATCAGATATTCCAACCGCTCACAAAGCACAAAACAAGGCGAGGCTTGCTTAGCTGCTAACATGGACTGTTTTATTAGAAGCAAAATTACAAGTCTTTATATACTGTTAGAGGAGGTTCCCCCCCTGCTCATAATACTCTAACAATAAAACTGTAACCTAATTAACATGAGCTAGTTTAGTAAATCATTTACCCAGACTAGGTGACTCAGAGACAAGACCTTTTGGTTTAAGACTTTACATCTCCTAGCTAACTGACTATTCAATACACATTACCATAAATATCAACACAGGGTTAATTAGAACAAACAACAATGTGTGGAATACCCTTAGAAGCTGTGGTAAGCCAGACTAGACTCATTTACATTAAACACATTATAGCAGACATCAGACAGGTGAGTGGAGTTGATGATAGCCTCTGTCCCGGGTGAGTCTGTCACAGATAGGAAATGCACCTTCTTTGAGAGTGGCCTTGTATGGTGTGCATGAAATAAGTCCTACATCCAGATCTGATGTAGACCAGACCTGGGGGTCTATATCCTCAAAATCTTCTTCACTACTTTGTTGTGACAGCATCAATAAACCTCGTTTACATGGTACTATAGTGATTTTATCTGAGGAAATGTCTAGATCTCCTTCTGAGTTGGTTCTAATTGTTATTCCTAGCGGTCCAAACAAGTCTCTTCCCATCACATTTACAGGACACCTTGGTATTATCCTAAAAGAGTGCATATGGTGTAACCTTCATCATCTTCTATTGGTAGGGGTGGGGTCCTATATGTTTTTGTCAGTATCCCATTAATTCCCAAAGAGGGTTCTGCTGGTACCCATTTGCCTTTGAAATGATCTTCACAAATAGTACTCCTAGTAGCGCCGCTATCGACGAGATAGGGAAGAAGTCTCCCATTTACTGAAATAACAACCATTGGACTGTCAGTGAAATCATCTGAAACAAAAGGAAAAGCTGGAACACTACCCTCCGGGCCCCATCATTGATGTTGATTTCCCCATTTGATTGGAAATGTTGGACCTTGTTGAATGGATGCCTGTGGTTGTTGTGTCTGGTTAGGGGCAGAGCTGGAGTCGGGAGTCTGAGGAGAGGTGGGGTGAAGACACTGACTCACCCAGTGATCCTCGGCACCGCAGTTGAAACATCCATTGTTTCTAGGGCGACTCGTCTCTCTTCCATTTCTGCCTCTAAACCTGCCTCTACCTCTTTCTCTAAAGTTTCCCTTCATATTTCCTTGGAAATGTTTTGTGGAGACAGGTGTTTGAGATTACTCAGGAAAGACTGGATCAATAATGGATCCATAGTTGGCAGAATAACAAAACCGGCTCCCTGTGTCCACACATCATTGAATCTTTTCCAAAATTCAAGAACTGATTCTCCTGAACAGAAGAACTGATTCGGTCCGCATATCATCTCTCCCTGTGTTAAGCTTGTAATCGGTTGCAGCTGTACCTGCCGGTTCTACAGTAGATATAGTTCCGACCTTGGTCCAGTCCTAACCTGTACCCGTCCCTACAACACCCTCAATAATTAACCTCATATCCTCCTGTGTGTAGTTTCTGCCTTTACAAGCTCTTTTCAGGTAGGCGAGAGTGGCGGATTTATGTCTTTATTTTTCTTTCTAAACATTCTGATTATGTTCTTGTAGATACTCTGAGTCTTTTATTTCTTGGCAACATGCCAATAAGCACTCCTTATGGTCAGAGGTTTCCCTGATCAGAAAGCAAGCTTTGTATGTTATTACTTTTCTTATTTTTATAACCAAACAATTTTTATTTATATTTCAAATTTTTTGGCCAACGGGTTCAAACAGTGCCTTCAATTGCGGTAGTACTAATGCCACAAACAATTCCCCACTATCTATTATGGTTAGGGAGATATTAGCACTTGAACCCTGTTGGCAAAAAGCCAAATATCCAAATGTTGCACCTGACTTCCCCTGCGCAAGAGATGTCAGTAGCAAAAAGAATTATTCAAATAGCATGTTTTGATCAAGAGTTAGCCTCAGAGTATCCTGCCAACGACGCCAATTTATTTTCCTTAACGGAATAAATTTGGAACAAATTCAAGAGTTTTTGGACATACAATAAATATACAACCTTGTTCACGGACCTGCTGTCTTGCTTCATATAACCTCCAGGACAATACTCACCAAATATACCCTGTGGTTCTTGAAACAAAATAGCAGTCCACTTATACACTTAGCACAATTCATCCAGCATGATACTTTTAAAGCAGTTACACAATCATACACAGTTTACACAGTACATTGATCATCAGTCTCTTGTTCTGTCCCAAACAGAACTAAAACTCTAGAGTACTCTGTAAATTCTCTTAAGGTTACCAAAACCTTTTAAGGTTACCAAAACCTTTTCAAGTGTTCCCAAAACACTATTTATATGACCAGTCAACTTTTATCTCTACTTATGAGAGGTTCTATAACCCAGCAGCAATCTCTATGGGGTTAATCCGTTAAGGGTAGTCTTCCATCCCTTAAGGGTAGTCCTCCATCCCGGACGAGCCCCCAGTGCTGAAAGGGTTAATCCTATGTCTAGGGTGGTCCCTTTAACCTCTCAGACCTCGGATCGATGTATTATGCAATTTCAGATATATCTGGAGCCAAGTCCCCGAGAACTGAAAAAGGACATGCACACGGTATTGTATTCTTGGTAACTGACTGTATTTGATTTGCATCATAGCGTCTTTATAGCAAATTACGAGTCACACAGAAGATTCATAATAAGACATGCGTAGTAGATATTAATGCAGTTACAACTGGTCAAGACAAGTAGCCTTTGTTCTCTGTTCTCAGCTTCTGAAGGAATGTGAGAGAATGTGTGAAAATTTAGATAAGGAGTGTGTGAAACAGATGAGTTAGAAGAATCTCATGCTGATATAGACTTTTGCAAAGCTAAAGAGGTATTCTAACTGTACATACTGTTGGCTTGGCTTGCATACACATGGTCACATAATAGTTCGCTGAACTTTCGACCGTCAAGAATGCGGTGACGTACAACACTACGACGAGCCGAGAAAATGAAGTTTAATCCTTCTGAGCATGCGTCGAATTGTTTCCGATAATACAGGCACATCTAAGTATGCAGGCATCCGGGGAAAAGCTGTCCATATAGACCATCCTCTGCACCCCCAGCTCTCACCACTGTCGGTCTGAAATCATGACCGGGAAGACTAACCTGCAGTAGAGCGATGTGAAAGCGAGGCTTGAAGCGCTCGTGGAGCGCAGCGTAGAAGGGATAATGTCAATAGTGGTGTAGAGGACGGTCTATGTGGACAGCTTTACCCCGGATGCCTGCATACTTAGATGTGCCTGTAATAATCATCAACCATGTGACTTGCTAAATGTTGTACCTTCATTAAATGTAACCATATTTCTACACTTAGAGGCGCCTCTGTTCTGTTTTATACTCAGTTGTGACATGACGCTACTTGTATATCATGACATCGCTTGTATATCAAGACATCGCTTATATATCAAGTCAAAATTTATTAAACATTTTGCTTGTTTTGTAAAACGCTCTCAAACCAAGTTACTCTCAATCCAAGGTTTTACTGTATATGTAAAGGATGTAGTACACACCTAGTTAAAATATAACTTTACACCACATAATCATACAACAAAAAAATACATGACTAAATAATATAACAATATCTATATTGTCTTCTTTGAAGAATCGTCAAATAAAAATCCCCATGATGTAATTAAAGTCTCTGTAGAAGTATTCTTCTATTCAGTTCTATTCTATTCTTCTGTTCAGAAAAAAACAACAAAAAAAAACGATGCTGTTCCAGCCACCACCTTGCTATGAGTACATGAAGCAAATACCAACATGAATAGATCACTCAATAAAGTAAATTGACCTTCTGGCTGTAAAAAGTTCTAATCGCTCTTATCTGAATCAGGATCCAGAATTACTTTTCTACACTCTTGTCTTCAGCTCCAGGCCACGTCAAATAGATAAAGAACGCGAATAGGAAGAATCCTTTTTAAAAACAATTATTGAAATATAAAATCAATCCTTCGTGGGCAAATCATGGCTTGCTATGATTCAATAAAAAAATCAATAAAAATATTGAAACAGAAACATAAAATCAATACACTCACTGATTCGTGTGTCTCATAAGCACTAAACGTATGTTTTTGAGCGCATTTAAATCCCCGCCAGGATAAGGGACAATAATTTTACATCACAGTCCACCACAAGCAGGATCAGATACCATGTGCATAGCTCCCAAATGTCCCTGATTTCGAGGGACTGTCCCTGATTTGGAGCAATGTCCCTCTGTCCCTCATTCCTCCTTATTTGTCCCTCATTTTGGTCTGATCTATATAGTTGTATATAAAATGCACTTTTTATCTTTCAAAAAGAGTTCCCCAGTGCTAAACCTTTCATCCAATTTCTAAATTGCTGCATTTGTACATTTTAGAAGCCAATATAAAGGAATAGTAGTGGTAAAAAAAAGTCCTTGTGGATTGAATTAACCTTTTTTTTTTTTTGGTTAATTCTCCTTTAAGGGGGTGTGACAGGGGGCGTGTCCTATGCCACAAAGGTATTTATTAACTACTTCCTGCCCACGCTATAGCTGAAAGATGGCTACAGCGCAGGCTTTGTTTGTGGGGGGAGGGTGTTCATGGACATCCTCCCGTGATCTATCGGACTTGGCTGATCACAGATCGGGGTAAAGGGCCAATCACAGCAGTGTCCAATGACAGCTGATCACAGGATGTAAACATAAGCCGGTTATCGCTGACAGTGTGAGGCGAGAAGAAGAGAGCCGATAATCAGCTTGTATTAAAGGGACATTGGCTCTGATTATCCGTGCAGCCCTACCAGTGCCCACCAGTACTGCCAATCAATGCCCACCAGTGCTGCCAATCAGTGCCTCCTCATTAGTGTCACATAAAAGTGCGGCCTATCAGTGCTGCCTATCAGTGCTACCTCTCAGTGCCCTTCAGTCCTGCCTCATCAGTACCTTCTCATCAGTGCCTACCAGGGCCGCCTATCAGTGCTGCCTATCAGTGCTACCTCTCAGTGCCCTTCAGTGCCGCCTCATCAGTACCTTCTCATCAGTGCCTACCAGGGCCGCCTATCAGTGCTGCCTCATCAGTGCCTTCTTTTTTTTTATTTTTTATTACTATCAGTGTCAGTGTGTTTTAGGCAGCATAAAAAAAATGCAAAATGTGCACTATTGTTTTTGGGCTGTTTTTACAGGTCAAACAACCAACATACACATATGTGATATCGATGCAATCGCCAGGAGCAGGAGAACTTATTTTGGGTTGTTCTTTGGTGGTAAATTATGATAATAGCGAGAAAAAAAATACAACTTAATTTTTAAAAATAATATTTTTTTTTTATGTTTTTTGGGCCAGATTTCCTTTAATGATAAATTAAAAAAAAAAAAAGCAGGAGATATCTATTGCCTTTTTACCACCAAAAGAAAGCCCAATTTGTCCTAACAAAAAACAAAGTATAATCCACCTGGATGCACAAAGTAGTTGTGAGGGTATGTACAGTTTTACTAACACATGTTAAACTTGAAAAATTGTGCTTAGGCATTTAGATTTGTTTCACCCTTAGGCGTGAAGAAGGGGTTAATCTTAGATCTATCTTAGATTAGAAAATAAACAAAGTTGGGAACCTCCAATGCGTTTTTTGGGGCAGTAGAAATACAGGAAAGGCTTTAAATCCTTCAATTATTTAGATTTTTTTAAGAAAAAAAAATTTTGCTGAATAGCACCAAACAAGCTGGGTGTGTGACGTAAGGTGCATTTGTATCCAACCAAACATGACACGGAGGAGAAGGGCATGTGACATGTGTGCACCTAAGATAACATGTCAAACGCATATGTATGTTTTGGGCGGATGTATTGTAATTGGAATAGTTAAGCTGTCAAGAAGGAAAAGAAAAGATAATTTCACACTCAGTGCATTGTGTCTATAGCCTGAACTCTAACCTATTTACTATGGTTTATAGCTCGCTAAGACACGTTCTAAGTTTAGTTCATTAGTGGGCAGTCCCACTATTGTTATTCGATTTTATTTATTTTAAAACTCAAATTGTTACCTCCTGCTTTTCAAAAGAGTAAGGCTGGGTTCACATGTATATGCAAATTGGATGCATTTTTAACCGCATCCAATACGCATAACATGTGAGTGTGATCGGCTCTCAATGGAGCCAGTCCACACATGTCCGGGACGGCTGCGGCAAGGTTTTGAAAAGGGTCCTGTGCGTTTTTGGGTCCTGTTCAGGTGCAAATTTAGGGAAAAATTTGCACCGAAATCGCACCTGGACCAGTGAACAGAAACACATAGGACACCAGACTGCAACCCGCAGGCGCAAATATGTGAACCCAGCCTTAACCACTTGCCTACCCTTCCTGCCCAAGCCATTTTCCAGCTTTCAGCGCTGTCAAACTTTGAATGACAATTGCGTGGTCGTGCTACACTGTACTCAAACACATTTTTTATCATTTTCTTCACACAAATAGAGCTTTCTTTTGGTGGAGTTCAACCCCCCCCCAAAAAAAAAAATTAGTAATGTGCTTAAAAAAATAAAAAAAAAACATTTGGAGTAATTTTTTTTTTACTCACCTCTAAATGGCTGTTGCTAGAGGGTCCCTGATGGGCACTGATAGGTGGCACTGATAAGCACTGATAGGTGGCACTGGTGGGCACTGATAGGCGGCACTAGTGGGCACTGATAGGTGGCACTGGTGGGCACGGATAGGCGGTACTGATGGGCACTGATAGGTGGCACTGGTGGGCACTGATAGGTGGCACTGGTGGGCACGGATAGGCGGTACTGATGGGCACTGATTGCCATTGATGGGTGGCACTGATGGGTGACACTTATGGGCATTACTGATGGGCATTGATTGACAGCAGTGATGGGCATTGATGGGCAGCACTGATAGGTGGCACTGATTGCCAGCACTGATTGGCATCGCTAATGGGCACTGATTGGTAGCACTTGTGAGCAGTGGTGGTCACTGATTGCTGCCACTGATTGCCCACCAATGCCAGCTATGGCGGACACTGATTGGTGACACTGTGTTGCACTATTGTAATCAGGGCACTGATGCTCAGTGCCCTGATTACATTCCTACATGTCCCCCTGTGAGGAGATGCCGCTGATCGTCTCTCCTCCTAATACTCTGTCAGTGTGAGGCGAGGAGAGCCGATTACCGGCACTTCCTTGTTTACATGTGACCGGCTGTGATTGGACACAGCCGATCACATGGCTAAAGAGCCGCAGGGTCGCGCCGTGTCCTAGCAACACGGCGCGACCACGATCACCGCACCACGCGCGAGGGCAGCCGTTCTGGGCCGCCGTCATATGACAGCGTCCCAGAACGAGAGCCGCCCCGCCCCGCCGTCATTTCACGGTGGGCAGGCGGCAAGCAGTTAAAGTGTGTCCTGGAAGTGCAGAACCCCAAAAGGCACAGCAGACAGCAGCATTCTCAGGCTGGGGGGAGGTGTTAAGTGTATTAGCAGATTTAGATACACTAAGAAATTGAATCCAAACTCCAGCTCACACGTTATAATCAGTTACAGCAAACAGTTTTTTCCTTTTCGGATAATGGTTCTACATGAACAAATAAATAGAAGCTGATCATTTGAATCACTCAGCCAGTGTTAAGTGGGTTGGTTAAATCATGTAAACTGATACATTCTGCTGGAGAGCTTTTGAAAAACAGACTTGCTTGCTGGATCACCAGATTAAAAAAAAGCCTGAAAAGGGAAACGAATACAATCATCACATCTAGGAATCTGTAAGCTGCAATATAATAAGTGTTTGCTTTTAGGTTTAATACTGCTTTATATTACAGTGGGGTCTTGACAAGACACTATGGCTTTTGCCAATGCCATGCAACTAAAAACTCGCAAATTCTTGAAACAGTGTATTTTTTTCTTTTTTTCACAGCTAACTGGAAATTGTGCTATTAAAATTATCTTCCTAAAAGCACATCTTGCTTCCTCTTAGCAACATAAATATTTGGAGATGACTAAAGTTTGAATAATATGATTACCATCATAAATGATAATTTGATTTCCTCTTTGAGGAGTTAAAAAAAGATCAAAACCTTACTGGAGGATATTCATGTTGCCAACACACAAGGGTTGTGTTACCAAAGGCAGATTTGCTGTTTACATTTCAGGGGAAATTTGCACTTTGTTAAGACTTTTCCCTTCGCTTGTTAAAAAAAGTCATTTGCATATGATAACCAGTCATGTGCAAGGAAAATTAAAAAAAAAAAAACTGTATTTTTGCCTGCATCTGATTGGCTGATGGGGGTCAGCAGAAAAATTGTTTAGTGCATATTCTCTTATAAAGTGAACAGCCTCATGACCTTTATTAAATCAACTTCGCTGTGTATCATATGTACTGAGATGTTTACATGCATGCATTCCACAGCTGCTGCATGTCATGGCTTAGGATAGGCTTCCTGTTGATGAATATGTCTGCGCAATGAGCCTTGGCATGGCTGCTTATATTCTCCAAAAGAAATGCATGTGACAAGGTAAAAACTAGGGATGCACCGATGCCGTTTTTTTATCGGCAAGTGCGAGTATCGATACTTTGCGGTGCGATTAGCGTCCATACAAAAGGAATGGGTGCAAATCGCACTGCAAAGAATCGCGTGCGATTCCTGTCCAAATCACATGTGATTTCTCTCACCGCTCCTGTGTGTGTGAACCCAGTAAAGAAAGTGAAGCACCATGTAGTGCAGCAATAGGCAGTTTATTAAAATGTTATAACAACTCACAAAGTAAATATCTAGTCAAATCCATATCTGCAGTGTCCCCGTCCCGCCGATGATAGCAAACCACGGCAACTGGAGGTGCTCACAGGGCTGGAGGAGAAGTTCCAGGACTTCTGAGGGTATAGGTGATATCAGCTTGGAGGCGGACCTCTGGACATCTCCTCCAGCCCTGTGAGCACCTCCAGTGGCCGTGGTTTGCTATCATCGGCGGGACGGGGACACTGCAGAAATGGATTTAACTAGATATTTACTTAAAGCGAAACTTCAGTGATTTTTCAACTTTCCATCTATTAAATCTTCTGCTCTTGTTATTTTAACTTTGAATAGTAAAACATTTTTTTTTTTCTGCCAGTAAATACCTTATACAGCCCACTTCTTGTTTCTTGTCTGGTCATTAGCCTAGTCTTATGATATCATGCACAGCTCTCTCCCTTTTACTCTCGTGAGAGTTTACCAGGAAGGGAGCGGGGGGGGGGGGGATATCATAAGAGGGCCAATGAGAGCTGCAGGGCTGGAGGTGTGCCCCTGTGTGTCTGTGTAAATCCAGGAAGTGAACAGGCAGTAGCTTCAGATGCCCACAGTTAAAATGGTTGCATGTAGATTTAGTGGAGGGAGATTTCTGCAGCCTATTTGGCAAGTACAGAATCACAGTATATATAAAATAATATGCAAAGTGGTTGGAGGGAAGCTTCAGAATGGCAAAGATGTTTTTATTACAAATTATATTCGTCTTTAATAAACTGCCTATGCATAATGCCCAACGTTTTGAGATGGGAATGAGGGACACCTACTAGCAAAAGCATGTAACTATAGGCCACGCCCCCTTAAAGGAAAATTAACCTAAAAAAAGATTAGTTAAACCCACAAGGGCTTTTTTTTTTTACCGCTACACTATTCCTTTATATTGGCTTTTGAAATTTACAAATGCAGCAATTTAGATTTTGGATGAAAGGTTTAGCGCTGGGAAACACTTTTTGAAAGATAAAAAGTGCATTTTATATACATCTATATAGATCAGACCAAAATGAGGGACAAATGAGGAGGAAAGAGGGGCAGAAGGACATTGCTCCAAATCAGGGACAGTCCCTTCAAATAAGGGACAGTTGAGAGCTATGCCTATGGCTACACTACATGGCGCTTTGCTTTCTTTACTGGGTTCACACACACAGGAGCACTGGGGGAAATCGTATGCAATTCAGACAAGAATCGCACTGCATTCCTGTTCATATCGCATGCCATTCTTTGCAGTGCGATTTGCGCCCTTTAATTTTGAATGGATGCCAATCACAACGCAAAGTATTGGTTTCAGTATCAGGTGCATTCTCATTAGTATGAGTATTCGGGAAAATACTCTGTATCGGTGCATCCATAGTAAAAACCCAGGAGAACAACTGGGGTGCAAGAACAGAGCGCAGTCACTGGCTGCTGCTCACTAGAATATCTCCTAAACGGTGCAGGCTTAGGAGATATTTATTTTACCTGCAGGTAAGCTTTTTATAATCTTTCCTGTAGGTAAATATACCCATAGAGTTTACTACCACTTTATATAGACTGCAAGGGATAAGAAGGAAGCAAAAAAATAAAATACACACAATGCGTCATCTTAATTAAAGCACTATTACTTCTGTTACCTTAAACCACAACTTCCTTCTGTGACCTCGTCACCATTCCCATTATCACTTCCAGTAAGATAGGATCTCCCACATCAAACACAAGTGTGTCTGTCTCAGCCTCCACCACCCCCACGCTGTCCACTTACAAAGCCACAACTGGTCATTGACAGTTGCATCAGAATTGTTCAGCAATTTGTTTAAATCAGAAACATGCTAACGTAGCTAGAGAGTTCAGATTTATTTATTTTATTTTACTTATTATAGTTACTTATTTACCTATATACTGTCCCACAAATAACATGAGAAATTAGATTGCTATCTAGTTTATGCCTGTGCGAACTTGAGTACCGGATTTACCGCCCCTGGACCGCCTGCAAGTTAACCTCCCTGGCGGTATTCCTGAGTGTGGCTCGGGGTTAAATTTCAGCACCATTATTGATAATCCCGAGCCACACTCGGGATTGCATTGCAGGATCCTGGTGCGGTATACTTACCTTGTCCCCAGGATCCTGCGATGTCCCCCCTCTGTGGTTGCGGGCTCCGTCCTCCTCCCGAAGCCTCTCTGTGCCGGGCTCCGTTCCCTGCAAGCGGCGCAACGCACAGGGGCGGAGCCTGGCGGCAAATTTAAAAAAGTAAAAAATCATAACACATACATTACTGTAATCTTACAGATTACAGTACTGTATGAAATTATTTCACTTCTCTTTTGTCCCTAATGCTTTGTCCAATGTCCTGCATGCAGTTTTATATTATATATACTGTTCTTTCTGCCTAGAAACTGGAGATCGCCCATAGCAACCAAAAAGTGTCCCTTTACGTCAAAAGTGGTTGTAGACCAGCTAGAAAACAGCGATAGTAAATTAGAATCACTTGCAGAATTGAGCGATAGTGAATTGTGGGGAAATTAATTTTATTTAATTTATTATTATTATATTATTTTTTATAATTATTTATATTTATTTATTATATTATAATTCATGATTTTGTGTTTCAAACTTCATCATACCCGGGATATCTACTAGACTCTTGATGGAGAGATTTAAGTGTGTTATTCCTAAGGATTACAGGCCTACAATATAAAACGCCAAATGTCTATGCAAAATAATTGTAGACGCAAAAATCTGACATAATCATACCGCCAGGGATTAATGTGGCCAGCTGCAATGTTAGTACACACTGCCACAGTTGTGGTGGGCCACTACTACAACTCCCTTCTCATTGGATTACCTTTACATTGGCTGTCCCCACTTAAGTCTATTATGAATGTTGCTTCCAGATTCTTCCACCTTACCAATCATTAAGTGTCTGCTACCCGTCTCTGCCTAACCCTTCATTGGCTGCCACACCCCCAACAAACTAAATTCAAAATACTAAGAATAACATACAAAGCCCTCCACAACTCTGCCCCCAGCTACATCGCTAACCTAGACTCAAAATATCAACCTAATCGTTCTCTTCGTTCCTCCCATGACCTCCTGCTCTCTAGTTCCCTTGTCACCTCATCCCATGCTCACCTCCAGGACTTTTCCTGAGCCTCTCCTATCCTATGGAACTCCCTACCCTAATCTGTCCAATTATCTCCTACTCTGTCCACTTTTAGGCGTCCCCTGAAAACCCTTCTCTTCAGAGAAGCCTATTCTGCCCCCACCTAACAACTATTTCCAGTTTCTCCATCAGCTCACCCCCCACAGTTATTACCTTTTGTATCACTTGACCCGCCCTTCTAGATTGTAAGTTTTAAAGAGCAGGGCCCTCTGATTCCTCCTGTATTGAATTGTATTGTCACTGTACTGTCCGCCCTTGCGTTGTAAAGCAAGCTGTTGATGCTATATAAATCCTGTATACGAATAATAAAAATAATAGCATTAATATACAACAGGTGGCGTACAGCAAGCAGTACTGCCACCAAATGGGACCAATTGAATTAAAACGCTTGTTTATTATTTGCCACGTGTTTTCCATTGGGGAGATTTCCCTTCACTTCCTATTTTAGAAACTCAACAGGTGTGAGAAAAAAAACCTACAGGATAATGGGAATTAGCTGTACAAAAAGGCACTTTTTTAGGGTTACCTAAGCATAATCATGTCCTTTTTTTTTTTTTTTTTTGCAACCACTGTAAAATTTTGAATTTCCTATCACCGTGTGTTCTAATGATGGTAGATAGAAGAACAAACATAGAGGTTGAATGTACATGGACAGCAATAAAAACCAGCAGAGTGCTGAAGTGTCTTCTCCATAGACTTGGAGTGCTCAGCTTTCCAGGATTTGCTGAAAGGTCAACGTATGTTTATTTTTTCTCTTAATGTTTGATACTTTTTTTCAAGTATATTTAACTCTGCATTTAACATGGGAGAAGAGTCCAAAAGATAAGTGATCCTTGCATTCTCATGCAAGAATATATAGTTCTATGAGCACCATTCCTTCACTTACAGGCCACTGTGAGCATCAAAACCATGTCAACTCACCAAGTCACTAAACTAGAATGTGGCACATGAGTTGACTATGGTGGCTTCCATCAAAGCCTTTTACTCAGAGTTTTGTTTTTTGTTTGCTCTTTAAGCCTAAAAACGTTAAATCCAGTGTAGACTATTTTTGATTTTCTCTTATAAATTAGGATTAAAGGCACCCTGTGGATTTCATTGGCAAAACAAACAAAACACTATCTATTAATCCTATTCATTAAGTGAGGAGGGTTTTGCCCTGCAACAGATACTGATCCCTTCATTCGTAAATGAAGGTGTGAAAAGAGCGAAACTGGCACCACTTGGAGTAGCTGAAAGTCAATATGGATCTCCCAATGTTCTCACAAGGAGCCCAATTGTTCAACAACCAGTCATTATGTTCACTATTTCCTATTCACTTTCTACTTATCCCTAGGCAAACTGGAAAGTCTGTTTTTTAAAACAATGCTTAACCACTTCAGCCCCGGAAGATTAGGCTGCTCAATGACCAGAACAGTTTTTACATTTTGGCACTGTGCTGCTTTAACTGGTAATTACGCGGTCATGCAATGTTGTAACCAAACAAAACTTTCGTTCTTTTTTTCCCCACAAATAGAGCTTTCTTTTGATGGTATTTGATTGCCTCTGTGATTTTTATTTTTTGCGATATAAACGGAAAAGGACCAAAACTTTTGAAAAAAATTATATTTTCTACTTTTTGTTATAAGAAAAATCCAATAAACTCAATTTTAGTCATACATTTAGGCCAAAATGTATTCAGCCACATGTCTTTGGTAAAAAAAAAAAGTCAATAAGCGTATATTTATTGGTTTGCGCAAAAGTTATAGCGTCTACTAACTAGGGTACATTTTCTGGAATTTACGCAGCTTTTAGTTTATGACTGCCTATGTCATTTCTTGAGGTGCTAAAATGGCAGGGCAGTACAACCCCCCCAATAGACCCCAATTTTGGAAAGTAGACACCCCAAGGAAATTGCCGAGAGGCATGTTGAGCCCATTGAAAATTTTATTTTTTTGTCACGTTTTGTCAAGTGATTGAAAAATGACAAAAAAAAAAATTATACAAAGTTGTCACTAAATGATATATTGCTCAGCTCACACATGCCATGGTTATATGTGAAATTACAACCCAAAATACATTCTGCTGCTTCTCCTGAGTACAGGGATACCTCATGTGTGAGACTTTTTGGGAGCCTAGCCGCGTGCAGGACCCCAAAATCTAAGCACCACCTTCGGGATTTCTAAGGGCGTACATTTTTGATCTCACTACTCACTACCTATCACAGTTTCGAAGGCCATAAAATGTCCAGATAGCACAAACCCCCCCCCCCCCCAAATGACCCCATTTTGGAAAGTAGACACCCAAGCTATTTGCTGAGAGGCATGTTGAGTCCATGGAATATTTTATATTTTGCCAGAAGTTGCGGGAAAATGACAAACATTTTTTTTTTTTTGCACAAAGTTATCACTAAATGAATATAGTTGTCACTATATAAGCGGGTGTCATGCATATATCTGCGCTTTCTACTGACACGACATCTTCTTTGGGGGGCTCGTTTGGTAGGGGTACCAGGAAGGACATGCGGAAAATGCCTCCCATGCAGCCGGCTCACTGCATTTGGATTGGGAAGGTGGGCCACAGCACCGTCTGGAAACAGAAGGACTCTGACGATCTCTTCCTGGAATTTAAGGAAGGATCCAGTCCGTCCTGAAGCTCTGTATAGCACATGAGCGTTCAGTAGAGCCAATTGAAATAAGTATACAGACACTTTTCTATACCAGCGTCTGGCCTTACAGGCAACTAGGTACGGCGCCAACAACTGGTCGTTGAGGTCCACCCCTCCAATATTAAGGTTATATTCATGGACACAGAGGGGTTTCTCCACAACACCAGTCGCCGTAGGAATTTGGACCATCGTGTCTGCATGAAGGGAGGACAGAACGAAAACATTCTTATTATCCCTCCACTTCATAGCGAGCAAATTATTACATTTCAAGCAGGCTCTCTCCCCCAGCCTAAGACGGGAATCTACAAGCCGCTGGGGTAAGCCCCGGCAATTAGATCGCACGGTGCCACATACGCCAAATCCATGATCAAACAAGTGACTAAAAAGTGGCACGCTTGTGTAATAATTGTCCACATACAAGTGGTACCCCTTTCCAAATAAGGGTGACACCAAGTCCCACACAATCTTACCAGCGCTCCCTATGTAGTCTGGGCAGTTCTCCGGCTCCACGTGACTATCTCTTCCCTCGTAAACCATAAAACTACATGTATAGCCTGTGGCCCTGTCACAGAACTTATACATCTTGACCCCATATCTGGCACGCATGCTAGAAAGATACTGTTTGAATGACAAGCAGCCAGAAAACTTAATCAGGGACTCATCAATGCAGACAACTTGATGGGGAGTAAACAAGGCTGCAAACTGTTGGTTGAAGTGGTTTACGAGGGGCGAAATTTTGTAGAGCTGATCAAATCCAGGGTCACCCCGAGGACGACAGAGTTCATTGTCATTGAAATGCATGAACCGCAAGGTCTGCTTGTATCGGGTCCTGGTCGTGGAGGCAGAGAACACGGGCATATGGTGAATTGGGTCAGTGGACCAATATGACCGCAACTCACTCTTTTTAGTTATGCCCATGAGGAGGGATAGGCCCAGAAAGGTCTTAAATTCAGAAACCGTAATAGGTTTCCAATCTCTAGCAAGGGTCAAATAGGGATTAGCTGCGATGAATTGACCAGCATATAAATTGCTTTGGTCCACAATAGATCTATAGAGATCTTCCATGAAAAACAGCAAATAAAAATCAAGTGACGTAAAACCAACTGTTTCCACCTGAATTTTGGGTTGGCCAGTGAATGGGGAAAGTACGGGTGCTTCAAAAGTGGTGGACTGCCAATTAGGAATGGCAAATGCAGCAGGAAGGGCACAATGGGCTTGATGGGCCTGTCTTTGTCATCTTGGTGGCTGCGGGACTCTACTTGTGCTAGCCACATCACCAGCTTGAACTGCACTTATGGGACTCACCACGTCACCACGTGATATTGCAGTGCTGGATGTATGACCAGGATGTACTAGGCCGCTGGTGCTTGCCAGATCACCAGAAGGATGAGTGGCACTAATACTGGCTCTCTGCTCCATACAAGAGCCCTGCGGTTCTTAAACCTCAACAACAGCAGAAGAATGGGGTGGGTACGCCTGACTTTGGCAGGGACCACAACTCTGTCGTCAGAGCTACCTGTCAGGGTGCCGCTGCTGTCTACTGGTTCATATTCTGAGCCAAAATCGGCCAGATGGGTGACTTCCTTTTCAATCTTTCACACTTTTTATCTGTCAGGCTCAGAAACGTGTAGGTCTCTTCATTAGTATACCTTCTATTTGACATTTTGGCCTCTAAATTTACTGGTACACTAGTGAGACTCAAAGGAAAAAAAAAGCACCTGACTGTCAGCGACTGCTTCCAACGATACCAAAAAAACTGTTAGCGTTCGCAGGGATCAGGCCTGACTCTGCGAACGCTGCAGTTATGTGTGTTGTGTTTTGTAAGTGATAGTGATCGATTGATACTGCACTTGGGTGGGCTGGGCGGAGGGGCTAAACACAGGTGCTAGCAGGTATCTGGGCTGATCCTGCTAACACTGCATTTTTGGCAACCCTAAACTACTGGAGACGCTAGTATAGATCTGATCAGATCAGATATCGATCTGTTCAGACACTATACTACTAAGGGAGGCGTATGGTGCGTGCGTGGGTGTTAGCGCTACTGGCACTAATCTGACGCTGCCTGGGGTGACGCAGACCCCGACTGACGCTAAAACCTAACTGATATCACCTGCCTATTTAGGCAATGTATGGCGGGTGCACTGATGCTAAAAAAAAAAAACTAACTGACCAGCGTCACCCATGACACTACTACAGTGATCACTGGTGACGGGGTGATCAAGGGGTTAAACCTTTATTAGGGGGGTCCCTAGACGTATCTGGGCCTACATCGGGGGGTGACAAGTGTGCCTACATGAACTGTGTCAGTGTAGTGTTGGTGCAACTTACTGTGAGATGTCTCCTCTCCTCTCTCTGGAACGGAAAAGAGTTCCAAGAGGAGAGATGGCATCACTTCTCCTGCTGTGTTTACACTTACACATGCAGGGGAAGGATCTCATTCGTCAGGACCAATCACCAGGTCCCGGGAGACTGATCGGTTCTGAAAGTAATCCGATCGTCACGGCCGCCTAGGAGGTGCACTCGCGCCCCGACGTTACATATAGTTGTTTCGCCCACCCGTGCCATTCTGCCACAGTAAAACTGCGGCGGCTGGTCGAGAAGTAGTTATTATATGGTATTTAAACAATGTTTTTAGTAACACGTGTCATGGTGCACTGCTTAGGTACGCTGGGATGCCGTTAAAAGTTAATGGCACTGTAAAGCACTGCACTTCATTATTTTCCTTCTACAGAGATATGACTAGAGCATCACCAGACAGTTTCCACATGTCACCCATCATTACCTTGCCAATAGGGATGGGCTTGAATATCAGCTGTTCATTTGGTGGTAGACCAAAAACGAACATATGGGGCACTGGTGGCAAGTTTGCCCGCCGCGGAGCACCCCATAATGCACTGCGAGATTGCAGTGCATTGATGACTGCTGATGGGCTAAAGTATACATCTGACCTGCATGCTTTGGCTAATAACGCCCACACTATATCAGGCTGCTTCTTACATGGCGGCTGTATATAGTGAATGAATAGAGATTGACCCTTTTATGTATGAATGTGAGTTAGGGACCTTAGAATGTAAGCGCCTTGAGGGCAAGGACTGATGTGAATGTATAATATACAGTATGTGTAAAGCGCTGCGTAAATTGACAGCGCTATACCTGTAATAAATAAGAAAATAAATAAGAAAAATATTTTAGTGCCCAGTTGGAGTATAGTGGGAAAGTTTGTGTATGTTGATTATTGATTATTTAAACCTGTGCAGGAATGCCTTGTACAGGACTTGCTGTATATGTACATGATATTGTAAGTGCCTCTGCCTGTACTTTATTAACATATTTTCTTCTTACGCAAACTGACTTTTTAGTTCTATTCTACAAGGTATTTCCACATTACAGAGCAGCTTTGTAAGTAGGTGTCAGGGTTTCCCCCTTAGTATCCCTCTACAGCACGCTAGACCCTGTTCATTGACTGACAAATGTCAAGGGAAAACACGACATATAGGTCATTTCTTTCAAACTAGGTTTTATTAAGGAAGCACAGTTGGACAAATATTCCTTGACATAAGTAATTCAGCACAGTAGAGGTAGTATAGCTTGCATACTATTCCAATGTAAAACTATTTAAGAAAAACCTCCATGAAAATAAAGCAGTGTTAAACACTAAAACCAACATGTAATATGCAATTTACCAATAAATGTATTACCTGCATTTGTTCTCTGTTTTTAGGCTTTTTGCTGGTGATCCAGCCAGCAACACACTTCTTGTTTTAGGGTGTCTCCCACTCTGGATGGATGAGCAACAAAGGGGCAACCTCTCTCAGCAGCATTGTCAATCTGGGGAAAGGATAGAGTTAGATGCACTAGATTCTAGTGTCTAAAAAATTTAGAAAGACTTGACTAACAAAGTCTAACTTCAGATAACACTCTTTAAGCAGTTACAGCAACATTTTTTTTTCCTTTTTGTTATTAAGGTTTTACAAAAGTGAATACAATTTAAACATTGAAAGCACCCCTGTCAGTAGAAAATGGATACGAGGAAAGGTGGTGAGAATATAACATTTGTAAAAATAAAAAAATAAAAAGGAATAAAGGAAAAATGAAAGAAAATGAAAATATTCTCTCTGTAGTAGTCCAGAAAGTCAAAAATGAAAGCTTTAAAATCTTAAAATAGAGAACAGTCTGGATTGAGCAATGCCAGGGGCTCAGTGGAATTTAAGAGGAAGGACAACTCCGGTCAACATAAGGGTGGGTCAGGAAGTCTCAACACAAAGGTAATTTAAAAGGGCACAGAAGTGATTGTCATAGAGAGACACATGTACTGAATGAATACAACAGTATAGGAATAGAAGAGTTGGGAGCCTAGTCCCCAGCCAGGTCTCGCCAAGGAAGCTAGGGGGCAAATGGACTATCTTGGTACAATACAATGAAGATCATTTCAGATATATGAATGATCAGATAAAATAGTACAACAGTTTATTGATACATAACACATGACAAAGATGTCAATAATATTAAAAAATAGGTGACAGCCCATGTAAATCACCAAGATAATACTCCCCTGACAGGGAAGATCACAGTGGGATATTTGGTCACGGACTGCATTTCAGCATGTGTTATAGCAGAATTAAAATCTGAGAAACCTAAAAGAGATACTTGAAAAGTATGAAATAAGTGTGGCCTATTGTAGTTCTGCATCCATTGTATCCAAATTCTAAAGCATGCCATAGATGGCACGATCTTATTTCCTGCAACCACAGGTTTGCAGGAAAAAAAATTGCTTGATCCCCCCCATCAAAACTGACTGTCCCTTCCATGGAGCTATTGTGTTCTCCCGGCGGGGGGGGGTGTGTGTACAGGGAGCCGTCACAGCTAAGGAAAAGACGTACTCTTGCTAGCGGTTATAGCCACTGGCAATAATTGCATGCCGAAAATAAGACATGCTGGTTGTACCCTGAATCAACTTGGGTACGTTTTGCCTGCCCATAGATGGTTCCATGAACTGGCCATAATTCGAACCTTTTATGGCCAGCTTTAGCCAGCCATTCTCAACAGGGTTCCTCCAGAGGTTGCCAGAGGTTCCTTGAGCTGTGGCTGATTTACGTTCTATTTGATATTGCCTGCATATTCCTGGGACCAGTGCTACTTGAAAGAGCCAGACACCAATGATCTTTTTTAGCTGTCTGAAAGGGGGGCATTCTCACTACTGATGTAAAGGGGGCATTCTTCCCATTGACCACCAATGTAATGGGTATTTTTTCCCACAGATGCCAGATGGACTGGTTCTATCAGGTTTCCCTTAGACCCCGATGACTGGTGGAGACCTGCCATCACATGCCATGGATGAAGGTGCCGGGGAAGCATAGGAACTACTTCCAGGCACGTAGGAGGGAGCAGTTCTGCGGAGGCATCAGCCAGCTGCATAAGCCGATGCCTTTTCTAAAGTTCTGGCAGGAATGTCAGGCGGAGCGATACAGACAACACTCCGCCTCTTATTCCTGGTAGCCGTGGCATCCACAGCATGAAGCATCACTGCATGCAAGATCAGTGTCATTGGGCTTAAGAATACCGGACACAATAGCATCTTTATAGCATAAAGATGCTCTTGTGCCCATATAGATGCACAATATCAGTCATATGGGCATCTTTCCTGTGGGTTAGCTGCACTTTAACAATAGACTTCTATTATATCCTGCTGATTTGATGCGCTTTCTGAAAACGCATCAAAACTCCTGAACGCCTTGCTAGGTTACCTTGCTAGCAACAGGACCCTATGCCCGGTGACCTTTGATTTCTCCCATGTTGTTCAGGTAGATCTCCACCCCTCAAAGGTTGCCTGCCCCTGCACTAGACTTTCATAGGTTTCCCTGGGGTAAAAAGGTTGAAAAAGGCTGCTCAAACAGTAAGGCTGTTATCGCAAAGTTTTATAAATGCTTCAAGTGTATATATATCCCACCTGTGAGTTTCTTCAACTCCACCATGTGATAAATTGCAGGTAATTTACTGTTGTCTGTTAAGTACTTTTTGTTACTTTTATTGCCAATATTTAAGTAGTACTGATAATAAACAGCACCTACCACTGCACTTGGGTCCTTTTTCCTATGAAAGACATCATCGAAAGTGGCAGTGATTTGGCAGAAGCGGTGTTTACTGCCTTTCCAGAGCCTGGTCGTAGATCTGCACTTGCAATTTAATCTGTTACTCTAAAATTTATCCTGTAAAAAAGTTATCCTCAGAAGCATTCAATTTTTTTTACCTTTTTAAGTTCCATAATAAATACAGCAACATACTTTAAGAGAGGCCACAAAAGATTGCAGGATGTTTTGGAAATTAATCTCTTCAAACTGGCAAATTTATAAAACCTTAGTGATAAATGATAGGACCTTTGTTTATAGTGTTACTAAACCTCGAACCCTGCATGCACTATCTGGTCTCCCACAGTACACAGAACATGGAGATTACAATTATTTTAGTAAATAAACAGCTAAATACTTTTCCTCATCAGCAGTATATAGCAGTCTTGTGACTTCTATCAGTTCCTTATGAAGCTTGTAGGAGGAGTTTTCATATTGCACTGAGCTGTCCTATGAGGCTGCGGGGCTCCTGACCCTCTGTCTGGACAGTGCCGATTGACCCTGTGCTGATCACATGCAAGAAAAAAAAACCTCTTTAGCAATACACACCAAACTGAGCATGTGCAGCCTGACTCCAAAGGCTCTGTCTTATCCAGACTTGTCCAAGGGACAGTGCAGGAAGGGGAGGATCTGTGCATAAAAGATCAAGCAGCCTTTTTACACAATACAGAGGATTAGCCCCTTAGGTTCCACAGAGAGTACAACAAGCATGCTTTGCTGCATATACCAGTGTTTCTCAATTCCAGTTCTCAAGGCACACCAACAGGTCATGTTTTCAGGCTTTCCATTATTTTGCACAGGTGATTTGATCAATTTCACTGCCTTTAGTAATTACCACAGCCATTTCATCTGAGGGAAATCCTGAAAACATGACCTGTTGGTGTGCCATGAGGATTGTAATTGAGAAACACTGGCATATAGAGACTGATTTTACTGTTGTGGGTTTAGTAACACTTCCACCTAAAGACCAGGCCTCTTTTTCAGACTCGCTGTTTACAAGTTAAAAACACGTTTTTTTGCTAGAAAATTACTTAGAACCCCCAAACATTATACATTTTTTTTCTAACACCCTAGAGAATAAAATGGCAGTCATTGCAATACTTTTTGTCACACGGTATTTGCACTGCGGTCTTACAAGTGCACTTTTTTTGGAAAAAAAATTACTTTTTTGAATAAAAAAATAAGACAACATTAAAGTTAGCCCAATTTTTTTTATATTGTGAAAGATAATGTTCCGCTGAGTAAATTGATACCCAACATGTCACACTTCAAAGTTGCGCCCGCTTGTGGAATGGCGTCAAACTTTTACCCTTAAAAATCCCCATAGGCGACGTTTAAAAAAATCTACAGGTTGCATGTTTTAAGTTACAGAGCAAATTATTGCTCTCGCTCTAAGGATCGCGGCGATACCTCACATGTGTGGTTTGACCACCGTTTTCATATGCGTTCGCTTTTGCATGCGAGCTCGTCGGGACGGGGCGCTTTATTTTATTTATTTTTACACTGTTTTAAAAAAAAAAAAATTGGGTCACTTTTATTTCTATTACAAGGAATGTAAACATACCTTTTAATGACAGGTCCTCTTAAATATGAGATCTGGGGTAAAAAAATCCTCAGATCTCATATTTGGACTTAAATGCAATAAAAGAAAAAAAAATTGTCATTTGAAAAAAATGACAACAAAAAAATGTGCCTTTCAGACGTATGGGCGGAAGTGACGTTTTGACGTCGCTTCCGCCCTGCTATGGTATGGAGACGGGTGGGGGCCATCTTAGCCTCACTCATATCCATACCCAGCCACGGATAGGACTGGATCGCCTCCGCTGCTGCTGACAGCTCCGGTAAGCAGTGGAGGTTGCGGGAGAGCGGCGGGAGGGGGGGGGCCCCTCTCCCGCCGCCGATAACGGTAATCTCACAGCGAATCAGAGCGAATCAGAGTTAACGATAATGGCCTATCATTATCGTTAACCGAACCGCTGCCTGAAGAAATGGATACCTCGGGTGAAATAAAAAAATAAAATGATGAGTGCTTCAATGAATACAATATAGGTGGTAGGAGAGATAAACAGTGTAACGTACCACATGCTTAAAGACAGTGGAAAACTCAGTAATTAAATTCATATAAGCATGATAAAATCCAAAAGATGTAAAAA
Organism: Lithobates clamitans; assembly: GCA_037952925.1. Classification (NCBI taxonomy): domain Eukaryota; kingdom Metazoa; phylum Chordata; class Amphibia; order Anura; family Ranidae; genus Lithobates; species Lithobates clamitans. Next base: position 67,633 of record JBBGZY010002558.1, on the reverse strand, counting down.
TAAAAAACAAAATACCAAAAGAACAGTGCTAAAAAAATATGTATTGAATAATAGTCCCAAAAAAATGTAGGTGTCCTTATTTGATAATAAAAAAAAAACAGTGAACAAGTGTTGAGATCCCTCTGGTATTCTGTGCAAATACAGCAATGTAAACGGTGACTTTTCTTCCGTGCAAGTATAGCAAACTAAATGGTGAATTTTCTTCAGTGCAATTTTTTTTATTCCTCTCGGCCAATTGGGTCTTAAGAGCCACTTCCTGTTTGGCCGGGATAAGAAGCAGGAAGACAATAGTAAATATTAATTCTCTATCGTCACACATCTGGGTGGGCTCAGGGCACAGTGCTCTGCGCCCGGAGCCCACCCTTTTTTGAAGCCAATTAGAGCCCCTGCTTCAAACAAACAAAAAAAAAAAACCCCATTGAAAACCATGCATCCAGTGCCCTGCATGTAGATTAGGGTCTGGACCAGGGCTTTTTTTCAGGGGGAACTTGGGGGAACTCAGTTCCACCACCTCTGGCTCAGACCCTTTGGTGCCTGCTCACCACAATCACTTGTAAACACAGAAGTCTGGTTTCTGTGTTTACAAGTGACAGCTCTGCACTCTGTGTGTAGCTCCCATGAACTCTGCACTCTATGTAATGCAATCCTGATATTTAATGCCCCTTTAAGCCCCTTCTACTGTTTGTGAAATATGGTCACACCCACTATTTGATGTGATTTGGAGGGTGTGTGTAGGGGAGGAGTTTTGGGGGGGTCGTGGTTGAGTTCCAGCACCTATTGTTTGAGAAAAAAAGCCCTGGTCTGGACGCATAGATTAGGGGGGCGGCCACCACTGCTGTCCACCCTATATTTTCACCTGGTGATGATTTGGATAACACGTTACCCATTCCACCATGTCTATGCTTTTTTCTACACTGTATCTGTGGAGGCAGCAACGGCTGTCACCAAGGCTGGACTTCGAACATGCCTGCCTTTGCTTATCTCCATCATGTAGTGGATTGATGGGACTAGAGGTCTACACATTCAACTTAAAGTTCTTGGCACCTTCTTTTCAGCTCACCGGAAATGACAAAGACACTGTATTTCTGGCAGGATCAACAGGTATTTTCTGCTGAAAATGTTCTTAGCCTGAAAAAAGAAAACTATTGCTGCCATCACATCTAAGGACGGGTGAGCTGCAATATATTACATTTTTGTTTTTTGTGTTTAGATGTGCTTTAACACAACACATTGTTAATACACAAAATACTGTACACAACAGTAAGAAGAGATCTTTGGAGAAAATACATTTGACGCATTACACAGGAAGAAACCATCTTTCTAGCTCCCTCCTCTACCATTTCTAGTTTTTGGGCCCTCTATGCTGCTGGGCCCATGGTACTCATCTGTCATGTATTCAGTTCAGTTCAAATGACAAAAAAAAGCCCTGGTTTTCTAGGAATGGCATCCTAAATTTGTGCCCATAGCCAAGGTTTCCTAAGCCTAGTGGCCTGATAAGGTTTGCAAACTGGCACTACATTCAACTCTAGTTATTGAAAATGACTGGCTTAGTAAAAGTCAAGATATTACACAGGCCTAGAAATAATTCCTAAACACAAAAGCCTTAAAATGATCAAATTGCGTTTCCAAGCCTGCTACTGTTACACTTTTGATCCTATGTTTCTAGCACTGACATCTAGATATGGATTCAGGAGGTAATACTGCAAAAAAGAAAACAAAGTCCATTTAAAGTTAATGTGCCACAGCTTTCTTATCATTGCACTTACTTATATTTAACTGTAGTTTTATTTGTAAAAGCGTGCAAAGCCATTTGATTATGTGCCAAGCTACAAGGGCTAGGTAAACATAAATGCTGGAATGGTGCCGGGTGTTGCGGTGGGAATGGGTGGTTGATAACGTCAGAGGATCACTTACATCTGACAGCCAGTTTTACACGTTTTGCTAGTCTTTTGCCAAGTACATGAGTTTTGCAAAATGCAATCCATTCTCTGCGCTGGTTAATAACTTCAAGCTTTCTGTTCTTGAAGTAAATCCAAACCTCAGCTCAGCCATCCTGGCTGAGTTCTGTCCTTGCCAAAACTCATTTAAAAAAGGGTCTACCTTCAGACGGAAAGTGGAAAACCTATCCACATGCCTCTCTCGCTATTGACTGGCAGTTGTCTGCACACTTAGAAGTTCTGCCAAGCAACTCAATGGCTATTTCCACCCGGAGCTCTTTGGCCTCCTTTGATGCAACCTTGAGAAGCCATGCCTGTCTTTGGACGTTTGGGGCCAAGTCGCACTTAGGAAAATGCCTAATCGAAAATTATAATGTATTTTTCTTCTCCAATAGTCTTTAATTAAGTTTTTTTAGAAAAGTGTACAGAGAACTTAGAAAAATACAACATGGCAGAATCAATGCAACATTCACAATCAATATATACATACAAGAGAAAATGGAACAGTATGCATTCACATCATATGATCACAGGTACAGTGGGTATAGAAAAGAATCCCCCCCCTCTTAAAATAATCACATTTTGCTGCTTTGCAGCCTGAAATGAAGACAGCTTGTTTTATTCAGCTGTATTTAATCAGTGCAACTTATAACATCCAAGTGAAATATATAACATCAACATGTCATAAAAAAATAATAATAATTCAAAAACAGAATAACTGAGTTGGAAAAAGGATCACCATCCCCACTTGTGTCAGTATTTTGTTGAACCACGTTTTTCTTTAATTACAGCCTTTAGTCTGTTGGGATCTGTCTCTACTAACTTTGCACATCTAGACTTTGCAATATTTGCCCACTCTTCTTTGCAGAACTGCTCAAGTTCAGTTAAATTTGATGGTAACCGTTTGTGGACTGCAGTCTTCAAGTCATTCCACAGATTTTCAATGGGGTTTAAGGCTGGGCTCTGATTAGACCACACAAGGACATTCACCCTTTTCTCCTTCAACCACTGTAAACCATCTTCTTATTGACAACTTTCTGGCAGAGGGGAGCAGATTTTCCTCAAGAATTTGATATTTTGCCTCATCCATTTTTCCATCTATCCTGACAGGTGCTCCAGTCCCTGTTGCAGAGAAACACCCCCATAACAGGAAATTACCACCCCATGCTTTTACTGTAGGAATAGTGTTATTTGCATGGTGAGCTGTATTGGATTCCCGCCAGACATATCATATGGTGTTGAGGTCAAATAATTCAATTTTAGTCTTATTTGGCCATAACACCCTTATCCATGTGGCCTCAGAATCTTCAAGGTGCGTTTTGGCAAAGCTCAGTCGTGACTGCATGTGGCCTTTCTGGAGGAGTGGAGTTTTTCTTGCAACCCTCCCATATAAGCCACATTTGTAGAGAATTTGTGATATTATTGTAACAAATGCGCACAATGACCACTCTTTGTCATAAATTCCTGCAATTGCTTCAGAGTTGCTGTAGGCCTCTTGGTAGCCACTCTGACCAGTTTCCTCCTGGCTCTTTCTTCCAGTTTGGAGCAATGTCCTGATCCATGGAGGGTCTGTGTTGTACTAAATACCTTCCACTTCTTAATAATAGGCTTCACTGTGCTTTTAGGCATTGGTAAAGCCTTTGGATTTTTCTCCTGACTTGTGCCTGTCCACAACTTTATCCCGGGGATCTTTTGACAGTGCCTTGCCACCCATAGTTGATAGTTTGTTTCAGTTGCACTACCAGAGACTGAAATGCTCCAGGAAAGCTCCTTTCATGCTGAGATAATCAAAATTACCACAGCTGATCACAGCTGAAAGTCAAATGGCTTTTTATACCATTGAGAAGGTGATTAGCTACACCTGATTGAGTTTTAAAGTGACCTGAAGTCATTTTAATGAGGGGGGGGGGTGATCCCTTTTCCAACTCAGTGATTCTGTTTTTTTTTTTTTTCTGACATGTTGGTGTTATATCTTTCACTTGGAAGTTATAAGTTGCACTGAGCAAATACAGCCGGATACAACAAAAACTGTGTCTTAATTACAGGTCGCAGAGCAACAAAATGTGATTGTTTTAAAGGGGGGTGATTCTTTTCTATACCCACTGTACATAACATTAATACACATGATTTAGGAAAGTATGATTTTTTTTTTAAAAGTGCATAGGAGAATAGTAAGGTCACAGACTTGTCTGCGATGTTTAGCAGGGGTCCCAGGCTCACAAGATTGACAAGAAATACTGGCTAAACAGTATTTCAAATCCTTGGTAGATAAGGAAATTCAAATATACAGCATGTAATCCAATTGTATATTTAGCTGTGTACTTGAGTTTAGCTGTAAGTCACACTTATTATGTGATCACCAAGCGAAATGGGCTATGCCTCCATAACCTAAGATGATTTAGAAATTTATGGACATTATTTTATATTGCAGTCTTTCTGCGGGTTTCTAAAGCTCCAGACATGCACGTCATCAGTGCTCTTAACATAATCCCTGTGAAGAATTGATGATATATTCCTTCGTTAGTGCAGCACGTCACAATACATATTTGGTGGCCAACAGTCTACTTACTTGCCATTTCTGAGCCATTCTTTTGCTGTTATTTAAAGTGGACCTGTCATCCACACAATCAAGAATTGGCAGCATACCAATTGTGGTTTATTGCAGCAAAAGAACTGGAAAAAGAAGAAGGGCTTGCAAGGGCTTCTGAAAAGAATAGCAAAACTCTGTATATCAAATAACAAGTAGGGCTGTATTTACTAGAAGGCATTCTTGGACCAATGTCAAGGGCAGCAGGATTACAGGTGCAGCCAAATGTATAAATTGTGATATATTTTCCATATTTTTGTCCCACCTGTGAGCATTTTCAACTAAATTTAGCACGAAAAAGGTAGGTGGAAGGAAGTGTAGATGAGAGGACTCAGAAGGCTCTATATAGTTTGGGAAACTTGAAACTGCCTCTCATTTCTTTCGTTTAATGGTCTGTACAGAAGGAAAGTAATTCTGCCTGTAAACATGACTCTATGCTATCTCCAAAATGTATGAGAACAATCCAAAAGTCCAAAATGGATTATACACTATGTTACCAAAAGTATTGGCGCGCCTGCCTTTACACGTACATGAACTTTAATGGCATTCCAGTCTTAGTCTGTAGGGTTCAATACTGAGTTGGCCCACCCTTTGCAGCTATAAAAGCTTTAACTCTTCTGGGAAGGCTGTCCACAAGGTTTAGGAGTGTGCCTCCACCTCAAACTCGCTCATCTGTCTTTATGGACCTTGCTTTGTGCACTGGTGTGCAGTCATGTTGGAACAGGAAGGGGCTGTCCCCAAACTGTTCCCACAAAGTTGAGAGCATGAAATTGTCCAAAATGTCTTGGTATGCTGACACCTTAAGAGTTTCCTTCACTGGAAATAAGGGGCCAAGCCCTACCCCTGAAAAACAACCCCACACCATAATCCCCCCCCCTCCACCAAATGATTTGGAGGGGTGGCCCAATACTTTTGGCAATATAGTGTGGATGAGCGAGTTTGGAGGAACTTGACTGGCCTGCACAGAGTTCTGACCTCAACCCGATAGAATACCTTTGGAATAAATTAGAGCGGAGACCGCGAGCCAGGCCTTCTCGTTCAACATGCCTGAGCTCATAAATGCGCTTCTGGAAGAATGGTCAAACATTCCCATAGACACACTCCTAAACCTTGTGGACAGCCTTTCCAGAAGAGTTGAAGCTATTATAGCTGCAAAGGGAGGGCCAACTCAATATTGAACCCTACGGACTAAGATTGGGATGCCATTTAAGTTAAAGGGGGTGTAAAGGCAGGCGTCCCATTACTTTTGGTAATATGGTGTATATAAAGTGCACTGCGAACCCAATGATTTGATAAGTGTTGAAAATCAAATACGGTATATGTGACCAATTCAACAGTCCAATATAAATTTGAAGTGGAAGCAATAAAAAAAAAAAATTAAATAAAAAAATAAATAAATAAAAGTTCATCCCCCAAATATTAATGAAATGTGCAGGTTCATCCACAGCAACGTGAATGATGGTGTAGGAAACACTCCAAACGATCTTGTGCCCTCTACCACAAATGCTGTGGTATCTGGTGGTTGAATGCTGTGGATCTCCAGTGACAGAGATCTGTCAAGCATGTGCCCTAACAGGCGCCTCTAGATACCCCGTGGTTGTCCTCATCCAACAATCAAGCTGAGCAGCTCCAAGTTGACAAACCCAGCTAGGCCATTTGTATCAACCACATGTGGTTGATTTGGGCTGAGTGCTAAAAAGAACATTATTATTTTCCTAGGTAGATTGACCTTTGCTATATATATAAGATTATCAGTAGAGAACAAAGCAGCTCTGAGTAACACAGTCATTGCCATTAAAGGTAAGGATGTTTTTATTTCAGAGCAACGGTTACTGTTTTGTAACTCATTATTGGCATTTATATTTCCTCTGAAGAAATCTTTTGCCACAAAATACTTACTTGGCCACAGCACCTCGGATTAAACTCACATGTCTGATTCCAGCATATAAAAACTTTACTGTAGAAATGAAATAGGAATGAAAGGGCTGGCGTGTGGCATGCTGCCAAATGACGCCTAATAAAATGCGTTCAATTACACATCAAATTAAAACACATAATGCACAGGTTTTATGTATAAATTAGTAATAAGAAATATTGGGATGTGAAATTGCATTCTATTAGCAAAGTGTTTTCAAGCTGTAAGAAGCTTATTGATATGATATACTGTCATCGTTCTGCAAAAAGACTGTTCACAAATGTAACTCCTTGATTTATAGGTTTATCATTACAGTACATCAAAAACATTAGTGTCTAAAGCCCAATTCCAGCTTGGGCCAAAAAAAGTAATGATAAATTATGACAGCAGAAGTTTACCCTTACTAGTGGATTGGGAGCACAGACCTCTGTTGTTATAATTTATCATTTCTTCTATTTCTTGGGGCAAAGTGGCACCAAGCAATACCCTTAGTCTCCAAAAATAATTCATACACATCCACTACTTAATGGCCCTGTGGTCTATTTTTCAATAAATCAGTTGTTACTGTGTTTTTTTTTAAACCTCTCCTTCTCTCCCTCACTTCCTGTTGTCTGGAAGGAACAGTGCTCGTTAGTTGAGGCACTGCTCTATGGGCACTACAAATCTTATAGTCCCTAGTCCTAGTCATCTGGGAAACAAGCAAGAGGGGCAGCTACATTCCTACATACAGTGGGACCATGGAGAAAAAACATAGCCACCCTCTAGCAGGAAGTCACATCACAGCAGAAAATTAAAAAATAAATTTGGAGGAGGCTGAGAGCAATAAAAGGGACTTTTTTTGAGTTAAGAATACATACTTAAAGCAGTAGTAAACCCGCTGACTTTTTTTTTTTTCCCTACACCTGTAAGGGAAAAGGCATAATGAGCTAGTATGCACCGCATACTAGCTCATTATGAGATACTTACCTTAGAACGAGGTGCCGGCATCTCACCCGAGGTATACAACCACTTTAAATAGAATATATTTTTTTAACCAGAGTTTTATGTCACTTTATCCCTTTCGCACCTAAGGGTAAAACTAATTTTAATGCCTAAGCACAATTTTGCAACTTTGACATGTGTTAGTAAAACTGTACATTACATCACAACTACTTTGTTCATCCAGGTGGATTGTACATTGTTTTTTTTAAGGACAATTTGGGCTTTCATTTGGTGGTAAATGGTAATGGACATCTACAGATTTTTTTTTTAAATTTATCAAAGGAAAACTGACCCAAAATAGTAAAAAAAAAAAAAAATCATTTTTTAAAATGTAGCTGTATAATTCTTGCTACTACCATAACCTTCCACCAAAGAACACCTCAAAATAAAATCTCCTGCTCCTGATGATCGCAGTGATACCACATACAGTATGTGTATGTTAGTTGTTGTCAGAATCAATAGTGCGCATTTTGCTTTTCTTTTTTTTTATCCTACCTAAAACACTCTGGCACTAACTGACACTGATACTAATTTAACGAAAAAAAAAAAATCCTGCCAAAAAGAAAAAAAAAAAGGACCCTGATCTTTGACCACAAACTTTGACCTTGACCTTTTCACCCTGGCACTGACCTAAATCTAGTCTTAATCTAGGTTTTTTTTATTATTATTATTATTATTTTTTTTACAGTTTTTTTTCTCTCTGCAAGGAAAGAGAAAACACAGGGGCAGGGTTCACAGTGACTGATCACTATAATAGCCAATCAGAGGCTATCACAGTGATCAGGTGACCTGGAATTGAGAGTTCCGGGTCCCGATTGTTAATATGCGCTCCCAGCACAAAGACAGATAGGCAAATATGCGGCCCCACGGAAAAAAGCCCAGTCCACTGGGGCTGCATATTTGTGTATGCTGGGTGCCAAGGGGTTAAAGTAAATATATTTTTTTTAACCAGAGTTTAGTGTCACTTTACCTAGAAAGTGTCTGGATTTATAATACTGTGGCTACCTTTTACCTTTAAATTTATTAAACGTTAAATCATATAAGCTCTGTAATAATACTACAAACGTTAAATCATATAAGCTCTGTAATAATACTGCAGTATTTTATATATTTTATTTTAAACAAAACGATAAGTAAAAGATCACTCAGAAGTGGCTAAAAATACATATAAAAAAACAGCTCCAGCTATACTCATCTGTTCCCTGGCTTTTCTTCCCAGTTCAATGACACACATGGGTCATTTACTATAGCTACGCGTGCTAATTAGCGCTCAAATTACCGCGCTCACGGTAATTAGCACCCAAACGGAATTCACACTAGCGCTGGGGCAAAAATACTTCCAAAACCGAATTTACTATAGCTCCCAGACAATAGATAAAGCCCAAACCCTTACTCTTGGTAGAACCTGGAGTAATGCACATGGAAATAATGTTTAGAGCATGATATAATTGCCTAAATGGTACTGAAATATGTGGTATATTGTTTAAAGATAAAATGCTTTTAAACTGTGTTAAAAAGTGTTATATACACTGAAATATCTTTAAAAGTCTGAGAAGAGATAATTTCCCGTCTGTTTACAACTAGGTGCCAGCTCAACTGAGCATGCTCAGACATGCAAACTACTCTCATTTTAACATCCATGCCTTTTTTTATTATTATTATTATTCGGGATTTATATAGCGCCAACAGTTTACGCAGCGCTTTACAATATAAAAAGGGAGACAATACAGTTACAATACAATAGGATTAAGAGGGCCCTGCTCAGAAGAGCTTACAATCTAGTAGGGTGGGGCAGGTGGTACAAAAGGTTGTAACTGTGGGGAATGAGCTGGTGGAAGTGGTAGGAGATTAGTTGGAGACGTGATAGGCTTTCCTGAAGAGATGAGTTTTCAGGGATTGCCTGAAGGTAGCAAGAGTAGGGGATAGCCGGATAGATGGAGGTAGCGAGTTCCAGAGGATGGGAGAGGCTCTGGAGAAATCCTGGAGACGATCATGGGAGGAGGAGATGAGAGAGCTTGAAAGCAGGAGGTCTTGAGAAGAGCGGAGAGGACGATTTGGGTGATATTTGGAGACAAGATTAGTGATGTAGCTTGGGGCAGAGTTGTGAATGGCTTTGTATGTTGTGGTTAGAATTTTGAATTTAATTCGCTGTGTGATTGGGAGCCAGTGTAGGGATTGGAGGAGAGGGTTGGCAGACACTGAGCGGTTGGTAAGGTGGATAAGTCTGGCAGCAGCATTCATGATAGACTGGAGAGGGGATAGCCTATGGAGCGGTAGGCCAATGAGAAGGGAGTTGCAATAGTCAAGGCGAGAGATAACAAGGGAGTGAATGAGGAGCTTGGTGGTTTCATTTGTTAAAAAAGGGCGAATTTTAGAGATGTTACGGAGGTGAATTCTACAAACTTTTGACAGCGATTGGATTTGAGGCTGAAATGACAAGTCGGAGTCTAGGATTACACCTAGTACCCTGGCGTGAGGGGAGGGACTGATGGTTGCATTGTTGATTTTGATGGAAAAGTCATGGAGGGGGGCACGGGCAGGGGCGAATATTAATAGCTCAGTTTTAGAGAGATTTAGTTTAAGGAAGTGGTGCGACATCCATGCTGATATGTCAGTTAGTAAGTTAGTAATGCGAGAGGAGACTGAAGGAGTGAGGTGAGGAGTAGACAGATAGATTTGGGTGTCATCAGCGTATAAGTGGTATTGGAAGCCGTGGGCAGTTATTAGGTGACCAAGGGAGGAGGTGTAGATAGAGAAGAGAAGGGGTCCAAGAACCGAGCCTTGGGGGACCCCCACAGAAAGGGGCAATGGAGAGGAGGAGACAGAGTTGTAGGTGACACTGAAGGAGCGCTGTGATAAATAGCCAGAGAACCAGGATAGAGCAGAATCTCGGAGGCCAAGGGAATGTAGTTTATTGAGAAGGAGCGGGTGGTCAACGGTATCAAAGGCCGCAGAGAGGTCAAGTAGTAGGAGTATGGAGTACTGGCTGTTGGTTTTAGCAGTTAGTAAATCGTTAGTGAGTTTTAGTAAGGTAGTTTCCGTGGAGTGCTGCGAGCGAAAGCCAGACTGTAAGGGGTCAAGAAGGTTATTTTCATTGAGGTAGGAGCTAAGACGGTTGTAGACTAAGCGTTCTAGAAGTTTAGAGGTGAATGGGAGTAATGAGATGGGTCTTAAGTTGTTCAGGTCGGTAGGGTCCAGTGAGGGCTTTTTAAGAATGGGAGTGATCTGTGCATGTTTTAGAGGGGAGGGGAAAATGCCACTAGAAAGGGAGAGATTGAAGATGTGGGTGAGGGAGCATAGGATAGAAGAAGAGGGTGACCGTAGTAGTTGTGAGGGAACAGGATCCAAGGGACAATTGGTTAGGTGGGCATCCGAGAAAATTTTTGTAACCTCTTCCGTAGTAGCCAATTCAAAAGAGGAGAGGGTTGAATGTGCTGCTGGGCAAGGTATGATGGGTGGGGAAGATGTACGCACAGTGGAGATGTCCTCACGAATTGCATTGATCTTGTCTTTGAAGTGATTGGCAATCTCTTGGGCAGTGAGTGAGTTAGTGGGTAGAGGGGGTGGTGGACGAAGCAGAGAGCTAAAGGTTGAGAAGAGCCGACGGGGACTGGATGACAAGGAATTAATAAGAGAGACAAAGTAGGCTTGTTTGGCAGCATGGAGGCATGAATTGTATTTTAGAAGGGCAGATTTATATAGGGTGAAGTCTTGCAGGCATTTGGTTTTACGCCACAGTCGTTCAAGAGCACGGCAATGTCTCTTGAGATTTCTAGTGTTGTCTAGTGTTTTTACCAAGAATTTTAGTAAATACCAAAAGGATCGCTGGGTTAAAAGGCGTTTTTTGAGAGTGAAAATTAGAGTTTTGTAGCCCAATGCAAGTTTCAGCCATTGATTCTAATAGTACAATTGTAACTTCCCCAAATACTGTAAATACTTTTCATGTTGAGATAAAATGTATCCTTCAAAGAAATTGTCCTTGCAACAATGTTGCTTCTTCTTCATCTATTTTGATTTTAAGAATGCTAGAATGTGGAATGTTTTAATGTTTTGGTAAAATATATTTTTCTCTATCTCTCTCACTTGTTGCTGTGCATCTCACAAAAATCTTTACCCAAACTCACACAGGTGTCTTTACAAACCACAAACAATACCATTGCTGATGCAAATTTAAAATGAGTCACAATTTTGTGTGTGTTTTTTTTCATTTCCAAATGATCAGAATTTGAGCCCAAAAAATGGTATATGTATACCAACATCAAAAATCAAAATGTCATTCCCAAAAATCAGAGGGTAACATCACTATTCTACACTTACACACCAAGAACCACCAAAGATCACAGAATAAATCAAGAAAAACAACTCCTGAGTAATGTAATTCTACCACCTATATGTCCAAAGAAATGTAGTATTTGTGTGTAGGAGGGTCTCACATATGGCAGCACTGTGGCTAACAGGTTAGCACTTCTGCCTAGCAGCACTGAGGTTCTTGGTTCGAATCCCAAACATGCAACTTCATGTAGAGAAGTTGTCTGTTCTCCCTATGTTGTTAAACATAACTACTGACTCGGGTCCTTACATAAATTATGTCTAAATGTAGTATTTATGTCTAGGAGGGTTTCACCACCATTGCAAATCATGCAATATGTTTTCCATAGGCAAGGATTCTAATCAGCCTTAACATTTCCCCACCAGCACTAATTGCAGCCTCTTACCAAACCAAAACCCACAAAATGACAGTTGTTTATCTCTCAGCATGCTGACAGTAATCAGCCATAACCTGCCTTCAAAACAGATGGCATATGCCAGAAACAGGTTGTTCAGTGTCTCTTTGGTCTTCCACAGTACATCTGCATTGATTAACTTCTTGCACCCCTGGGATTTAGGACAGTTTAACACCATAGAGATGCAGCCTACAAACATGTGGAAGCACAGTGGCTAACAGGTTAACACTTCTGCCTAGCAGCACTGAGGTTCTTGGTTCGAATCCCAATCCTACTCCCTGACTGGAGGTTTCTATGTTCTTCCTCTGTTGTGCTGTTAAAGTTTCTTTTTCACCAGTGATGAAATTTTTTGATGGGTTTCACATAATGGAACCCCAAGAAATCACATTATAAATCAAGCGTCCAACAAGTGTTTTGGCCCAGATATGGATGTATAAGTCTGGTGTGATCCTGAACACATATTTATATGTTGTATGCTTATGATGAATGACAAATGCGCTTTGTCACCAATTTGTGTGAAGCAACCCTCACAAAGTTGTCATTTCCTGTTTTGGACCCTCCACATGCCCAACAACGTACAAGTTTGATTTGGAGATTTTTGGGATCACTGATCATGGCCAGATCCTTGGATATTTGTTATTTTGAGGTTTGCCCTGCACAGATATCTATGCTGATGCATTTTTTCATTTGTAAAAAGTGTGTATTCCTGATGAACAGGTGTGAGCACTTGAGGCCTACCTCAAGAGACAGAAACAGTTACACTGGTGGGTGTGTCCTTTACTGGGTTTGTCTGGGTAGGTGTGTTAGCAATCCTAGCTAGGTTATATAAAGGCCTGCATTTGTGGTGGGTGTTTGGCCTAAGAACAGGCCTAAATCTTTTTTTGTAGTGTGTATATTGGGTTACAAATTGTGCATAATTCCTGACCCACACCCCACTAAGGCTGTGGTTTGATGATTGCTTCTAAACACGGCACCAATTTTATACTGGCAAAAATTAAGAAATTTACTGACAGAACCACATTTTTTTATTGGCACTGCAAAAAAGTACCTAAAATAACCGTTTTGAGGGCCAAACAGTGCAAAGATCAGTATTTAAACTATAAACAAACAATAGTGCTATTTGCAATGTGTTTAAGTTAAACAAAAGTAAAAAAACACATTTCTTCATTGACATGAAGGTTAGGTTACTATAACCCAGCCAGCACAGAGTCCCCCCTTACATCAGAGTCTTCAGGATTCCCCCTTACAGTGAAAGTGAACTCTTATGTAAAGGGGAACGCTACAGATCATGATCTAAGGGGGAACTCTGATGTAGAGGGGGGCTCTGTTGACCAGAGAACAACTTATATCAGAGTCCACTGCTTTCTCTTTACATCAGAGTTCCCACTTACATCAGGTTTCGTAGACTGAGTTCCTCCTTGCTCTGTAAGGGGGAATCTTGCAGACTCTAATGTAAAGGGGAACGCCAAGAACTCTGATGTGGGGGGCACAGAGACCACCCGGCGGCGCTCCTACTCTTGACTCCTCTCCAGACTCCCCCTCAGAGACTGTAGACACGATACAGGAGGTGGTTAGAGGCTGTAGACATGATACAGGAGATGTATAGAGGCTGGCGGACATTATACAGGAGATGGTCAGAGGCTGGCAGACATGATACAGGAGATGGTCAGAGGCTGGCGGACACGATACAGGAGATGATCAGAGATTGTGGACATGGTACAGGAGATGGTCAGTGACTACAGACATGACACAGGAGATGGTCAGAGGCTGGCGGACATGATACAGGAGATGATATGAAACTGCAGATATAGTACAAGAGATGGTCAGAGACTGCAGACATACTACAGGAGATGATCAGAGGCTGGCGGACATGGTGGTTTCCTCCTTCATATTAAATTTACCACCATACTTCTCTACATCAGTGTTCTTCGTTCTGCGCCCCTTTCACTGTGCTGCTGCAGTTCACCATCCATGCAGTCCACCTCCACTGTCAGTGTGCCCTGGGAAGGGGTTGTTGGCAGTGGCCTGCCTGACTGACTGTCTCTGAGAGTGAATCAGTCACTCTCATATACTCCCCCTGGCCTCTTCTCTCTGAGACTGACTGAGTCACTCTGTCTATCCCCCCCCCCCCCAATCGAGTGAGCAAAGCACACTGAGCAGCAGAGCACCACTGTCCCTTCCGACCTCTTTGTGCAATCTCCGTACGATAAAGACCAGGGAACTCTGTATCTGTACTGGGTGGTGGCTGGGCAGGTTACAGGCTCACTAAAGCTGGCACTGCCGGCAGTGGTCCGACTCCGCCACACTCTGCTTCAAGCCTGCGCTGCTGTCTGCTCTGTCCACTCCACGAGTCACTCTGCTCCGTCCATCCACCCTCAGCTCCTGATTTTTTTTAAAGTCTGGCGGACGGTGCCAGCGGTGTGGCTGACATTATCATCATCTGCAGACAGAGGCAGCACCCGTGCAGGATCAGATCTTCTCGACGATTTCTGCAAGCTGCGCATGCGCAGTTATGACCCGCCGCTCACCACCATTTTTTACTGGCACTGATTACCTGCTACGGACATTTACGGGCAAGTGAAAAGTGCCCTGTTTTACAGGCTGCCCATAAATCTACGGGCGGTTGGCAACACTGCTTCTAAATCTCACATGTTAGCGTTAGAACTGCTATGTAATGGTTTAGATGAAAAGGGAGGTTCCATGCTAATTCATTTCTGCTGTGTATACTAATGTAGTTTGTGCGCTGCCTTTTTGGCTTTTTTATTAATTTTGACTGTTTTTTATTATGATAATCCTGCCATTTAACTTTTTAGGGGTTTAGGGTGAGGACTTCTGATCACCACAAAGGACTTCTGTTCACCACAAAAGTTTGACATCGTTGTTATTAGCTTGATTTGTATCCCTGCTTTTCTAATGTGATTTGTTTAATGTGTCTATTTTTTATTGTCCTACTCTTGTAGATTGTAAGCTTTTTTGAGCAGGGCCCTTCTAACTATATTGTCAAATGCTGGAGCATCATTTTCCATGCCTTTTATATATTTTTTTGGCCCAAGTACATTAATGTAACAAATGTTTATACTAATGTTGAAATAAAAAGTTGATTGTTTTTTGCTTTATGTTGGATTTTGCAGACTCAAAACATATATTTTATAAGTGGAAACTATTTAAACTCCTTCAAATCTGTATTAAATCTTGTTGCATAAAAAAAGTATTCGGTTGTGCACACATGCTTGTCCTTGATTATAAAGTGTAATGGGGGGAGGGGGAAACCCCCTCCCCCCAAAAAAAATAATTATTATTTTGTAGACTAGGTAAGCCATGAAATATATCAACTAAATGTACCAAATTAAGAAAAAAATACCACAAAATTTTAAACAAAATTTGGCGTGGGGTGCCCCCCTAAAACGACACCAGGCCCTTTGGGTCTGGAATGGATTTTAAGGGGAACTCAATGCCAAATTTTGAAAAAAAAAATCAGCGTGGGGCACCCCCAAAATCCATACCAGGCCCTCCAGGTCTGGCATAAATTTTAAGGGGAACTCCACACCAAAAAAAAATTGGCGTAAGGTCCCCCCAAAATCCACACTAGACCCTTATCTGAGTATACAGCCTGGAGGTCAGGATAGGGGGGACAAGCAAACGCCAGATGCCCCCAACATGGGGGGGTCCCCCCAAAGCACCTTGTCCCCATGTTGATGGGGACAAGGGCCTCTTCCCAACAACCTCCCAGATCCCGCCCCCCCCATGTGAATGGCAATCGCTTACATCGTACCCCTACCCATTCACCCCAAAAAGCAGTGAAATGTTAAAAAAAAACGTTTTTTGACAAGTCCTTTATTGTAAAATAGCTCTGAGCTGTCTTCTCCACAGGCCATCTCTTCCGCCACCATCTTCTGCTGCTGTCTCTCCAGGTGCCGTCTCTCCCGTGGCTATCTTCTCCTGCCGCTGTCTCTCCCGGTGCTGTCTCTCCCGCCGCCATCGTCTTCTGCCACTGCCTTCTCCCGCTGCTGTGTTCTTCCTCGCCCTCCGGTTACTCGCTAAAACAACAACAAAAAACGCAAGGGGCGGGCTCTCCGGGTGACGTCATCGGATGGCCACGCCCCATGGCTAGATAAGAGATGCCAGACAGCAGGCAACAACACAACGGAGGAAGACAGTCACAGAAGAAGCGCGGCTTTTTAACATTTTTTTATGTAGTGGGTTACCGGTGGCAAGGAAGAATACAGCAGTAGGAGAAGACGGTGGTGGGAGAGACGGCACCGGGAGAGATGGCACCGGGAGAGATGGCACCAGGAGAGACAGCACCGGAAGAGACAGCGGCAGGGGAAGACAGCTCAGAGAGAAGAGAGCTCAGAGCTATTTTACAATAAAGCACTTGTCAAAAACCAGCTCTTGTTTTCTTTTTATATTTCACTGCTTTTTTGGGTGAATGGGCAGGGGTATGATGTATCTGATACCCATTCACATAGGGGTTGGGATCTGGGGGCCACCTTGTTAAAGGGGGCTTCCAGATTCCGATAAGCCCCCTGCCCGCAGACCCCGACAATCACACCCCAAAGCACCCCCCCCATGTTGAGGGCATGCGGCCTGGTATGGTTCAGGGGGTGGGATACTCGCTCGACCCCTCCCTTTCCTGACCTCCAGGCTGCATGCTCGGATAAGGGTCTGGTATGGACCTGGGGGGGGCCCCTCCGAATCCATGCTAGGCCTGGTATGGACCTGGGGGGACCCCACGCCATTTTTTTCACGTTTTTTTTTGCTAGCAATTTTTTTTTGCTTACATTTAGATGTCAGCAGGGAAGCCCGCTGACAGCTGATGACTCATCGGTTGTTAAGGACGTGGCGGCCGGCTTCCCAGCCCTTTGCTTAGCAACCAGCTATATACTGTCAAAATTAAAACTGCAAAGACTACATGTTAATCAGCAGCATATGCTGACAATAGGTGAATATCTAATAGCCAATCCCACATGAGCATGGTTGTTACCGTAATAATAATGCCTCATATGCAAAACATTATTGTAAAGAATTAAAAGAATCAAACATTAGTACATGCATTTCCTATGTATGATTGTGGTCAGCTCAGTAGCTTAGTGGTGTGCCCTGCTACCTGCAAAGGTTCAAGCCATGGGTTCATAATCCCACCAATGGTATCACATATTGAAAACTTGCATTGTACTCAGCAGCATATTCCAAATATCACACACTAGTTAACGTGCAGGGTCTTAGTTGACTTTTTTGTTTTTTTGGGTTTAATTCGCTTGTGCACTGGAAAAATCAACACAGCTACCTTAGGTGGGTGGTAAGTTGGCTTGGATTTGAACTCATAACCTGAGGGCTTTGCAGACATCAGTGCACACCACCAAGCTACTGTGCTAAGTACACTGAGACCTGCATAATAGTATAGTGTAGTGGTTACAATTGCCGACACCCAGCTATCAAAAAATCCAGGCCAAAAACAGAGTGCAGACCCCCCCCCCCAGTTCATACCAGGCCCTTCGGGTCTGGTCTGGATTTTAAGGGGGAACCCCAAAATTTTTTTAACAAATGGGGTTGGGTCCCCCCAAAATCCAGACCATGCAGGTCAGGAAAGGAAGGGGACAAGCGAATGCCCAACGAACCATACCAGGCCGTTTGCCCTCAACATTGGGGGAGGGGTGCTATGGGGTAGGGGAGCTCTGCCCTCCCGCCCCAAAGCACCTTGTCCCCATGTTGGTGAGGACAAGGGCCTCTTCCCGACAACCCTGGCCGGTGGTTGTCGAGGTCTGCAGGAGGGGGGCTTATCAGAATCTGGAAGCTCCCTTTAACAAGGGTGCCGCCAGATACCGGCCCCCCCATGTGAATGAGTATGGGGTACATTTTACCCCTACCCATTCACCAAAAAAAGTAGTGTAGTGTGACAAATGACAATAGCTAGTTTTTGACATGTCCTTTATTAAAAATGTCTTCTTTCTCCGCTTCTTCCTCAGGTCTTCTCCTTCCCCCGCTTACTCCTCCCGTCTTCTCTTTCTTCCTTCAGCCTCTTCTTCCCCCCACTTCTTCCTCTGGTCTTCTCCTTCCCCTGCTTCTTCCTCCGGTCTTTTTCTTCTTCCTCTATCGCCACTGCCGCCACTAACCCGCTGAAGGAACAAAAACGACCCTCCTCCCACATTGCGGCCCGCCGATCTGTCCACTTCAATGGTGCACATTTCATATATAACTATGGGGCGTGGCCACTGGATTGCTTCACCTGAAGACACCGGCGGTGAAGTCACAAGGGGCGGGTTCCCTGAATTAGGTCATCCGCCCCATCGCAGCATTGGAGTAGGTTATTTTTTTAAATTTTCAGCAGGTCGGCGGTGGAGGAAGAAGACCTGAGGATGAAGCAGGGGAAGAAGCCAGTGGAAGACCGGAGGAAGTAGGAGAAGAACAGAGGAAGAAGAAGACAGGATGAAGAAGCGGGGGAAGAAGAAGACATTTTTAATAAACGACTTGTCAAAAAACTGGCTATTGTCTTTTGTCACATTACAATACTTTTTTTGGTGAATGGGTACAGGTAAAATGTACCCCATACTCATTCACATGGGGGTGCATGATCTGGGGGCTCCTTTGTTAAAGGGGGCTTCCAGACTCCCATAAGACCCCCCCTGCCCACAGACCCCGACAACCACCGGCCAGGCAATACATTACAGCCACAAGCAAATTTAAATGACATTTTATCCCTTAGAAATTTCATTATTGCTGCGGCATGTTCTAAACATTGCACATATGTGCCACTTTACAGCCAGACTAAGGGGACCACCCAGGCACGATATTTAAAAGAATATTTCATTTCTATTGTTTCACTTTAAGCATCATTAAAATCACTGCTCCTTTAAAAACGATTGTTTTAAAAACTTTTTTTTGTATTGATACATGTCCCCCAGAGCAGTACCCAGGTTCCTATACACCTTTTATGGCCAATAATTTGCATACAAGCCTTCAATGAGGACTTTGGAATTTGCGTGTTCAAGCCCCATTGACTTGATGTGACAGGCTTGTTCGCCGGCAATAGCGTGATTTCCATTTACATGTCCGCCCAGTTGACGTGTTTATCTGACTTTAATTGGGCGCTATTAAATGTAGAGTGCCCATAATTGCTGGGAATCTTAGTAAATGACCCCCACAGTATAATTTAACACACTTCCTGTGAGACCAGGGTGTCAAGGCTCCACCCCCTGCCCTTGACTCACAGTAGAATGCTTATTACATTGCGTCACTCTCTGCAGCACTTAGGATCCATCCCACCACCAGAGGAAGAAGGGGGGAAGAGGATCTATAATGTCATCAGACCTAATAAGTATATACTGTACATTTCTTTTTGTCATAGGTGCAGGAGTATTTCACTGGGGAGTGGGGACAAAGAGTGAGGGGGAAGACATGAGCCCGGAGTTGGGCTTTAAAAAATATCAGTCTGTCTCAAAAGATTATCCCTAAGGCATCCATTTTTGAAATTGTAGTTTTTACTAAATTAAAAGAAAGGTATGGGTTTGGGAGTTTTTCCATATTCATAATTACCTAGGTGGATGCAGCATCAGTCCAATGCTGCATCTGTCTCCCGACGCCTCTGCACAGAGAATGGAGCAATCAAACACTGCCGATCACTGGGTCCTGACAGCTCCCTGAGCAGAGAGCTGCAGACTGTCACTCACAGCTTTCTTCTCTGCCTCCTCCTCGCTCATTGGAGCGCTGGGCTGTGGAGGGGCAGGGAGCATCCGGCTCAGTCTCTCAGCGGCTCGCTGAGAGCCTGAGCCAAGTGTCGGTCCAGGGAGCTGGCAGATCCCGACTTCCATTGTTGCAATGACGCGGTGCCTGGACTGAAATCCGTGACGTCAGCAGAGAGCAGACTTCAGCCCGCTCTCTGCTGAAAACAGGTCACAGGAGTGCAAAACGAATTGCACTCCTGTGATCCATAGGAGAAGCCCTGCCAAACGAGCGTAGGCTGGACTTCTCCTTTAATAAAGGTAATAAGTAAAAAATCATTACACTTTTTTTTTTTACTCTTCACTATTAACCAAAAAATGTTATATCAGTTCTGACAGGAAGTGGTTTCAAAGCAGCCACAGTATATCAGCAGCACTGAGATGCAACAAAGGATAAAAAAGATTTTAAAAAGTTCTTAAAAAAGACAATTATTTATAATTCACGGCATTTAAGAAAATGAAATGTCATCCAGATAGGACTTACATCATTTTTAAGCAATGCACCCTCCTCATTTCTTGCCCTAACTTGTGATTGGACAATAAAGGAGGAGCAACAGATTGATTTCTTAACCTTGTCCCTTTGAAAACGCTCAGATTTGCTCAATAGGCTGCTTAGTTAGTATTTTTATTTTTTTCCCCTTAATTACACAGTGTTTTTTTGTTGGGGGGAAGGGGTTGAAAGGTGTATTTAGGGTAGTTTCTTTTATTTTGTTTGGTGCTCTTTGTGTTTTGTTTTTCCAGCTTTTATTGTCCTTTTACATTTTTTACGAGCTTTTTGTGAGAGAACACGCAGTAACTATTAGGACTAAAAACAAGCTACCGTAGCCCTCAGTTTAGAACCCATTGCACGCTTGAAAGCCTTTTAAAAAAGTACTGAATTTCAACTACTGTGAACTCTAGTTTGAATATGCGATAGATGTGATACAAATGCTTTTTCTTCAGGATGTTCGTTCCTAGTTCTTATTGTGTGGTTGACTGCTGATATTGTATTCTTTGGACATTTCTTGGTTCTTACCCACTTTGTTTTGTCCAATGAGCCTCGTTTCCATAATGTTTAGCCTATAATGTTTAGCTTCTCTTTTGTTAATGTTTTGTGTTGCTCAAGTTAATGCTTGGAACAGACTTCCAGCAGAGGTAGTGCGTCAACAGAAAAGTACATTTAAACATGCCTAGGTTAAACATAATTACAAAAAGTTTAAAAAAAAGGGAAGACACAATGGTCCACTTGGTCATTTTTTGCTGTCACTCATCTTTGTTTTCAGGTTTCCACATACATAATGTGAGATGACACCACTGTTTTTTATTGGAGGGTTGCTATTATGGTAGTTTAACATTCTACAAACAAACACACTCATTTTTGTGCTGTTTGGCCCTTGCTCCAAATATTTCAAATATCTTGTGTGATAGAATATCTTGATATGGTCTTTAACATGGTCTTTACTAGTCTTTCCAACATAGCAATTTCACTCTCTCTCCTGACTTCTATCTAAGAACTGTTGGGATGCTAATGAGGACCAGGACTGGACAATCCATATGGCAGCCTAGGAAGATGCCTAGGGCAGTGTTACTCAACCTTTTTTAAAGTCAAGGCACCCTTTAAAATGATGGACAATCTCGAGACGCCTCATTCTAAAATGTAAAAACTATTGTAACAATACACATAGGACACTCCACGTTAGAGATGATTTATTCTTCCAAAGCACTTTTACAAACTGGTACTGACTAGTACTAACTAGTATTCCAATGTTTCTCTTCTCCCTCAGGTTTTCTCCATCACTTAGCTAATGAGACCCCAAAGCTGATGCAGAGAGGCAAGGGAGGGTCAAACAAGGATTATATGTAGGCAACTGACATCCTCCTTATCAACTGATGATGTCCTTGGTCATTGGGAGGTTGGCAGCTAGAAGGTTGTAATGGTGCATAATGAAAACCTGTGGCTTTGTGTAACTAAAAGGCAGTTTTCATCCACCCACTGCCTGGTATATAATTTTGGGGCAATTTTTAGGCATTTTGCCAAAGCACCCCCGAAGAAACCTCAAGGCAGCTTAGGGTGCCTGGGCAACCTGGTTGAAAAAGGCTGGCCTAGGGCACCTGGGGGATGTTTGGGGGGCCCAGCTACACCTTCAGAAAAAGAAGGGGAATTGTTCTACTGGTGATGGTGAAAGCTGTGCATCTACAAAGGAGGATGCACTTGTAGGCAGTTGGTATCTGCTGGGCCCATGCTAATACAAACAATGCAAATGCAACAGCTTCTCTGCCTCATTATCAAAGGGTTAAGGTGGCAAGGAGATGTGACTTTGTCTAGGACCCCACCTGTGATGTGCACACACAATCCCCAACTATAGAGATGACCCCTACCCCCTAAAGGGCAACTCCACTTTCATGAGAAAAAAAAATATAAAAAAAAAAAATATCTAAAATTTACAATTGCTACACAAGTCATATTGTAATTGAATTTTATTAAAAATCACCTATCCTTTTAAATCTGCAGTGCTGTAATTTTCTGTAAAATGCAATATAAAGTGGGTTTTGTGCAGGTTAGCTGCACTGTTCCATGGACTTCTATGATGTTCTACTAATTCAGTGCGGTTTCAAACAGCGCACCAAAGATGAAGCATGAAGGAATTTTGGTGCGCTGTCTGAAACAACACCAAAACTGCAGGACCTCGTAGAATTCTATTGGAAAGCACAGATAACCCGTACGAAATTGCGGTTTAGCTGCGCTTTAACAAAAGTGCAGTGTGAAACTGCCCTTAAACAGGCAAGCAATTTTTGTTTTGTACCTAATAAAATCAAATTTGTTTTTAGCCTGTTTGCTGATAGCATTTTTTCTTGCTGTATGTTGGATGAATTGGAATTTTGTTATTCGTATACATTGTGGGGTTGGTTTACTTTCTATGTAGAGCTGCACCAGATTTTGCACTCTCCGGTTTTAGTAAATCCTGTTGGACTGGAGTGCACTTTTATAATATAAACTTTGCTATTTTCATGCATCTTTTGTTGCAGTCAGCTGTTGCAACAGTCATGTCACAAGTTGGCAGATACACCCTTCCTCGTGATTTTCTTTTGATATTACACAAAATTGTGGTAAATTATGTTGTAATTGTTGTGATTCTTTTTAACCACTTCAGCTCAATGGCCAGAGCATTGTTTGCGACGCGGCACTCCGACACTTTAACTGACAATTGCGCGGTCGTGCAACGCTGTACCCACACAAAATTGACGTCCTTTTTTCCCCACAAATTAGAGCTTTCTTTTGGTGGTATTTGATCATCTCCGGCTCTGCGGTTTTTATTTTTTTGCGCTATAAACAAAAAAAGAGCAACAATTTTGCTTCTTTTTGCTATAATAAATTTCCCCTTTTTTTTTTATAAAAAAGCACATTTTTTTTCTCAGTTTAGGCTGATATGTATTCTTCCACTTATTTTTGGTAATAAAAATCGCAATAAGCATATATTGATTGGTTTGCGCAAAAGTTATAGCGTCTACAAAATAGGGGATAACTTTATGCCATTTTTATTGTATTATTTTTTTTACTAGTAATGGCGGCGATTTACGATTTTTATCATGACTGCGACATTATGGCAGGCACATCGGACACTTTGGACACATTTTTGGGATGATTGACAATTATACAGCGATCAGTGCTATAAAAATGCACTGATTACTGTATAAATGTCACAAGGGGTTAACTGTGTTCCCTCACTGTGTGTTCTAACTGTAGAGGGAGGGGACTAGACTAGAGGAGATGACAGATCGTGGTTCCTAGCTAATAGAAACTCATGATCTGTCTCTCCTCACAGAACAGGGATGTGTGTGTTTACACACACGTCCCTGTTCTGCCTCTCGTTCACTCATGGGCAGTGGTCATCGCGACCGTCGGCCACGAACATCGGCACTCCCTCAGTGCAGCGGGTGTGTGTGTGCGCACCTGCTATCCCGCTTAAAGGAGCGACGCATAGCTGAGACGGCTAGCGGGAACGTGCCGACCTGCCGCAGTATAATGACGGTGGCTGGTTGGCAAGCTCAGGTCCATGGCTACACCAGACAAATCTTGTTTTGACATTCAAAGCGGTATTAAAACCCAAAGCAAACATTTGGCATATTGGAGCTTATTAATTCTTAGATGCTGTGGCTGCATTCGTTTTTCTTTTTTTAGGCATTTATTTTTCCCTTTTATTTTCACCTTTACACCCTAATGCCGCGTACACACGGTCGGACTTTTTAGCTACAAAAGTCCGACAGCCCGTCCGACAGACTTTCGACGGACTTTTGGCGGACTTGCGGCAGACTTTCTAACGAACGGACTTGCCTACATACGATCACACAAAAGTCTGACGAATTCGTACGTGATTCATGCCCTCGGACCCGCCCCCCAGAGTCTTTTAAACCCCCAGCACAACCTCATCACAAAACCTTTCCTATCCCTAGGCAGCAAGACGCTTTCTATCCAGGCATCAGCTGCCTCAAGGACACCTCCTCCTTCCTCCTCCCCCTCTTTCTGCTGCCAGGATCACACGGCTCTCCACTCCTAAGGAATTCTACAGTTTGCAGCTGTGTCTACACACTTCTCCTGAGACAGGTTAGCCACAATGGTCTTTGTAACTTCCTTATCCTGTTAAACCCAGCAGTGTCCATAAGAGCTTGCTTACTTTCCCTGCTCAACTTATGTTTCACTACAGGCACATCTGACAGCCTAACAGCACCGCAAAAAGAAAATACAATCTATTTACATCCATAGGTAGGTTCTGTCATCAGCCCACCTGTCTGCCACCTCCAATATTTGGTCACCAACACCAGATTATCCCCCTAATTTATCCACTCCCGCCACTCTCCGCTATTGCGTTGCACAAACTACACATTCCCACCCTACCGCCATGACACTGGTTCTACAAAGGCACAATACATGCTGTGTAGGGGTGGTCTCCACATGTGTGTGTATGCATGTGGACATGTATATGTGTGCATGTATATATGTATATATATGTGTGCATATGTGTGTATGTGTATATATATGTGTACAGATTTATGTGAATATGTACATATATTTATTTTGTGCATATTGTTTCTTTATCTATGTATATATATGCATATGCGTTTTAGATTTTTATGTACATTTGATATATGCATTTTTGTATATATTTTTGTGGATTTCCATTTGAATGAACACATTTCTGTTTTTGCACAAACCACATGGCCATCTTTGTGCCCCCATTTGTGCTTTCAGTGAACAGGGGCATACCTTTACATATCTGTTCCAGCACAGCGTTTTACGTGCTGGCAGAGTTTTTACACGCATGTGCATGTCCTTTTGGACAAAAGCACAACCAGTTTTACCATGCGGAGAGACAATATCTCTCAATGTGTCTCAGTGCACTTTTTACTTCATTTACCACCCCCCCCCCCCCCCCCCCCATATGCATATATGTGGTTTTTTTTTTTTTTTTTTTTATGCATTCACATGCGTTTGTATTATGCACGTGTATGTATATGCATGCATGTGTGTGTACACTTATGTATGCGTAGATTGTTTCATTTGTATGTATTTAGACTACAATCTCATGTTCTGTGCTTCAAAATCCCACTACCTATCATTCATTTTTTGTACTGATATGGTAATTTTTATTCCTAATATATTTATATTATGTACTTTTTATCATTTTATGAATGCATTTTTCAATGTAAACTTATCTTACGTCTCCAGTCTGTAGTGTATGGTATATATTGTTCTTATTTATACCCCATCTAGAACACCTGGGTATGGAACTTGGAATAATCAATTGTCCATCACAGGACACATCCTCCTACTAGCCACACCACCTCTCCCCATGTACACATGTCAGCCTACCGGCCCATACAGACTGCGTTCCAGTTCTCCTGGCTCTGATGAAGAGGTTTTCCTCGAAACGCGTCAGCCTTTCTTAAATACCTACCTCAATATGGGCACACCCCAATTTTAACTTCCTAGTACTTATTTTGTTACCTGTTTTTCCTCTTTTTTTATAATATTATGTAGTATTTATATGATTTTATATCTATATGACTATATGTCTGTATTCTTTTACATAAATAAACCATACATTTCTTGATGTAAGCGTCTGATCACGCGCCTTCCATCCACTTCCTACTATACGTGATGACGTACACTGGACTAAAATAAGGAAGTTGATAGCCAGTAGCCAATAGCTGCCCTAGCGTGGGTTTTTGTCCGTCGGACTAGCATACAGACGAGCGGATTTCTGGGTCCGGCATAGTTACGACGTAAAGATTTGAAGCAAGTTCCAAATCTAAAGTCAGTCAGATTTGCGGCTGGAAAAGTCCGTTGAAAGTCCAGGTAAGCCCACACACGATCTGATTGTCAGCCGGATTTAGTCCGTCGGCGTCCGTCGGACTTTTGTAGACGAAAAGTCCGACCGTGTGTACGCGGCATAAGACGGCCTGTTAATGGCTGGATCACCAGGTGAAAAATATAGAAAAATAATGCAGCCACTACATTTAGGACTAGTAAGCCGCAATATATACATTTTTGTTTTTGGATTTAATACCGCTTTAAAGTTTTTGTTAACCAAGCTTGTAACTGTTTAGATAAGTAACATAAATAATATGAAATATTTATTATTGTCTATGCAACAGATATGATTTAGGAAATTAAACATCCAGTAAAATGTCACTTTTTGCAAGAACAACAAGCAAGGCCAGATGTCCATCAATGGACCCTTAAAGTGTCATTAAACCCACATAAAAAAACTATCAATAAATACAGTGGTGGCTGGTGCTCAAAATTTTTGGGGGGGCACAAACAAACTGAAAAATACTGACCCCCCCCCCCATCAATTGCAGCCTCACTGTTCCCATCAAATGCAGCCACTGTGCCCATCAATTGCAGTCATTGTGCCCATCAAACGCAGCCACTGTACCCATCATTTGCAGCCACTTGTGCCCAGTATATGCAGCTTGTGCCCATCAAATGCAGCCACTTGTGCCCATCATATGCAGCCACTTGTGCCCATCAAATGCAGCCACTTGTGCCCGTCATATGCAGCCACTTGTGCCCATCATATGCAGCCACTTGTGCCCATCATATGCAGCCACTTGTGCCCATCAAATGCAGCCACTTGTGCCCATCAAATGCAGCCACTTGTGCCCATCATATGCAGCCACTTGTGCCCATCATATGCAACAGACAGTGCCACCCATGCCGCCAATGTCATAATGTGCTGCAGACAGTGCCACCCATGCCACCAATGCCGTATTGTGCTGCAGACAGTGCCACCCATGCCTATCTTATAGACAAACCTGCACTTTATTTCAAGGCGGGGTCTGGGGAGGGGCCAGGGGTGGGGCTGAAGGAGGGACCAGGGGCGGGACCAGGGATGGAGCAGAAGGGGGCCCCATCAGGTAGGCTGTACGAGGCCCCATGATTTCTATCAGCGGCCCTGACCATGGGAGTGGAATATTACATCTTGGTTGGTGGTGGCTTCACCTCCATGTTATTTTAAGACACAGACTTGAGGGACGTGACACAGCCTGTGACTGGTAGAAATCCATCTACACCATGTTATTGCCATAAATAATAAAGTTTTGATTTCAAATATATAATTGCATGACCATTTAAAACAACTCATTGATATTAATTATTTATTTTTACTCTGTATTCCAAAGGCTCTTTTTTGAATACCAGCAGCAGAGGACTGCGTGTTTAGTATCGGATCCCTGTTCATTGAAGTCGGACGCATGTCAGACTTCAAGTCCCAGGGCAAAGTCGGATCCACAGTCGTACGAGTGTCATGGCATACCAGTGTGAAAGGGGCCTTCACACCTGAGCGTTTCAAAGTCGTGCGTTTTTACTGCGATTTTGCTGCAAATTTTGTACAGCTCACCAATGTAAAAAGCATAAAAACCCCTGTAATCTGCCCCAAAAAAGCTCATGTTCTTTTTTGAGCTTAAGGCGTTTTTCAGGTGTTTTGCTTCAGGTGACAAAAACGCTCAGATGTGAACAGGTGCCATTGAAATGAATGAGAGTTTGCTTGTTTGGAGGTTTTCGGGCGTTTTACAAGCATTTTACGAGCTGAAAACGCTCAGGTGTGAATGCTTATGTCAAAAGCACCTCTGTCTTTCCTTATGTACACATACAAGTACAAACCATACATAGAATATAATTTAAAAAAAATGCCGCGCTGGAGCAATAAAATAAAGCAGCAGTGAACAGTGTGACAACACAAATATCAATAATAAAAATAAACTGCGCTAAGTGTCCTTTAGTTGGTATTGACATAAATATTTGGAGTGAATGTACAATGGTATAGTCCAAATATCGCTTTGAGTAAGAAAAAGCACTCTGGATCATCCAAATGGTACAACATGCATAGCAATGATTCACAATCCAAAGATCACGACCATGAATTGCCCTTACCAGAACGCCAAATATAATAAGCGGATGGCTTAAAACCCAGCCGGGGCCTTTTGGGATAAGGACCAATCAGCTCTGTCAGAGATCAGGCGTAGTTCCCTCAGTTCATTACCGAAAGAGAAACAAAAATGCTTTCCATGGTATAATATTGTTTTGCAACCAAGTATGAGCATGCACCTGAAACCAACACCCTGTTGTGCATTTGGAACAAAGGTGATAACCCACCACCACAGCTGTAGAGTGTGCTTACCAACTCTCAGACTTTATATTCATTGGGCTCTATATCACTGGGAGATTGATGGCTGTATCAGGAAATCCTTATCCACAGTATACGACCCAAAAATGAGATAAATAGACCATAGTGTAATACATTCAGATAACCCTTTAATGAATAAAGTAGTACACTTACAAACAGATGATCAGATATCGCATGGAATAGATAAAACGCCGGGCGGCATAACAATCACGGAGCGGAGCTCGTCCTCCTTCCTCATTCACGTGGCGACGTCACTGCGTGCGTGCCCAGACGCGTTTCGTCATCAAGTGGACGTTTTCAATGGGGACATAGACTACATAGAATACATTTTTTTTACATTACCTTATATGTAGTAAAGTTATCCACAGTAAGATAATCACTTTCACATATACATGTATGTTAAAAAAAAAAATATATATATATATATATATTCTCTCTCTCTCTCTCTCTCTCTCTCTCTCTCTCTCTCTCTCTCCCCCCCCCCCCCCCCGCGCTCTCATAGATATACACATATATACATACACTCAGATAATTCTTGTTTTGCTTGGCCATTGTCCCAAATTGGATGTTTGTTTTTCTTGAAAATTGCACATAATAATGACCCTCCGCCCCCTCTATGTCACATACATATCCTGTATTCCCAAAGGCTATGGGACTGATGGAAATAACATGTATTAACTGCAGTACATCACCTATTGTGAGCACAGAATGTGTTATTCGTCAGTTAACATTCTGATGGAGGGTGAACAAGGTCATAGTCAGATATTTTAGCAAAGCAGCTCCTACCAGATCAGGGAAATTTACTGTGTAATATAGGTCCTTAATATACACGCTATACTGCTGGACACCCCAACAGCCTTCTGTGCCCTGTGCTCAGACTGCATATCATTATCTACCATTATTTTATCCAATGCTATGTAGACATCACAAATAAAGTTTTCAGCTCCAAAAAGCCATGCAATATAGTTTCCACATGAAAATGTTACCTTTTTAAAAGGACAGTTCCAACTTTAAAGCTCATCTTTAGGCAAACCACTTATTACAAAGTTCAAATATATATATATATGGTCATTTTTTTACCTATTAAAGGATTTGTATTTCTGTTCAGCCATTTATTTAAATTACACAGCCCTACCAGACAGCACAACCAGGTGAGTGACCTGACTTTTCTCTACTGCGTTTATGCAATACAGACTGGTCACTCCCCTGCCCACAGTCTGTAACTCTGTCACCAAACGCTACCAAAGAAAACAAAGACCATATTCTGTTAGAAAAAATTCCTTCCTAAAATGCAGAACGACTTTTCTGTAAAATACTGGTCACATGGTGTGTGCGAGATATGGGCTGCTAGTTGCCTAAGAAATGTTTAAAGCTGAATCACCCACTTTTCTGTAACAGCTTTGTATCTTCCCACAAAAGTTTCCAGCTCTGCCTCCGTCTTATTTTACTTGCTACATTTATAAAGTGAACCAAAGAAATGGAAGAGTTGAAGTACTCGCTCATGCTCTGTGGTGTTTGGATACTTTAGGATCCTGTATGTGGATGATGGAACAGGATCCCAAGGTATGAGATTATGAGTACACTCCAATAAATAAATCCACTTGGATGAATGCTGAATGTCTTTAACATTGCTAAACAAATCCAGTGAAAGAGAATATATGGCCTGTATTAAAAAGAACATACAAATACTGTAGCTGGTCACATTTCATTAAATGAAAGGACAGGGGTCCAACGCTGTGCTCACTCCAACCACTTCTTCTACTATGGGCAGCTGGTTGCTCACTGTGTATGAACGAGTCGGACTGTGGTTTGTGAATGGTCCCACAGCCTTCTATGATCTGTGTGATCTGACCAAAAGTGCAAACTTGTACCTTTCAAAACCAGGTACCCACTCCCCCCCCCAAAAAAATAATCATGACAAAAACTGAAGAGGAGGGGAAGGAGGGCATAAAGTGGAACTTCCCCTTTAGGCTCCATGCACACTGGCGTAAAAAAACGTTGCTTCTACAGGAGTTTTGTGTTCTGCCTGTAGAAGCAGCTCAATGTTATTCTTTGTGTCCATGCACATTAGGACGATTACAGGCATATTTTGAGATCAACGTTTAGAGGCAGGAAAAAAAAAAAAAAACTTCTCATTTGTGTTTCTGATTGGAGCTCACAGAAAAAATGTAAAACTCTCCTAAACTCGTCTAAACTTTGTACAAAAAATGCTCTATATGAGCGTTTTTTTACTCAAAAGAGAACAGACTTTTTTTAAACCCAGTGTGCATGGAGCCTAATGCCGCGTACACACGAGCGGACTTTACGACAGACTTTGCCCGGCGGACTTTTCTACGGACTTTACGACTGATTTTCTGAATGAACGGACTTGCCTACACACAATCCACCAAAGTCCGTCGAATTCGTACGTGATGACGTACTGCCGGACTAAAACAAGGAAGTTCATAGCCAGTAGCCAATAGCTGCCCTAGCGTGGCTTTTTGTCTGTCGAACTAGCATACAGACGAGTGGACTTTTCGCCTGGACTCGATTTCGACGAATTGATTTAAAACATGTTTCAAATCTAAGTCCGTCCAACTTTTGAGAAAACAAAGTCCGCTGGAGCCCACACACGATCGAATTGTCCGATGAAATCCCGACCGCCGGGCAAAGTCTGCCGTAAAGTCCGCTCGTGTGTACGCGGCATTAGGGTGAAGTTGCATTTTAACTATGCTATATAGCTTAAAGTTTCTTATCATTTGACTATCAAACTTATATGAGCTTGTTGGACATCTCATTCCAAAACCATGTGCACTAATACAGAGTTGTCCTTGTCCCCTTTCCTTGTGGCTAAAACAACCTCTACTTCTCTGAGAAGGCTTTCTATAAGTGTGTTTGATGGACCTTCAAAGGTGCTCAGTAGGGCTGAGGACAGGGTTCTGTGCAGGCTACTTGAGTTCCTCCATACTACTCAAAATCTGACCATGTCTTTAAGGAGCTGCTTTATGCCCAGTCATGCTTGAACAGAAAGAGGTCTTCTCTAAACATCCACAAGGTTGCAAGTGCACAGTTGTCTAAAATGTCATTCTATGAAGTACTATCAACAGTACCATCCACTAGTGAGTGGGCACTGATTGTCAGCTGCCTGGGCATTGATTGGCAGCTGCCTGGGCACAAATTAGTATTTCCCTGGGAGTCTAGCTGGAGGGGCATTCCTGGTGGTCCAGTGTGGATGGCCACATTCTTGCTGTCTTTGGCTTGCAATCTGCACCTAAATCCATGTGTGCTGAACCAGCCCACGAGTGATGGAAGTTCCTTGCTTGAGGCTGCAGCTTCAATCTCTGCTTCATAGCTGTAGGCACACCAAAGCCAAAATAGTGCAAAACTGCAGGAAACTCTATTGGGTTAAGGTCAGGACTCTATGCAGGCCAATCAAGTTCCTCCACCCCCAACTTGCTCATCCATGTCTTTATGGACCTTTGTGCACTGATCCAAATCATTTGGTAGAGGGAGGATTATGGTGTAGGGTTGTTTTTCAGGGATTGAGCTTGGCGCCTAAATTCCAGTGAAGGGAACTCTTAAAGCGCTGTTCCACCCGCAAACTTTTTTTTTAAAAAACAGTCAGCAGCTACAAACACTGTAGCTGCTGACTTTTAATAAGGAAAATGACCTGTCCAGGGAGCCCGCGATGTTGGCCCCCCGAGGCTGATCTGTCCTTCGAATCGGGTACAGGCGCCGCCATTCTAATTAAGGGAAACGGGCAGTGGAGCCATGCGGCCTTACTGCCCGTTTCCTACTGCTCATGCGGGAGTCGCACAACGCATTTTTAATGGCCAGCTGTCTTCTGAGACACACACATGTCCCAGAAGACATCGGGGGGCTCGTCGAAGAAGAGGAAATTATGTCCTGCACCGCGGACCGGCTGGATCAGTAGTACAGGCTGTACTTCATAAACAGATAAGTTAGAAAAACATTTTTTAATTGTAACTAGCCAAAAACAAGGGGTGGAGAGGTGGTCTTTCATTTAAGACCACCTCTCAAAAGTGTGAGGAACTCCACTTTAAGGCGTCAGCATACCAAATTATTTTGAACAATTTCATGCTCCTGACATGACTCCGCACCAGTGCACAAAGCAAGGTCCATATAGACATGGATGAGCGAGTTTGGGGTGGAGGAAATTGACTGGCCTGCACTGAGTCCTGACCTCAACCCGATAGAACACCTTTAGGATGAATTAGAACAGAGACAGCGAGCCACATCAGTGCCTGACCTCACAAATGCACTTCTGGAAGAATGGTCAAACATTCCCACAGACACATTCCTAAACCTTGTGGACAGCCTTCCCAGAAGAGTTGAAGCTTGTGTAGCTGCAAAGGGTGGGCCAACTTAATATTGAACCCTATGGACTAAGTCTGGGATGCCATTAAAGTTCATGTGCGTGTAAAGACAGATGTCCCAATATTTTTGATAATATAGTGTATATGTAAGTGTGAAACTGCTAAACAGATGGGAAGGATTACAAAAGGTGCATGAAAGAGCTAATCTCAGCAATAAACTGTATTTGATTAGAAACCTATACCAAACCAAGCTGGTGAAAGGCCAGGATATGCAGGATTACATAAGGCACACCTTGGAAATGGTTGAACGCCTGGGAGGTATAGGAGAAGAAATAAAAGATTTTCATGTCGGAGCACTAGTACTCAGTGGCTTACCAGAAAGTTCTGAAATGCTTGTCACAGTACATGATGCACGTCCGGGTGATGAACTAATATTGGAATAGGTAAAAGGCTATATACAGAGTTTTTAATATATCCACAGATATATTAATTTCCTAATTATCACTTTTCAATCTTTTTCAGACATTTGCCTGTCTAGGTTTCCCAACTCACAAGGTCTTTTAGGTTCAGGTGATGCTCTCTTTTCCTGAGTTCACCCACAGAACTCCTTTGAAGAACACACAACCTCTGCAAGTCTGTTTTCAGCTATATCTGGTACTTAGCCAGCTATATCTAGAGTACGTGTGAAAGCGACATTTTGAACCTCATTTTCCATGTGGGAATCCAATCTAGCAGTGCATTCAGTCCAATTTAAAGGCGAGGGACTTTATTTTGTATTACAGTCAGACAGACTTACAGTTACAACAAATCTCTCCTGCTTAGTTGTAAAAACTTAACTTGATGTACATGGATTAAGTGACAGCTGTTATTGCTGATGGGTGTGATTTCCTATAAAACACGCTAACTGTAGCTGCAAAAATAGCAATGCTCCCCTCTATTTCCTTAACTTCTGAGAATGGTTTCTATGGAAACAGCCGGAAACTTACCAGTGGAGGAAAATTGATGGACGCTTAGACGTTAGAGCCTTCTCTCCAAAATTACCTGTCTAGGCCATTTAGCCTATGAACCTTTGGGAAATAAACATGGAAGCTGCTAATCCTGACTTGTTTGTAAATGTGCATGTTTCCAGGCTGTTATCCTGATCCTTAATTTGCCACTTAGTAAGCCATTGTCCCAAAAATAAGTGTGCAGGTCAGGTGGTTTTCCTCCCACTAGCTACATATTTGTTGCAGGTCCTTGAAGAACAATGTAGTGGTATAGCCTCAAGCTCACTGGGTGTTTAGCTCTGGTGCACGAGACCCCAGTGTTTAGATGTGGGCAGAAGGCAACATCCAGCCCCAATACCAGCAACCTGTTAAACTCAATGAGAGGCTAAAAGCTTCTGCAGCTGAACAATGCACCAAGTCCAATAACATTTAGAAGAGTATGCGTCCAGGCACAAATGCTTGGAACACAGACTGCTTGAGTTCTGGGAATTCATCCCTGGGCGTGTACTGCCCTATGCATTACCACCACTTGATGGACCATCCAACCTAGTCCAGCCGCCTTCAGATTTTGATAGAGTTTAACAGGCTGTTGGCAACGTGGCTAGATGTTATGATTGTTCCGTCTGCCCACCCCCAAATGCTGGAGTCTCATGCACCAGGAAGAAATAGGTATGTATGCTCAGTATGCATTAAGCCCTAGACTGAGGTTGACAATTTAGAAAGAAGTTGGCAATGGAAGCTCCTGAAATAGTTTTTTGACATGTTGCATTTCAGATAATTGATTTAATTTTTTTTAGGTCATTTTCAAGTATGCATTGAAACAATGCATGGCAAAACATGCATGTTATTGTGCTTTACCACAAGGTCTGTACCACGGTGCATAGTTTTGTGGTGCCTTTAATTTTAAATTTGTAGCCACTATTAATGTGCACCACAACATTCATTTTTTTGTCTGCTTTTTGATGTGCCATCAGCCGGGCTGCCCTAAAACAAAAGTAAGGGCTTTCAAAAAAATAAATCAAACACACCTATGTGAATGCGGCAATGGTCCGATGCTGCATCTGTCCCCTGCCACCTCTAAGACCAAGACTCGGTCTTCAGTGAATAGAGAGCCGGTGATTGTCAGTTACCGGCTATGTGCTTTGCCCCTCCAGCGCTCACTGGAGTGTCGGCCTGTGGCAGGGGGAGGGGAGTGGCTGGCTCAGGATCTCAGCTGCACTCTGTAAGGCTGATCCAGCTGCTAGTTAGGCATTTGGGTGGATCTTGATATTATTGTTGGGATCCCTGCAGAGCCTGGACCGGCTGAGTGATGTCAGACAGAAGCAGACTTTAACTTGCTGTTGGCTGAATCTGGGTCACAGAACTACAGCAAGTGCACTCCTGTGACCCACAGTAGAAGTAGGGCTAAAAGAGCTTTGGCCATACTTGTCCTTTAACACAACGCGCATTAATGTGCAAATAAATAATCTTGTAAATAAAGGAAGTACCCACAACGGAGAAAGTAAATGGTAAGCTCTCCTTCTACCTGGACCACCATATCCCACTTCACTGAAGAGAAGTCACAGGGTGAAGCTTCTTCAGAAACTGACACCTCCAGGAGTGTCAATCTCCTGTGTCCCCTGCTGTGCTCAATGCATTGCAGGCACCAGGAACACCAAGAAGTGTTTGTGATGTGGAGATCCTTCAGGTAGATTTGTTTACTGGCAGATTAATGGCAAACTAATTCAGCAGCAGAGAGTTTGTAACATGCAGGAGATAAGCTTGATGGCAAAGCCAATTAGGAAAATGGACAATTAGAACACTTTAAGAACATATAGCCAGCAGAATTTAACCCTGAATAGGGTCTATGTCTACAGGTCAAAAGGGTAGAGGAATGTCTAGACTTCCGTCAGATCTCTCCCTTTAATCTCCTGACACCACAGTTCCAGTAATGTATAAACTCTACATTCACCTTAGACAAACACTCCTTATCCCTATTCTCTAATAAGTAGAGTCCTTGGTTGCTGTGTGGGCCTAGGAGGCACCAAATGTTCTGTAGTCTTTGAAGAGAAAGGCTTGAGTCTTCAGCTAGCTCTTTAAGATGGGCATGATGTGTCCTGGCAGGTAGATCAACACTAGATTCTCTCAGTGTCAAATAAAGTTTAGCAAGAGTCCCCTTACAGGGCGTGATGGAGTGAATAAGGCATCAGTATCTTCATGCAGTGTCCTTTGTTGTAAAGAGGATAGGCAAGTGCCCACTCACCAATCCCAGCGACCTTCTGTTTTGTAGAGTGGCGTGAGGGATCCGCAGCAAGCGTCTGCAAAGTATGGCTCAAGGGATAACACTCAACCCCGTGTCGCACTGTGCTACCGTCCAGCTGGATCTGGAGTGGATGTGATGAGGGTGGCCTCCAGGCTGCCACCGAACAATCAGATGTTGCTGGCAGCAGATGCACCCGCTCGCGATGACTCTCTCTCTGTAACTCAAGCCGCAACCTGGCCGCAGCACAACCTACAGTCCAAGTCAATGCTTGCAGATCCAGGCTGTGGTTCCAAGAGAGCGATCCTTCCCCCGCACAGGCTTTTTATTACCTTTCCCAGCATTCCGTTCTCCCTCCCCAGACGTAGTCCATGGCAGTCAGACCTCAGTGTAAACCTGGCTCTTCAGACTAGATGTCCCAAGATCCTTTGCTCCACTCTGCCTTCAGAACATGACAACATAGGTTCCAGGCTGAACCCTAGAGTCAACAACCGTGCCCTAGCAGGTGCTACAGAGTGTCCCCTGACAGTGCAGGCAATCCTAGCCAGCTCCTGGCTCCACATCTTTAAATGTGCATTTACTGAGTTGTTGCAGTAGCATGCCCCCCATTTGGAGCGACTGTCCCGCATTTGGAACTAAATCCCTTTGTCCCTCTTTCCTCCAAAGTCATCCATCATTTTGGTATGATGTGTAGACCTCTATAACAATTTTCCTTTAGATTTATCAGCACCATATAATATGAAGTCAAACCTAAACACTTTCAATTTGTATGCAATCAGGCAGGCCCTTGTACTACATAGTTGAAGATAAGGAAAGGAAATTGAATAGGAAGATAGTATAATGTATGGCCATCCAAGCCCCCCTGCACACAGGCGATTAGGGACAAACAACAGATTTCAGCTAGAAGAATCAGCAGATTCTTCTGGCTGGGATGACAGATGTATATGAAGAGCGGCAACCTCTCATCCTGCACTAAGTAATGACGGCCTGAAAGGAGCTGCTGCTGTTCGCATGTATCCACACATGCAGCAGTTACCTCCAGTTAGGGATGGATGCAGGGCTGGACTGGGACACAAATGTGGCCCTGGAATTCAACCAGACCGGCCCACT
This sequence comes from Lithobates clamitans, assembly GCA_037952925.1. Classification (NCBI taxonomy): domain Eukaryota; kingdom Metazoa; phylum Chordata; class Amphibia; order Anura; family Ranidae; genus Lithobates; species Lithobates clamitans. The sequence continues at coordinate 30,454 of JBBGZY010002558.1, read as the reverse complement.
TTAATTTTGAGTGTCCCCATCAGCACCCCCTTACATCAAAGTGTCCCCATCAGCACCCCCCTTCACATCAGAGTATCCCCAACAGCACCACCTTACTTCAGATTGTCCCCATCAGCACCCCCTTACATTAGAGTGGGCCCATCAGCACCCACTTACATCAGAGTGTTCCCCCCTCTCCTCCCCCTCCCATGTGTACTCACAGTTCTGAAGGCAGCTTCTCGTTCCTCTCTCCAGTCATGTGATAAGTGACAAGTGATAAAGGGAGACAGGAAGGGAAATCTGACAGCTGTCTATCTCCCCCTGCAGGCTGGAGGGAGCAGAAAGCCTAATCATCTCTCCAGCAAGTGTAGGCAGCTGCTCCTTGGTGACAGGAGTGAAATCACGATCACTCACTGTCAGTGAGGAGTGGCTCCAGGACTGTGCCTGACTGGCCCACTGAGCCATCGGCCCACCGGGAAACTCCCGGTAGTCCCAATGGCCAGTACATGCCTGGATGGATGTCTGAGCCTGGACCCATCTTTCTGCGTCCAATGGCGTTCATCTGTCATTAATCGCAGTTGCATGTGCATTTAACAGCAAACAGCCATGGCTGCTGTTAGTTTGTCATTCATTTACTCAGGGAGAGCGTCCGCAGCTAAACATGAGATTTCGCCTGCAAGAATCTGCTGACTTTTGGTGCTGGTGTTCACAGACCAGTCCTAATCGCTTTTGTGAATGAGGCCTAAAATAGTACTGTTTTACTACAAAAAGTGCCACAAAGTCTTCTATACCTCCTTTAAATGATTTGATTTGTTATTTTGAAAAAACAGTAAAAGACAAGGTAGCAGAATTAAAATTATTGTGTAAGTTTTTAATCATTTTCCAATACTTTTTTTTTGTATTAATTCCTTGAGGTCTGCATCCTTGAGATATGAATCCAAAGATCCTCTTTGTCATCCCAGTAAATTGGAAGGTATGCTAAGCTCCACAAGGACTTAATTCCATTAAATGTGAAAACAGTTCTGCAATGTCACCATACTCGTTTCACATTGTTTCTCTAAGATGGGGCCACACCTGCTTTTCTTGGTGTGCTTTTGTAAAACGAGTAATGGGGTTAATTTACTGAATGCGAATAGGCTGTTCAATTTGCAATGGAAATTACACTTTGCAAGAGAATTTATAGAGTGTTTAGTGAATGAGGTGACATTTTTACTTTGCAAAGAATACCCAATCACATGCAAGGAAAAAAAAAAAACTGTATTCTGCTTGCAGATGAGTGGATGATGGAAGTCAGTAGAGATTCACCTCAATCCCTAAGCTCCGGGGAAAATTCCCTCACAAAGTGCATCTTCCCTTACAAAGTGAATCGACTATTTGCCTTTAGAAAATCAACTCCAATGTGTTCCTTTTGGCTTTTTCTGAAAATTGGGAAGAATAGTCACCAAGTAAGGAAATGAGGGTGAATGTCCCCACTGGTGACACGGGTAGCACTCAAACCTGAGAGTGAGGACCTAACCATTCCCCATTCTATATGAAACTTAAAGCGTTTATTACCCCAAAACTTCATATTCCTGATATGTGCCTGCTGTACCATGTACTTATATGAGAAAGTATCCTGTTCTCTTTGTATCGCTTCCTTTATGTGAAATCCCTGGTGTCCCTGACAGTCCCTCTGCTTTCCTATTAAAAACTGACTACACTGAGCAGGAGAACACACCATGGTCAGTTCTCTAGCTGTGCTCCGAACTCATGATCAGACTTGTCCTGACATGTCCCCGCTGCACAGCCATTTACTGGGAAGCTCAGTGTGCTGCTGCTTCTCCTCCCCCCAGCTCTTATGCAGCTGAGAACAGAGGGAATGTGATCACTTATAAAAAAAAAAGGGAGGGGAAGGTATTTATAATGTATTTTTATATTTATACAAAAATTTTTTGCCTTTCATTTCTATTTTAAACTGAATGGGTTGTTTTACAAGGTGACCGTTTACAATCAATTTAAATATGGAAAAGTTCTTGCTGGGGTTCTACCTTACAGTCAGCACATAAGCAGGCTATGGTTGATTTTGCACAATAATAAGTTATTGTATTAGCACCTGTAAAGAGGAACTTTGGTCAAGGTTAAAGTCATCAAGCCTACATAAAGTCAATGTGCACACACATATTTTTTTGTGCAAACTGCAATGGCTTTTATACTGAAAACTACAAATAAGTTGCCCATTGCCAAAAGGCAAGCTTCTATTCAAGGATGGGAAAGGTGGACTGTTGCAAGAAATTGATAATTAGTTAGGGCCAGAAAGTCACAGCAGCAAAATTCAGAGGCACTTCATTTCTGAAACAGACTAAAGCTGTCCATAGTTCAGCAGGAACCGGCCAAGATTCGATCCATCTATGGGCAGACTGGTTGTACCCAATTGTCCATCGATCGACTTGGGTACAACCAGCCTGTCAAATGTTTTATATGTGATTACTGCCTGTGGCTATAACTGGTAGCAGTAATCATTGTGTTTTGGTGGCCGGGAAGGCTCCCTGCAGCCAGAACACAATAGCACTGCGGGAGGAATTATTCTATCAACACTGCCTGTGTTGAGGAGGGAATCTAGCTATTTATTTTTTAATCCTTCCACCCATTGGGGGGGGGGGGGGATTGAATCATCTATGGCTTGCCTAAGGCTACATTCATATGACCAAATAACAGCAACCAGGGGCCATTACCTGGTTGTAGACGCTGCCTACACATACTGTGTGCGACCAGCAGCAGCTGTCAGTGGCGGCTGTCTGATTTGCACTCTTTACAAATTAATGGCCATTGATGGTGCTGCTGTTTGTATATAACTGCTCATCAGAGAATAGAGCCTCTAGCCATTACTGGATGCAGCCTGTGTGCATCCAGGGTTAGCATTTCTGCAGAGGTCTGGCCACACACAAACTGTCCATAACTAATTGGCCAATTTGTATGCAGCCATGGCAAAGAGGGCTGCACTTAGATGAGACTTTTAGTGGTTGTTTTACTAAATGCAAATAGACTGTGCACTTTGCAGTTGCTCCAGCGCTTAGTAAATGAGCAAAAGCTCTGCTGACTTCCATCATCCAATCACGTGCAAGCAAAAATTCTAATTTTTTTTTTTAATTTTCCTTGCACGTGATTGGGTACTCTTTGCAAAGTGAAGCTTTACCTTATTTACTAAGCTCTGGAGCAATTGCACTTGCAGAGTGCACAGTCTATTTGCCTTATGTAGCGGTGTAGCTGCCACTAGTAACAGACAATCCACCAATTCCCCCCGCTGCCAGTCTCCCATACATCACTTGCAGAGACAATGAACAGTCTTTTGCTGGTTTTGTTTTTGTTTATTGGGGGGTACAACTTGGTTGGGGAAAAGTGTATATGGGATGCCCATAGGATCGTTCAATTGCCATCATATTTCAAAGATTACACACATTAGCACATAGCTAGAGCCCGAAGAGATGATGTGTATTTATTATTGCTATGATCTTTCTCCTGCATCACCATGCAGACTGTTGCTCCTCCTCTGCTTAGCTCCCGCAGACTATTGCTTCAAAGAATTCCCCATCCATTACCGTGTAAAGAATAAGGATATCTTTCTTGACCGTGTAAGAGTGATGTTCCCAGAACTTCTTTCCTCCTGCACAAACTTATTCTGAAGTGATGTCACATCCTCTTCTGTGAGCAAGAAGGACCCACTCTGAATAAGTCCTTAAAGTGGTGTTCCAGCCGAAATTATACTTTTTAAATAAAAATACCCCTATAATACACAAGCTTAATGTATTCTACTAAAGTTAGTCTGTAAACTAAGGTCTGTTTTGTTAGTGTATAGCAGTAGTTTGTTATTTTATAAACTTACAGCAGGCCGTGGCCATCTTAAGTCTGGGCAGCTGAAGCCAGACTGTATTTCTTCCTGGATCTCATCCTTGCAGATCTCGCACATGCTCAGTGCAGCACAAGCAGTGTAATAGGTTTCAGGTCAAGTTTCCATAGCAACGGCAGTGTCAGAGAAAGTTGCCGCCCCTTCCCAGAAGGCATTGCAAACAGGAAATGATGCGATGGGCCATGGCCAGGGAGGAGGAAGTGAAAAATGAATACAGCAGATATACAGTAGTGCTGAGAAAAAAAATAAAAAAATATCCAATTTGTTTACAGTGCACAGTTTAGTGAGGGATGCTGAAGAGTTGTAAATGTGGGTGGAACTGCACTTTAAGCAGGCTCTGGTTGCCTGTACATGATTTTGTGCACGTGATCTGGGGCGCACGCTGCCAGAGCCCTGCTCCCGCTGTGATTGGACACAGCGGGAGCCCATCAGCGGGTCCGGCGGCCGGGATGGCCGCCAGGACCCGCTGATCGTTCAGGGGAAACTCAGAACGGCGGTCTGCCTATGTAAACCAGGCAGACTGCGGTTCTGTGAGGGAGGAAAATGGAGATCTGTGTTTCTCTCTTTTCCTCCAGTGCATCCATCCTCCCCCCCCCCCCGTTAGAAAGCACTCCCTAGGAGAACATTTAGGGCCAGTTCACACCACATGCAGTCCAGTGCGTTTTTGTTCTGTATCAAAAACGCATGGAAACTAGGTTAGATGGTTCCTAATGGCATAGTTCACAGCAGTGCAGTCAGTTCCAGGGCTTTTGAGTTCCAGAAAAAAAAGTAGAGCATGCTGCATTTTTCCTTTACTGGACTGTACTTGAACGCAGTAAAACGCATCAAAAACTCACTGGACCCTAGTATAGTGAAAAAAAAAACAGGAAAAAAGAAAAAAGCACCTGGATGCATCCGAAAACACATCAAAAACGCACCAAAAATACACCGGAACGCATCAAAAACGCGTTACAAACACGCATGCAGAAACGCATTCGGAACAGATCTGGAGTGCGTTTTTGTAGTGTGAACCGGCCCTTAACCCCTCGATCACCCCTGACGTTAACCCGTTCCCTGTCAGTGTCATTTATACAGTGTGCTTTTTTTTTTTTTTAGCACTGATCACTGTATTGATGTTACTGGTCCCCAAAAAGTGTCACTTAGTGTCAGATTTGTCTGCCGCAATGTCACAGTCCCGCTAAAAATAGCTGATTACTAGTAAAAAACAATTCAAAAAATAAAAAGTCCATAAAAATATCCTATAGTTTGTAGACGCTATAACTTTTGCGCAAACCAATCAATATACGCTTATTGGGATTTTTTTTCCAGAACATGTAGCAGAATACATATTGGCCTAAACTGATGAAGAAATTAGATTTTTTTTACATTTTTTATTGGTAATGTTTTATAGCAGAATGTAAAAAATTATTTTTTTTTTTTCAAAATCGTCGGCCTTTTTTTGTTTATAGTGCAAAAAATAAAAACCGCAGAGGTGATCAAATACCACCAAAAGAAAGCTCTATTTGTGGGGGAAAAAGGAACATCTTTTTATTCGGGTACAATGTCACATGACCGCACAAATGTCCCAAAAAATGGCCAGGTCAGAAAGGGGGTAAAACCTCCCGGAGCTGAAGTGGTTAACCACAGTCAGTCATCTCACTAAAATCAACGTGATATTAAAGAGATAGGCAGTTAAATCTCTGAGTAGCAAAGAGATATGATCACCCGTGTAGCCCTACGCTAACTGTGGATGTCTAATGAATTTCTGCCTTACATACCATATTACTTCTGGCATTAATTACATTGCCGTAAATATCACCATTCATGATTCAAATGTCCGGTTCTCCGTGTCTTACATAAGCCAGCTGGAAATTTTGCACTTTCTCAATTCACTTTCTGATGCCAGGACATGACCTAGCTCCTTTACAATCTCATCCAGTTCCTCTTAAGTGCAAACAATCGGCAATACTGTTGCAAGAACCCAAATCTGCAGAAATATGATTCATCCGACCACAAACATACAGAAAATAGTTATGACGCTTATATATTTATTTCATGTCTTAGGTTTCTTCATATCATTTATAATAATCTTGCTTTTTGTATTCTTCAGTAGTACATTCTATCACAGCTTTAAAGTGAAATGAAACCCAAAAAATAAAAATGTAATAAATTGTAGTTTACCAATCCTTAAAGTAGAACTATATGCCAATTTTTTTTTTCATTTTAGGTCAGAGTAATGAAGGTTTATAACCCCTGTAAGATTTATTATTATTTTTATTTTTTTTAGATCCCTGTTTCATTTAGATTTCCCTTCACTTTCTGTCCCATAGCCAAATCAGGAAGTTGGAGGAAAATCCCTGGGAATAAAGGGAATTCTTTGGGTCCCCCAAGGTCACCAGAACTAGTGTCACCATAGGAAGGTTTTTCTCCTTATATTTTTCTGGGGACAACCCAAAATTTGGGATTTTTCTTTCACTTTTAATGATAATGGTAAACAGGACACATAGAGAAGGTGAATCTCCCTAATGGGGACACAGACAGCAGTAAAACCCTAATAGTTGTTCTAATCCCTCTCTACATCTAAAACTAAAGAAAAAAGTTTTCTTGTTAGTTATACTTTAACCCTCCTGGCGGTAATCCTGAGTGTGGCTCGGGGTTAAATTTCAGTACCATTAGCGGTAACCCCGAGCCACACTCTGGATTGCATTGCAGAATCCTGGTCCAGGTAACTTAGCTTGTCACCAGGATCCTGCGATGTCCCCCCGCTGTGTCCTCTGCTGGATTCTCCGTCCGATGCTCTGTGTCTCTCTGTCTCTGACCACACTGAGCAGGAGAACACACCATGGTCAGTTCTCTAGCTGTGCTCTGAACTCAATATGCTCTCCTCCAATGATCAGACTTGTCCTGACACAGCCATTTACTGGGATGCTCAGTGTGCTGCTGCTTCTCCTCCCCCCAGCTCTTATGCAGCTGAGAACAGAGGGAATGTGATCACTTATAAAAAAAAGGGGGAAAAGGTATTTGTAATGTATTTTTATATTTATACAAAAATGTTTTGCCTTTCATTTCTATTTTAAATTGAATGGGTTGTTTTACAAGGTGATCGTTTACAATTTAAATATGGAAAAATGCTTGCTGGGGTTCTACAGTTCTACCTTACAGTCAGCACATAAGCAGGCTATGGTTGATTTTGCACAATAATAAGTACCATTTACCAGTACCAGTACCATTAGCGGTAACCCCGAGCCACACTTGGGATTGCATTGCAGAATCCTGGTCCAGGTAACTTACCTTGTCACCGGGATCCTGTGATGTCCCCCCTGCTGTGTCCTCTGCTCGATGCTCTGTGTTCCGGGTTCCATCCCCTGCGAGCGTCGCGACGTATGGGGGCGAAGCCCAGCGGCAAATTCAAAAAGTACAAAAAACATAACACACAGTACACTGTAATCTTACAGATTACATTACTGTATCAAATCATTTCACATCCCTTTTGTCCCTAGTGCTTTGTCCAATGCCCTGCATGCAGTTTTATATTTCAGTAGCGGTGCGTCCATAAGGGGCACCACCCCCTCTCTCCAGCCACCCTCTCAATCACCAATAGATATATTCATGCATTGCATAAATCTATCCATGGCCGCCGCTGCCACCCCCTATTCAGGCGCCTGGTCCCTTTTCAGGCGCCTGAATTACAGCGGCAGGGAGTGTTTTTGAAGCACCTGATTAGTGTCATAGGCTCTAATAGGCGTCAAAAAAGGTAAACAGCGAGCGCCATGCTTGGTGCTCGCAGTTCACCCAGCTGTGTTAGAAAAGCGAATGAATATTCTCTTTCCTAACACTGAACCGCCTCTCCGCCATTCAGGTGCTCTGGTCTGTTACCCGTCACCTGATTGGCTGAAACGACAGGTGTCCAATCACAGGACCTATCAGGCGTCCAATTATAGGAGAGGACGGGAGAAGACATCGAAGACATGGAGAAGCATGGAGGACACCGCTCTCTGCCCGCCGCTGTCACCCGCTGCCCCACCGAGACAGGGCAGTGTTGCCAACCGCCCGTTAATTTACGGGCAGCCCGTAAATTTCACCCCATTTTCGGGGTGCCCGTGAATGTCCGTTACGGGCAGCCGGTGCCCGTAAAAAAGATGGCTGCAGGCCGGCCATGCAACTGCGCATGCACCGTTATGAAGCCTGCAGGACTCGGGAAAGATCGTACAAGCTCGGCTGGCCAGCGCATGCGCAGCAATGTAATGTCGCCGCCTGGCGCCATTTTTAAACGAAGCCGCCACTCGTTCTTCTTGGCGGTTCAGCGGGGGGAGCAGAACGGTGCAGAGAGGAGCCATGTTACCAGGCCCGGCGACAGGAGGACATTACTGGGGGGGGGGTGATGCCGGGCCGGTAGAGGAGGACACTGTGACTGGAGAGATAAAAGGGACACAGTCACAGTGAGTGACAGAAGGCAGACACTGTCACTGACTGATGTGGAGAGTGAGACAGGTATAGTATCTGAAGGGGGACAGTGGAGGATACTACCATGCCCGGCCCCGCAGCCTCTGACCATCTCCTGCTCGCACCAGCCTCTGACCATCTCCTGCCCACAGCAGCCTCTGACCGTTTCCTGCCCACAGCAGCCTCTGACCGTCTCCTGTCCACAGCAGCCTCTGACCGTCTCCTGTCCACAGCAGCCTCTGACCGTCTCCTGTCCACAGCAGCCTCTGACCGTCTCCTGTCCACAGCAGCCTCTGACCGTCTCCTGTCCACAGCAGCCTCTGACCGCCTCCTGCCCACAGCAGCCTCTGACTGTCTCCTGCCCACAGCAGCCTCTGACCGTCTCCTGTCCACAGCAGCCTCTGACCGTCTCCTGCCCACAGCAGCCTCTGACTGTCTCCTACCCACAGCAGCTTCTGACCGTCTCCTGTCCACAGCAGCTTCTGACCGTCTCCTGTCCACAGCAGCCTCTGACCATCTCCTGTCCACAGCAGCCTCTGACCATCTCCTGCCCGCAGCCTCTGACCATCTCCTGCCCTCAGCTTCTGACCATCTCCTGCCCTCAGCCTCTGACCATCTCCTGCCCTCAGCTTCTGACCATCTCCTGTCCACAGCAGCCTCTGACCATCTCCTGCCCGCAGCCTCTGAGCATCTCCTGCCCTCAGCTTCTGACCATCTCCTGCCCTCAGCCTCTGACCATCTCCTGCCCTCAGCTTCTGACCATCTCCTGCCCTCAGCCTCTGACCATCTCCTGCCCGCAGCCTCTGACCATCTCCTGCCCTCAGCCTCTGACCATCTCCTGCCCTCAGCCTCTGACCATCTCCTGCCCTCAGCCGCCTCTGACCATCTCCTGCCCGCAGCAGCCTCTGACCATCTCCTGTTCACAGCAGCCTCTGACCATCTCCTGCCCTCAGCCGCCTCTGACCATCTCCTGCCCTCAGCCTCTGACCATCTCCTGCCCTCAGCCTCTGACCATCTCCTGCCCTCAGCCGCCTCTGACCATCTCCTGCCGCAGCAGCCTCTGGCCATCTCCTGTTCACAGCAGCCTCTGACCATCTCCTGCCCGCAGCCTCTAACCATCTCCTGTCCACAGCCTCTGACCATCTCCTGCCCTCAGCCTCTGACCATCTCCGTCCGCAGCCTCTGACCATTCTGATCTACATCATGTCTGCAGTCTCTAAGGGGGAGTCGGGAAAGGAGTCAAGAGTGGGAGCGCCCCTGGGATCATGGGGTCACGGGAGAAGTCAGACGTGTGTGGACTGTGGAGAGGAGACCATAGGAAAACCAGAGCCGCCAAGCTGGAGCCGTCTGACTGAGCCCTGCACGATGCACCGGAGAGGAGGTCAGTGACAGCACCGCCAGGCCAGTCTGGGGGGGTTGCTGATGTAAGGGGGAGTGAATACAATAATGTAAGGGGCACTAATATAAAGGTTTCCCCCTAAATTAGTAACTCCCCTTACCTTAGTGTATTCACTCTGCGGAAGGTTGTCTCTAGTCACCAGAGTGCCCCCCACATCAGAGTTCCTGGCATTCCCCTTTACATCAGAGTCTGCAGGATTGCCCCTTACAGTGCAAAGGGGAACTCAATCTGCGGACCCTGATGTAATTTGGAACTCTGATGTAAAGGGAACACAGTGGACTCTGATATAAGGTGGTCTCTGGTCACCAGAGCCTCCCCTTACATCAGAGTTCCCCCTTAGATCATGATCTGCAGCGTTCCCCTTTACATAAGAGTTCCCTTTCATTGTAAGGGGGATCCCTGCAGACTCTGGTGTAAGGAGGGAACCCAGTGCTAGCTGGGTTATAGTATTCTGACCTTCATGTCAATGGAGAAATATGTTTTTTGACTTTTGTTTAACTTAAACACATTGCTAATAGCACTAGCTATATGTTTATAGTTCAAATATTTATCCTTGCACTGTTTATCACTGAAAACAGTCATTTTAGTTACTTGTTTGCAGCGTCAGTAAAAAATGCGGCTCTGCCAGTAATTTTCATGATTTTTGCGAGTAAAAAAAAAAAAAAATTTGTGCCGTTTGTAAATTTTGGCATTCTGCCAGTAAAATTCACTTCAAGGGGTTGGCAACACTGAGACAGGGTAAGTGCTGGGCAAACGGTGGGCGGGCAGGCACAGTGGCAGCATTCGATGGGCACAGTGGCTGCATTTGATGGGCACGGTGGGAGCATTTGATGGCACAATGGCTGCATTCAATGGGCACAGTGGCAGCATTTGATGGTATAGTGGGAGCATTTGATGGGCACAGTGGGAGCATTAGATGGGCACAGTGGGAGCATTTGATGGCACAGTGGCAGCATTTGATGGCACAGTGGCAGCATTTGATGGGCACAGTGGCTGCATTTGATGGGCACATTGGCTGCGTTTGATGGCACAGTGGCAGTATTTGATGGGCACAGTGGCTGCATTTTATGGGCACAGTGGTGCGTTTGATGGGCACAATGGCTGCGTTTGATGGCACAGTGGCTGTGTTTGATGTGCACAGTGAGGCTGCAATTGATGGGTTTTTTTCAGAACTTTTCAGTTTGTTTGCACCCCCCCAAATTTTGAGCACCAGCCGCCACTGTTATATACTGTTCTTTCTGCCTGGAAACTTGAGGTTGTCCATGGCAACCAAAAAGTGTCCCTTTTAGGTCAAAAGTGGTTTTAGACCATCTAGAAAACAGCGATAGTAAATGAGAGCACTTGCAGAATTGAGCAACAGTGATTCATGGGGAAATTCTTATAATTATTTATAGTTATTTATTATTGTATAATTTATGATTTAGTATTTCAAACTTTATCATACCCGGGATATGTACTAGACTCTTGTTTGGACAGATTTAAAGTGGGGTTCCCATTTAAAAAACAAATTAAAAGTCAGTAGCTACAAATACTGCAGCTGCTGACTTTAATTGGACACTTACCTGTCCCAGGGTCCAGCGATGCGGTGGATCGAAGCCCCGCTCGCCCCCCCCCTCCGCTCGGCGGCGCCAGCATTCTAACTGTGGGCGCCCGGCTGTGGCTTCACAGCTGGGCACCCACTGCGCATGCGCGAGCCGCGCCGTGCGCTGTCGTTGGCCCCGCAATCATCTGGGACCGGTCACGTGTCCCAGATGATTGACAAGAGGGAGGGGAAGAGGCGATCTCCCTTCCTGCGTCGAGGGAAGTGACGTCAGGAGCCCAGGCACCGAAGGAGGCAGACTACGAGGGACCCCCTAGCAACAGGCATTTAGAGGTGAGTAAAAAGAAAATTCTCCAAATGTTTTTTTTTAATTTTTTTTAAACACATTACTAATTTTTTTTTTTTTGGGTTGGAACTCCACTTTAAGTGTGGCATTACTAAGAATTACAGGCCTAAAATAAAAAACGCCAAACTTCTATGCAAAACAATGTACCGCTTTGAGATTCAAAAATCTGACATAATCATACTGCCGGGGAGGCTACATGTAATGACTACATTCATCTTTAGGCTTTTTTCCCTTAACTTTTCACCTGGTGATCTGGCTAGTAACAAACTTCCTGTCTTAGGGTGTCTCCACTCCACTGGAGGAGCTACGGTGACACCCTGGGACAGCAGCAATGTCTGTCTGGGGAGAGGGTAGTGTTAGATGTACTAACAGATTTAGATGGACTCGACTAAACAATTAAAGTTGAACTCCAGCTAACACTTTTTAAGCAATTACAGCAACAGTTTTTCTCCTTTTGGGATAAAGATTTCACAAAAATGAAAACGCTGTACATTGTAAGCACCACCATTAGTGTTAACTGGTTTGTTTCAACCCTCTAACTGTCACTTTTGCTGGATAGCCTACTCTGTTAAAGGAAGTTAAAAAACAGACTTACTAGCAGGATCACAAGGTGAAAATAAAATAAAAACGAATGCAGCCACCACATCTAAGGATTTGTAAGCTGCAATATATATTACATGTTTGTTTTTGGGTTTAACACACTTTAAACTTAGAAGTTAAAGGAGCCTTCATCCTGCTCAGATGTTTGATTTTGTTTTTCAATATGGAGTATTACCCAAACTCAGGGCTTGGAAGGTTTTAATACTAGTTTTTTTTAAGCTGTCCCCTGATGCTACCTGTTTGGCACACCGGTCATATGGGCTGATGTCCTAATAGAGGGGTGCAGCATGCATGTGACCCACGCTGATCCCAACCTACTTGCCCTTCAGAATCATAAGGATGCTTTGAAAAGGGTCCTCACAGAAATAGTACCCCTTCCAAAGTACTAGGGTCTTATGGGGAGGGTAACTGGTGTCTTTGATACTCTCTGGTGCTGGGGGGATATGCCATCATGGCTTAGGGTCAGTATACACAACATACCTTCCTCTTATGTGTATATTTAGGTGGGCAAAGGGTTTCAGAAAAAAATACACATATGTTAGTTTAAAAAAAATATTCAACCCTCATCTCCTTAATGCTGCTAAGTGTCTCATACCTATCTATTGGAAGAGCCCGGGGGTCCCAAGTTGTGGGGACTGGAATGAGAAGGTGACTGAGGTCATGGAAGCTGAGGAGTGGATTGCTACATGGAAGGGCACCCTGGATGGGTTCAACTCCATATGGGCCTCATGGAGATGTCAAGTATCTGTGTTGCTTCTGGTCTCCTCTATCCTAGATATGGCCCTGCTTGCCTTGGCAGACCCACACTTTCAATGACTTGTCCAGGCGCACCAATAATGTTGACCTCCTTACCTGAAACTTTGACCTTGACGTTGCAGGTTCCTGTTTGTATTTCTTTTTTTTCAGACTGACCTTGTTTGGGGTTGCTGAGTTTTGACCTCCTTGTTTGCCATGCATCCAATGTCCCCCCCCTTTTTTTTTTCCTTATTTGGTGTTATCTTACTCTCTTATATTTTGTTTGCTCTATTGCTTTATTGCTTTTCTTTATATACGTAGCTACAGCCTACGAATTGCCTTGCTTCTCATTAGTCTGTTATTGAGGTATGACCATCTACATAATCCGATCCCTCCCTTCATTTTTCTTTTGAATGTGCCTCCCTAACCCGGAGTTTGATTTACTATGGGGTTGATTTACTAAAGGCAAATAGACGGTGCACTTTGCAAAGTGTAGTTGCACTTTGCAAGGGCAATTGCTCAGAGCTTAGTAAATGAGTAAAGCGTCACTTTGCAAAGAATATCCAATCACGCGCAAGGGAAATAAAGAAAACAGCATTTTTGCTTGTACATGATTGGATGATGGAAGTCAGCAGAGCTTCTGCTCATTTACTAAGCTCTGGAGCAACTGCACTTTGCAAAGTGCACAGTCTATTTGCCTTTAGTAAATCAACCCCTATGGAGTAGAGATTGTCACATGTTCTAACTTGTAGCACTGTATACCTTGCTCACATGTGGATACAGACTTGTTCTGTTATTCTGCCTTTGTATTTGTAAAATTTAAAATGAAGATTACATAAAAAAAAAAAACCTCAATGTAATAATGCAAATGGGCCAGAAGAGTCCGTTAACAGTAACTGCATGCTACGTTCCATTTTAGAATGCGGACTAGCGCTGGTTGTGTCCAGAGGTGGAAAGGTGGAAGGCAGTGCCTTGTGTGTTTACAATTCAAGGCACTATTTAGATTTATTTTTTTAACTTTATTAAAAATTACATTTTGATAAATCCTATGCATTGCAGTGTAAAAAATGGATGGTGACCTCAGGTTTGCTCCAGTGCATTGCAGAAGAAGTCTGCATTTTTCCTGCAATGCACTGCAACCCACCTATAGGCAGCATTGCAGTATAAACTGGGCACATGGAGAATCTCCAGAGTGCCCCAATGCAGAAAAAAATGCCAATCACTGCTCATAGTGTGAATGAACCCTAATGCCCTGTACACACGATAGGATTTTCCGACAGAAAATGTTTGATAGGAGCTTGTTGTCAGAAATTCCGACCGTGTGTAGGCTCCATCGGACATTTTCCATCGGAATTTCCGTCACACAAAATTTGAGAGCTGGTTTTCAAATTTTCCCACAACCAAATCCGTTGTCGTAAATTCCGATCGTGTGTACACAATTGCGACGCACAAAGTGCCACGCATGCTCGGAATCAAGCAGAAGAGCAGCACTGGCTATTGAACTTCATTTTTCTCGGCTCGTCGTATGTGTTTTACGCCACCGCGTTCATTGACGTTCGGTATTTCCGACCAACTTTGTGTGACCGTGTGTATGCAAGACAAGTTTGAGCCAACATCCGTCTGGAAAAATACCATGGATTTTGTTGTCGGAAAATCCTATCGTGTGTACAGGGCTTAGAGTTCGTCTATCAGAAGTTGCTGTTATTTTCATTTACTCCCAGGGAGAGGTTCGCTTTAAAAACCTGGCTGAGGTCCTAACTCCTTCACACTGTGTTCAAAACTGGGGGAAAAAATCATGGCTGTAACTAGGACTTAATTTTAGGCAGTCATGATAAAAAACATTTTATGTCACACTGTCCAACAGAACTGGATAGTATCTACCACTTTATTTGGTGGCATTCTACTCCTCTTCTGTTGGAAACGAGTCTTACTACAAAGCCCACTGAGCGGAATTTGAGGGATGCTAACAAGCTCTCATTATGGATCTCATTAGCACTGCAAATATTGACAACAGCAAAGGGGATGCATCATTAAACTTTCACACCACTTGAATTTGCTGACGAGTACTGACCTGAGCACTCATGGCCTCAAACTGTAAAAAGGTTCAGAGGAATCTGACAACAAATAACCATACCTGGAAATGTGTAATGAAGCAGAAGAAACCAAACAAGCATAATGAAGCCCAATAACAGATGAGTTAAGGCTCCTTTCACACGGGCGTAAAAAGGGCAGTAAAACAGGTGGTTGATCCACGTTTTTTTACTGCTCCTTGACTGCCCATGTAAATAAACACCACAGCAGATAGAAGGGGTTGTACACATGCAGCGGCCCTGATACTTTGCTTTGTGACCTTGTCATGCTGAATTTGACAGGTGGCACCGCCTATGAAACTCACCCATTTAGGTCAATAGAACTGCGAAACGAAATAAAACCCCCCTTGGGATTGGAAAAAAAAAGCAGCCACTTGAGAGGTGGCAGGATCACCTCCTGAACACCTGGAAGCTGCTGTGTTATCTCCCTCTGAAAAGTGATCCACAACAGATCCTTTTTAGAGGATGATAGAGACTGCCGCTTGTGTGAAAGGGGCCTAAAAGTGGACCTGAAGCCAAAAGTGAAGATTTGCTCTGTTATAGGTCCCATTCACACTTGCAAATGGAGCGATTAGTGCAGTGGTTCTCAACTCCAGTCCTCAGGACCCACCAACGGGCCAGATTTTAAGTATTACTTTGGGGTGATGCAGATTAGAATACAGCAATCACTGAGCAGCAAATGATATCACCTGTGATGTATTTCAGTTATCTTGCAAACCTGGCCTGTTAGTGGGTCCTGAGGACAGGAGTTGAGAACCACTGCATTAGTGATTAAATGCAGGAGACCCAGCAGGGGTTCCTGGCAATTAGCTGCGGGCGGGAAGCCCCATTGAAAGCAATGGGATGCTACCAGCTCCCGCAACTAATCGTGGCCACTCACATGTAATAGCTCACTTGCGATTGGCCCTGGGTGCAGACTGCCTGCATCCAGGGCCAATCATTTGCTTGAGCAATTACATGTGAGCGGCTGTGAATAGCTGCGGGAACTGTCAGTCTCCCATTGCTTTAAGTCGGGCTTCCATCTGCAGTTAATCACCAGGTGCCTCTGCTGATCTCCTGCATGTAATCACTAAAGGCCCCATTTGCCCCCAAGTGTGAATGGAGCCTTAAGGCCCCATTTGCCCCCAAGTGTGAATGGAGCCATAGGAAACACCTATAAATGTTAAATGTGCCTAAACAGTACCCTGAACAATCTACCTTTTTGTCTTAAATGAATCCTAAAAAAAAATAGTGCACTTCTAGGTAAGGGTGACTAGATACGACTGTGCCTACAGCCTGGTAGCTGTATAACTGCAGTGTAAGATCATCCAAGGCACTGCTGCCTTTGATTGCTAGCATAAGAGATCTGGACTGTTTAGTGATGTCACTACTGTTCCGCCCACAGTTCTCCTAGCTGGAGAGTAAAATGTGCCAGAACAAGAAATACGTAAGTAATGGGAACAAAATCCGCTGCTGTTGACTGTTCTCAGGTCCTCTTTAAAATGAGTTTTTGTAGAGGTGTACCTTGTGCCCAGTACAAATGGTTGGCAAAGCTATTGATTTGCACTCTACTGTACCATTTCAAAATTATTGTAAGTCGCAGGGTTTGATACTGGATTTGTGGTTAGTTTAATCAATGTTTTTTATGGTTCCTCCCAATGGGAGAGTGACAATGGGGAGAGCTATGGAGCTGAAACCACAAAAGCTGGTAACATGTTGCCATTTTTCATACTTCTACAGTATATTAGCCAATACAGACAGCACAGCATAGTGCCTCCTCAGTATGGACAGGCAACTATTAGTGGTTATATAAATCCCAATTTATAAAACCATCCCAAAGTGATATTTTAGTTATAACTGAGCCTGGTGGTCTAGGTTAGCTTTGAATGCTGAATACCCCAGCAGAAGTCCCTGACATACCTCTTGACTCTGCTACTGTCTATTCGCTGGTGGCTCTCCGAGCCGCATGGCTCTCTCTTTGCCATCTTAGCACAGCCATACAAAGCCTCGAGGAAAGCATTCTGATAAGTATCTTTGATATTCTGATATTCTGTGTTTTGCTGGTATATGTTTATAAATATCTTTCTTAATTATTTTCATGCTAGCGTTTCCTATTTTTCTTGGGAAATAAGACTTTGTTTTATTAAGCAGCATGCTTGATTTCATAGCTAACCTTGTATTATTGTGATATCAACAGTAACATGAGATCAGAGTTTTAATAGACTAGCTAACTATAGGAATAGACAAGTTAATACACAGGTGCAATAGACAGAGGGAGTCCGTAACCACCCTTGAATAATATTTATTTGCACCAATTACTTCATTTGGCCTACTTTTTAACTGTACAAAGAAGAGAACAGAGAATTTTCAATGTTTTTCGACTGTTGTGAGTTTACTGACTCATCCCAACATGTGCACACTTCCTCCTATAATTAATTTGCTTATTTTAGACACAAATGTCCAGAGCTGGCCAGAGGAATGAGACAAAATAAGTAATGCAGTCAATTTTGATGCTTTGCGCTGCCTGTCCTTAAAGCTGAACACTAGGCAGATATAAAAGACACATAAATACAGCTCTGTAATCAGTAATACATCATTGACTGTATTTTTTTTAAAATAAAAGCAGTGTACCCGAATTTTACCTGATGTCAGCCTCTTGCATTCCCTGAACAGCAGGGGTGGAGAGTGAGAGGAAGGGAGGAAGTAGTAGGACATGGCCAGTCAGTTCATGAGCTTACAAGAGGCATGCATATTGGAAGGGAAGGCAGAGTGGCAGAGAGATAGGCCCATCACTGTGCTGCTTCTCCTTTCACTGTACATTCACAGGATGTGGCAATCTAGAACGACCTGGGCTCCGGGGATGTGTCTTGAATAATGCGAGCGAGAAAACCAAAAATATCTAGTGGCAGAAAAAAAATACTACACAGAAAATCTCTGGATTGAAAGTGAGTATTGTAGCAACAGTCAGTTTGTTAATTTACTTAAAGTGGTGTTCCGGCCGAAATTATACTTTTTAAATAAAAATACCCCTATAATACACAAGCTTAATGTATTCTAGTAAAGTTAGTCTGTAAACTAAGGTCTGTTTTGTTAGTTTATAGCACTAGTTTGTTATTTTATAAACTTACAGCAGGCCGTGGCCATCTTAAGTGTGGGCATCTGAAGCCAGACTGTATTTCTTCCTGCATCTCATCCTTGCAGATCTCACACATGCTCAGTGCAGCACAAGCAGTGTAATAGGTTTCAGGTCAGGTTTCCATAGCAACAGCAGTGTCAGAGGAAGTTGCCGCCCCTTCCCAGAAGGCCTTGCAAACAGGAAATGATGCGATGGGCCACGGCCAGGGAGGAGGAAGTGAAAAATCAATACAGCAGATATACAATAGGTGCTGAGAAAAAATATAAAAAAATATCCAATTCATTTACAGTGCACAGTTTAGTGAGGGATGCTGAAGAGTTGTAAAAGTGGGTGGAACTCCACTTTAATACATTCTAAATGAGCTTTTCCTTTTTAGGAATTCTTCTTTAACTTTGCTGCCCCACACATGACATTATGATAAATACAATCATCCTGAGGGGAGCATTGCAGAATGTTTACATGGTCCCTCAGCTCCTTATGCTCCACAGAAGTTGAGTCTGTACAAGAACAAGAAAGTGCGTGGGGACTGCAGACACCAGGTAGAGACATTGGCACCATTTACCTATTTTACAATACGTCTGTTAGAAACCGATTGAAATGTAAGCCAGAGGAGGATACATGCATGTAAAGAAGGTAGAACTTTATGTATCCCTGGTCACACAGCTTAATAAGCATATCTCTGCTTACAATATTAGCCTGGTTTTAGGTAGACAGCTTTTTTACGGTCCAGTGATGTTCAGCAACTTACTAAATCTTGGGGCAAGCCAAGTGGCTCTGCTCCTAGCAGATCAATTACCATCGGACCAATATGATGTTGCTTCTTCAAAAATGTAGGTTTCTCACTTTTACATATGTACAGTACACTCACCTGCCACTTTATTAGGTACACCTGGCTAGTTTGGAACCCCTTTTGCCTTCAGAACTGCCTTAATTCTTCTTTGGTATAGATTTGACAAGGTGTTGCAAGGTGTTGCAAACATTCCTCAGAGATTTTGGTCCATATTGACATAATAGCATCACACAGTTGCTGCAGATTTGTCAGCTGCACATCCATGATGCAAATCTCCCGTTCCACAACATCCCAAAGGTTCTCTATTGGATGAGATCTGGTGACTGTGGAGGCCATTGGAGTACAGTGCCCTTACTGTCATGTTCAAGAAACCAGTGGTGAGATGATTTGAGCTTTGTGACATGGTGCATTATCCTGCTGGAACGAGCCATCAGAAGATGAGTACACTGTAGTCATAAAGGGATGGACATGGGCAGCAACAATACTCAGGTAGGCCGTGGTGTTTAAACAAGTGTGCCAAGAAAATATCCCACACACCATTACATCACCACCAGCCTGAACCATTGATACAAGGCAGGATAGATTTTATGCTTTCATGTTGCTTATGCCAAATTCTGACCCGACCATCTGAATTTTGCAGCTAAAATCGAGACTCATCAGACCAGCAACATTTTCCCAATCTTCTATTGTCTAATTTTGGTGAACCTGTTTGAATTGTAGCCTCAGTTTCCTGTTCTTAGCTGACAGGAGTGGCACCCGGTGTGGTCTTCTGCTGCTGTAGCCCATCTGCTTCAAGGTTTGATGTATTGTGCATTCAGAGATGGTATTCTGCATACCTCAGTTGTAACAAGTGATTATTTGAGTTACTGTTGCCTTTCTATCATCTCCAACCAGTCTGCCCATTCTCCTCTGACTTCTGACATCAACAAGGCATTTTCCTCCACACAGCTGCCGCTCACTGGATATTTTCTCTTTTTTTGGACCATTCTCTGTTAACCCTAGAGATGGTTGTGTGTGAAAATCTCAGTTGATCAGCAGTTTTTGAAATACTCAAATCATGCCACATTCAAAGTCACTTAAATCCCCTTTCTTCCCCATTCTGATGCTCGGTTTGAACTTCAACAAGTCATCTTCACCACTTCCCATAATTTGGAGGAGGTCCATTCAGACACGGAGCCCTGACCCACCCCATAACCTCTCTCCGCTGATTGGCTAACTGACAGCCGGGGGGAGCCAATGGCGCTGCTGCTGTGTCTCAGCCAATGAGGAGAGTCCTGGGTGGCTAAGACACTAAGACACTCGTGGGCATCGCAGAAGAGAGATGGGGATCAGGTAAGTATTAGGGTGTGCTGAGGAGGCTGCTACACACAGAATTTTTTTGTTTGTAAAATGTTTTTTGCATAGAATGCATTAAGATAAAAAATCTTCTGCCTTTACAACTCCTTTAAAAATGCTTCTCAAATTCCCTATGGGCAGTTTTGAAGTGTTTTAGTGTTAAGGTTCGTTAAGACCGCTTAGAGCTGCACAATTAATCGTCAAGAATCGTTATCGTGATTAATCGTCAAGAATCGTTATCGCGATCTTGACTAAAGTGTTTCACGATTCTTTCTATGCAAAGAATTCTCTCTGCTCTTCTGAAGCCACAGCCCTCAAAAGAAAGGAAGAGAAAAACTGGGCAGTCTGCCAAGAAACAAAACATTCTTTATCAGTTGAACTTAAGTATAAACATTGTAACAATTTGTCAATGGAATAGACTTCCTGTGTAAGTGAAAAAAGTTTAACCACTTAAACACTAAACCTTTTTCTGACATTTGTGGGCTTCAAGTTAAAATCAATTTTTTTTTGCTAGAAAAATACTTAGAACCCCCAAACATATATATTTTTTTAGTAGACACCCTAGAGAATAAAATGGTTGTTGTTGCAATATTTTATGTCACACTGTATTTGCGCAGCGGTCTTTCAAATGCAATTTTTTTGGGGAAAAAATTACTTTAATGAATTAAAAAAAAAAAAAATCTAACCAGTAAAGTTAGCCTTTTTTTTCTTTGTATAATGTGAAAGATTTTACGTCGCGAGAATCGTGATCTTTTTATTCTAAGCAAAAAAATCGTGATTCTCATTTTGCCCAGAATCGTGCAGCTCTAAAACGGCTCCACAAATGCCCATTCCCTTACAATTAATAAACTAATCTTTTTTCCAAATAACAGTTTTTATTTGTCATCTCAGCAGAGAATAGTACAAGATCAGAACAAAGTAAGCTCCGCCTCCATGTAATACTGAAGCATGAGTACAGCAAGTTCAAGCAGTGTAGTAGGAACAGGCACCTAGCGGTGATACACCCAGCAGGAAAAATGTTGGTGTCAAAGGAACCGGCACCTCAAATAGGCAGGACAACAAGTGCTGCGTTGAATACCAGAAGGGCACTATCAGGAGGCAACTCCAGTAAATATGGTAGAGTACCTCTATCCCTTTGACACAGGTCATGCACCCCTCTATCTGTTCTGGGTCCTTCACAGGTCATGCACCCCTCTATCTGTTCTGGGTCCTTCACAGGTCATGCACCCCTCTATCTGTTCTGGATCCTTCACAGGTCATGCACCCCTCTATCTGTCCTGGGTCCTTCACAGGTCATGCACCCCTCTAACTGTTCTGGATCCTTCACAGGTCATGCACCCCTCTATCTGTTCTGGATCCTTCACAGGTCATGCACCCCTCTATCCATTCTGGATCCTTCACAGGTCATGCACCCCTCTAACTATCCTGGATCCTTCACAGGTTATGCACCCCTCTATCTGTCCTGGATCCTTCACAGGTCATGCACCCCTCTGTCTGTTCTGGATCCTTCACAGGTCATGCACCCCTCTATCCATTCTGGATCCTTCACAGGTCATGCACCCCTCTAACTGTTCTGGATCCTTCACAGGTCATGCACCCCTCTATCTGTTCTGGATCCTTCACCGGTCATGCGCCCCTCTGTCTGTTCTGAATTCCTCACAGGTCATGCACCCCTCCTATCTGTCCTGGGTCCTTCACAAGTCATGCACCCCTCTGTCTGTTCTGGATCCTTCCCAGGTCATGCACCCCTCTATCTGTTCTGGATCCTTCACAGGTCATGCACCCCTCTATCTGTCCTGGATCCTTCACAGGTCATGCACCCCTTTTTCTGTCCTGGATCCTTCACAGGTCATGCACCCCTCTATCTGTTCTGGATCATTCACAGGTCATGCACCCCTCTATCTGTTCTGGATCATTCACAGGTCATGCACCCCTCTATCTGTTCTGGATCATTCACAGGTCATGCACCCCTCTATCTGTTCTGGATCATTCACAGGTCATGCACCCCTCTATCTGTTCTGGATCATTCACAGGTCATGCACCCCTCTATCTGTTCTGGATCATTCACAGGTCATGCACCCCTCTATCTGTTCTGGATCATTCACAGGTCATGCACCCCTCTATCTGTTCTGGATCCTTCACAGGTCATGCACCCCTCTATCTGTCCTGGAGGGGCTCACTTTCTGTCTCTTCTACTCACGTCCAGCATCTACAGGGTTAAGCATGCCGCCTCGCCCCCTCCTTCACCTCCCCCGGGGCACACCCCCCTTCTGAGATCAGCTGACTCGAAGACGGGGGCGTGGCTAAAGAACAGGGGCTCGGCTTACATGTTCACCGATTGGCTCCGGACATTCACGTCAGTAGCTGGCTCCTCCGGTCACGCCCACCCGGTGACGCAGCCGAAGGCCTGGCGTTTTGTTTGCGTAGAAGGAGAGAAAAAAAAAACCCCTTGTGATAGCGGCGGCGGCCGAGAGGAGAGCGGCGTACCGGCTACGTATTGCGTCACCGACCACCGAGGCCTAACTTTCACCTCATAGCACTTAGTGACCTACTCCCGGACCGAGGAGGAGCGAAACCGCCAGCTTTGTCGGGCTTTTGTTACCGGAGTGGGATTATAACCTCCAGCAGGAGCAGGCCTCAGAGTCTGAGCGACCCGCACCGGCACCGCGCTTGACGGAACTTCGGACACCTCCTTGCCCCGGCTGGCATGGAGGGAACAGCGGTCACCGACAAGAAAAGGTGAGCGGATCCCCCCCCAGTGTGTGTGTGACCTGCCGGCCAATCACACCCCCTCCCCCGCCTGGGCAATGCTCTAGGGGGCGCCACTGAGCAGCTCGGGGGATTACCAATAATAGGAGACCAAGACAGACAGGACTGATCACCTATACTGATCACCTATACAGATCACTGATCACCTAATCAGATCACTGATCACCTATACAGACAGGCCTGATCACCTATACAGATCACTGATCACCTATACAGACAGGACTGATCACCTATACAGATCACTGATCACCTATACTGATCACCTATACAGATCACTGATCACCTATACAGACAGGCCTGATCACCTATACAGATCACCGATACAGACAGGACTGATCACCTTTACAGACCTGATCACCTATACTGATCACCTATACAGATCACTGATCACCTATACAGATCACTGATCACCTATACAGATCACATATGCAGACCTGATCACCGATCACCTATACAGATCACCTATACAGGACTGATCACCTATACAGACCTGATCACCTATACAGGACTGATCACCTATACAGACAGGACTGATCACCTATATATACAGGCAGGCTTCATGACATTGGATACGATCATTGTCACCGATTGACCCAATACATTGATTTATTATTGATTGATTTATTACAGGGATTCACCTTCTCCTTAGGAATGGCATAGAGAGGGATCAATAATATTGATTGCAGGCCAGGGAAGGCCCCATACAGTGATCTATTATTGATTTATTTATTACAGGGGTTTTCCTTCCTATTGGCATTGAGGGGTATCTGTGACCAATAATATTGATTGCAGGCCCAGTAATGCCCATGACTGATACTCAGGGGGGATTAATTTACACCCCAATTTTCTCCTTCTTTCTAGGGATGACATTGAGGGGGATAAGTGATCAATAATATTGCAGGACCATTGATCACCAATCCCATATGAAGCAGAACATATACGTTTTTTTTGCTTCTTGTTGCCAGGGATGACATTGAGAGGGATCAGCGATCAATAATATTATTGATTACTGATTTGCTCCCAACATCATCCCTGACCATATGAATCAGATTAATATGTGCTGCTTTGTATGGTCAGGGATGGCCTTGGGAGGGATAATCAATCATATAGATTGAGTTGACTGATAAGGTTGTACCCCTTGTCCCCCAATATTGCCCTTGATTTGCTCCTCACCTGACCTGCAATCAGTATTCTCCATCACTCTCAATGTCATCCCTGAAATGATAAAGCTGCAGATAGGAGTGTAAATAATCTCCCCCAATATCAGACTGCCTTACAAATCAATATTATTGATCACTGATCTCTCCCAATGTCCTCCCTGATTGTATGAAACAGATTGTTTTGCATGGTCAGGGATGGACTAGAGAGGGATCCATGATCAATAATACTGATTGCAGGTCAGATAAGATCCAGAACTGACACTGTGGAGGAATTAATTTACACCCCGAAGTTCTGCTTTATGTTGGGGATCAGCCGATGATCAGTAATATTGATTCCCGAAAAGAAAAAGAAAACACTGGTCATATACACCCCAGAGTTCTGCTTCATGTTTTCAGTGATCGTTCGATGATCAGTAATAATTATTGCAGGCCAGGTAGTGCCCAGTCCAGGGTTTGCACTGGTCATTTACACCCCTGTGTTCTGCTTCATATTGCCAGAGATGATATTGAGAAAGATCAGTGATCAATAATGCTACTTGCAGGACTGATAGGGGTGTTAATTATGTCCCCTCAAAATCAGCCTTGAATTGTAATAAAAATATGAAGCAGCAAACAGGAGTGTAAATCTCCCCCAATATCAGCCCACCTTACATATCAATATTATTGATCCCATATTAAACAGAACATGTAAGTTCTGCTTTATATAGTATGGGGAGAGAGGGATCAATAATATTGATTGCAGGTCAAGTAAGGCCCAGTCCAGGATTGATACTGCAGGGGGATTCATTTACACCCCAATATTATGCTTCTTATCAGGGGTGATATTGAGAGGGGTCAGTGATCAATATTATCAATCAAAGGACTGATAAGGGTGTAAATAATGTCACCCCCCCCCCCCTATTGGCCCTGAATTGTTCCTCACCTTAGCTGGAATTCATAATCTTTATTGCTTTCAATGTCATCCCTATAGATATATACCAGGAAATAGGAGTGTAAATTCCCCCAATATCAGCCTTGCTTACAAATCAATATTATTGATCACTGCTTCCAATATTATCCCTGTTCATATGATGCAGATCATATGTTCTGCTTTGTATGGTCAGGGATGGCCTTGGGAGGAATCAGTGATCATCAATTGACTGCAGGCCCAGGACTGACGGGGGGACGGGGGGGGACGGGGGGCAGAATCATTTACTCAATTTTCTGCTTTTTGTTGGCAGGGATGACCAATGGAGCAATTCAATGCTGATAGTGTGGGAAAATAACCTTCCAATTGTTCTGCCGGGGTCATTGATCAGTGATTTGTAATGGAGGATATTGGGGGGGGGGGATTGATTTACTCTCCCTGCTTCATATTAGGGATGACATTGAGAGGGATCAATAATTGCAGGTAAGGATCCATTCTGCACTGATATTGTTACATGGAATGGAGTGGGATCATTAATATCGATTTGTAGGACATGCAAGAACCAGTTCAGATAAACTATTTACTCCCCCCATTCCTATTGCATGGAGTTTGATCAGTGATTAATAATATTGATTTGTGGCGATGAGAGTCAACCCAGGGCTGGTATTGGGGGCATTATCGACATAGCTGAATACTGATGCATAACATTGCGTTGGATCCATGATCAGAGTAAAATGGATTGTACATTGTATGGTCAGCTTTACCTGTTTTGCAATCCCCTTTAGATCTCCCACGTGATGTAAGAGTGTGTGTGATTGGATTGTGTAGGGTTGTCCTTCATATTACATCGTTTTAGTACTGTTATGTGAGCTTGTACATTCTGATTGTAGTGTGTATGGCTGCTCTAAGGAGCAATTCAGTACTGATATTGGAGTCATTTTTTACATGGAGTGGTATTGGTGATCAATAATATTTGGTTCTGTAGGGCAAACGAGAACCAGTTGCATACCTGATTCATACTATTGGGGGGGGGGGGGCAGTAATAATAGTATGGCAGGCAAGGAATGATTCAGAGAGCATTTCTTCACTTTGAGTTGGATTGGTGATCATTTAATGATTTTTAGGGCAATCAAAAATCAAAGACGAGTTGAGGGAAGATGGGGGTGGGGAATATTTATGCTTCTACTTCCTGATTTATGATGCTAGTGATGACATTGGGTGGGATCAATAATATTTTAGGGCGGGTAAGGACCAATTCAGAGTTGTCATAACATTGTGGGATCATTAATAATGATTGTAGTGCCGGCAAAGACACATTCAGGACTGATATTGCAGAAAGGATTTGCGGCCCTTTTTACCGCTTCATATTACTAAGTGGGCTCAGTCGTCAATAACAACAGATATAGGGCAGGCAAGGGCCAGTTCAGGGCTATTGGAGGAGATTTCCTATTTCATGGCCTTGAACAGGATCTGTGATCAATAGTATTGATTGTAGGGCAGGACATTGGCCTTCAGAGCTTGTACTTGGGTAAGATTTACACCCTTTTCCTGTTTCATAGTATTGAATAGGACCAGCCATCAATATTATTGATTTTAGTGCTGATATTGGGGGAAATTACACCCCCGTTTCAGTTTGTCAGGGTGGGAGTGGGATTGCTGAGCAATGATTGGAGGGCAGGCAGGACAAATGTAATGTTATAGCGGGGGATGGTAATTGATCTTAAATGTAATAATTTACAGGGCAGAAAAGGACAAGTTCAAGGCTGGTAATTGGGACAAAGTTATATACATGTACTTTTTTTTTTTTTTTTTATATATACTATTTAGGGCTCAAAACAATTATAATTCTAGTTCAGTGTATATATTCTAGGAGGTGGGATATTATTAGGATAGGATTTATATAGCGCCAACAGTTTACACAGCGCTTTACAATATATTGTTGTATACATTTCCTTCTTTATATAGGGGCGATGGAGTAGTTGGTGATGCTGATTATTATATGGCAGGTTTTATATTTGAACTTGTAGATAACTTTTTTGCCTTTACCTTCTTTTGATCAGCCTTGTAATGATTTTTGTTTGGCCCGGTGCTGCATCCCCTGTAGCTGATTTTAGTGTAAATATTGTTTCCTTTGTTTTTCTGGTTCATGGTTAAGTGCAAGTGAACTGAATTGATTGTATTCCAGTATTTTGTTGTGGTCAGTACAAGATTCTAATAGCAGTCTGGTCTCTAAGTGCCGTGGGGGAGGGGAGGGGAGGGGGGGATGGGATATAAACTTGCACTATTGTAGCTGAGCTGCTTCAAGGTTTTGTATCTTGTGACTGTTCCACGTCGCCATTTTGTAGGGGGTTGCTGGACGAACAAGCTTTGCAACTCTGTGATTTGTCCTCAGTGTTACCCATTCGTTAGAAGAAACATTTCGTTCTCTTGTTTTCCATGGATCTTGCAGTCTTCGTTCTGATTGGGGGAAGATAATAAATGCAAAAGCTGAATGGCTGCTGCAAAATCTGTTCAGTTGTCTTGTGCTTATATGGAGAAAGTCAGAGATTGAAGAGTGCTAAAGTATCTGTCAGGAAACACTGAGTGTCACATATTTGTTTGTTCTAAATAAATTCTGGTAAATATTGTCTATTTGCACTTTTTGTTTGGTTTAACTAATTACAGTATTTATCTGACAGCTGCACCTTTTAAACCCATAATAATAATATTAGCTTGGGCTATTTCTTGTAAATATCTGCAATGTGTTATCTGTGTATCTGTGCAATGTTAAGCTATTGAAAGCCAGCTGGTTTTGCAGTATGTGTGGTAATGTCTGCTTCCCTTTTGTACTGCTTCTTAGGAAGAAAACAATGACCTTGTTTGCATTGAAGCAAAGATTTTGCAATCAGCTTATTTCTTTAATCACTGAATGCTTGTATTATTGTCTTTCAAAAATATATTTTATGTATGCATGATTTTTAGTGCTTCTAGGATGAGGTTTACCTAACTAAAGCCTTTTACACACACACTGCACTCTGCATGCTGAGCTCTGCACACTTGATTCCCATGAAAATGCATTCATTAAAGATCTCCTGCCTATGTATTTGCAAACAAGTTGCATTTTCCAATTACCTAGTTATCCCCCCCCCCCCTACACACACACACACACACACACACACACACACACACACACACACACACACACACACACACACACACACACACACACACACACACACACACACTGCCCTCCACCCCCCCCCCCCCCACACACGCACACACCCCCCCCCTACACGCACACACCCCCCCCTACACGCACACACCCCCCCCTACACGCACACACCACCCCCCCTACACGCACACACCCCCCCTACACGCACACACCCCCCCTACACGCACACACACCCCCCTACACGCACACACACCCCCCTACACGCACACACACCCCCCTACACGCACACACACCCCCCTACACGCACACCCCCCCCCCTACACGCACACCCCCCCCCCTACACGCACACACCCCCCCCCCTACACGCACACACCCCCCCCCCCCTACACGCACACCCCCCCCCCTACACGCACACACCCCCCCCCTACACGCACACACCCCCCCCTACACGCACACACACACACACACACACCCTACCCACACACGCTGCCCTCCACACCCCCCTACACCCCACCCCTATGCACACACCCTTACTCACCTTACTCACGCACGCACCCCCCACACACATACGCACGCACGCACCCACCCCCCACACACACACATATGCACGCACATACGCACGCACGCACCCCCCACACACATACGCACGCACCCCCCATGCACATACGCACGCACACACGCACCCCCCACGCACATACGCACGCACCCCCCACGCACATACGCACGCACGCACCCCCGCGCGCACACACACTTTATTAGGTACGTGCTTGGTAATACCTATTACTAATCAGCCAATCGTATGCCTTGTTGATGTCAGAGGAGAATAGACAGACTGGTTTGAGATGATAGGACAACAGTAACTCAAATAACCACTTGTTACAGCCAAGCAGATGGGCTACAGCAGCAGAAGACCACACCGGGTGCCACTCCTGTTAGCTAAGAACAGGAAAGTGAGGCTATTTGCACAAAAATTGGAAAACCGAATTTGGACGATAGAAGATTTGAAAAACTTTGCCTGGTCTGATGAGTCTCGATTTCAGCTGTGACATTCAGATGGTCGGGTCAGAATTTGGTGTAAACAACATTAAAGCATGGATCCATCCTGCCTTGTATCAATGGTTCAGGCTGGTGGTGGTGTAATGGTGTGGAGGATATTTTCTTGGCACACTTTGGGCCCCTTAGTACCAATTGAGTATTGTTTAAACACCACGGCCTACCTGAGTATTGTTGCTGACCATGTCCATCCCTTTATGACTATAGAGTACCCATCTTCTGATAACTCCTTCCAGAAGGATAATGCACCATGTCACAAAGCTCAAATCATCTCACCACTGGTTTCCTGAACATGACAAGGAGGTCACTGTACTCCAATGGACTCCACAGTCATCAGATCTCATCCAATAGAGAACCTTTGGGATGTGGTGGAACAGGAGATTCACATCATGGATGTGCAGCCGTCAAATCTGCAGCAACTGTGTGATGCTATCATGTCAATATGGACCAAAATCTCTGAGGAATGTTTCCAACATCTTGTTGAATCTATGCTACGAAGAATGAAGGCAGTTCTGAAGAAAAAGAAGTCCAACCCGGGGCTAGCAAGGTGTACCTAATAAAGTGGCCAGTGTGTGTATATATAGGCGGGAGTGTAGAGACTTTTTTTTTTTTTCCTCCTTCCAAGGAATCTCATTGCACCACATTTACACATACTGACCTTTCTGTAAACAGCAGATTTTCTTTGCATAAGCATTTTGTTCTGGAAATCACAGCAAAGTGAATGACAACACATCTGGTGTAAACAAGCTGAGATGAACTCTAGAAATGAAGGAAAAATACTCTTTAGTCCAGTTAAGTTTTTATCATTGCAAATGTGATTTTTGATTACTAATCAATGTATATTAAAGTACAAGCTAATTGCTATGAAACCATTCTTTCTATTTTAGTCTCGGAATCGTGTATATCAGGTTTTGCACGGCACATGGAGGTCATTATGATTCTATTTTAGACACTTGTCTCTGTTGGAAGGTTAATAAGTGCAGGGAGGAGCTCCGGTGTGGAGATGTTTCTTTGTAATTCTCTGAGCAGACAGGTACAGAGGAAGCTGCAGTAGTAATGGTGTCACCGTGAGTGAGGTCACTGCGGTGTGGGTGGGAGTGTGATGATAGTCAATGAACTAAAGAAAGTATTTAAAGCCCACCTCTGTGCAGATTGAGACCACTGTAAAGAATAAAAAAGG